>CM021108.1:372665422-373079147 GCA_007115665.2 Sequoiadendron giganteum | reverse complement strand
TAGCAAAAGTATCCTTTGTTCAATTTTATTTTCTAGTTTTAGTGTTTGGCAGTAGTGTGAATATTTTTGTAGTTTTAACTGATTTTGTTTGATTGGCTTCAAGATTTGGCAAGTGGTATCATGCAACACAACAAGCAAAACTTATGTGACCTAAATTTCTATACCTTAAACATGTTTCTCTCCATGAAATCTCAAAGTTCATGGAAGTAGAAATGCTAAAGTTATAGTTTCCCATGTTTACTTTTTCCTCAATGTGACTTGAAATGTGAGCCTAAATATCCAAAAATTTTCAAAGATATTGTTTTGATATATCCTTTAGGAGTGAAAATATATGGCTCTTTTCAAAGGATTCACACTAAGTCAAAAGGGTTTGATGTTAGAGAACAATGTTGAATGCTTGTTTTGATGTGCTCATTTTAATTCAAGCACAATGTTTGATATTTCAAAGTAACCAAATAGATTTGGAAATTTTACGTGAAGACAAAGTACACCCTATGAATAGACACTTCTTCCTAGATGGGATTACCTCATGCCCCAAAGGGACGATTTTACATGCAATGAATGGAGAGGTTTTTAAGCTCAACCATAAGTCAAACTTGGTAAGTAACTTCTCAAAATCAAAGTTTTGATGCACCACTTCAGAGAATGTTTTGGATAAAAAGGGTAGCTTCTACAAAAATTGATTCTTACTCATGTTTCAGGATAATTGGTATCTATACATGTGATGATTTACTCAATTAAGAGGCCTCTCAGCCCTTGCAGGTTTTTACGTATCACACAGATACTGAGAGAGACATTCGGTGGTATAGAGCATCTACACCAGGTGGGTGATGAACTTTCCTCACACCCACAATAATTCATTTAGTGGACCAAAAAAAAATTACCACTTGGGTCGCCTTTGAGTTCTCTAGCATGGGATGTGTCTTAAAAGGAAGACCCTCTAAAGGTAGTGCTTTGAAATGAAAACAATGTGTGAAACTCAAGATGCTTTTTGTCACCCAAGATTGTCAAAAGCTGCAAGGGGAGAGGATTTATCACCTAGCTTACCAAACATGCAATACACAATATAAACTCCATTGCAATGTTCTTTTTAAGAGCCTCAAGTGGCGCTATCCAAAAACTGAAATAAGGCATGTACAATATAACAATTTTTTTATTTTTACATGCACCAAAATAAAATATTTTGGATTTCAGACAAAGATATCATAATGTTCAAGAAAATAATTTGATTTGTTCATTTTTAAGCACCAACCAAAGTGTGTTTTCTAAAACCTTGTCTTAATGGTCAACAAAATAAATTGTGCATTGATCAATAAAAAGTGAAAGCGTTGGTCAACACAATTAAAAAAAAAATTAGAGCACCAAAAAGGAATTGCTTGTTCTACAAAGTGTTGAAAAACATCCTTTTTTAGAGCACCAATTGAAAGTGTTTGTTTGTGGGGTTATTTCTATGCACCAAATGAAATAATTTACTAAGCTAGAAAACTTTAAAAGATTCTTTTTAGATACACCAATTGAAATTTTCATTTGTTAGGTTCTTTCTATGCACCAAATGAAATAATTTGCTAATCTAGAAAGGTTTGAGAAATAAATTTTTAGAGTACCAATTGAAATGTTCATTTTTCGGGTTCTTTTTATGCACCAAATTAAGGTTTTATAACTATGAAAGATTTGAAAACTTTAAGCTCTTTGACCATTCGCCTTCTTTGCAATAAACATGTTAATTGTTCTTAGATACACACATGTCATACCTCTTCAAATACTATATAAACAACATTATCACATGTAAAACATTCAAATCAAGTACCCATTAGAATTAGAAATCAAAATTTAACATTTAGCTTTTGGACAAAAATTGATAGAGAAAAAGTGAAAGAATAAAGTCAATAGCGGCCTATTTTAGAAAGAAAAAGTGCATGGAAAAGTTATAAGCGACTTCCTTTTTTAATCATAAGTAGCTTAAAAATTCAAGTGCACCTTTATATTTTTTCAAAAGCACAACAAAAATTCAGAAACTCCTTAAAAAATGTCAAGTGTGAAAAATGTGAAATCAAGTGCATGAAATTCCTCTAGCTTATACGTGAATTTTTTTCCTATGTGCTTCTAGAATTTGCAACTTCAAAATTAGCTTATAAAACGATTAGTGCTAAGGACCGTGGTCCCACTATGCATGCCAAAATGTGTAAGGGGGAAATCAAGATCATGCGACGAGATCAAATTGAAGAATAGAAACTAATCTAAACAACAAAATGCTAATGATTCATGCCCATTACCCATGGAATGTAAATACAAAATCAAGAATTCAAGAACGAAATTGACAAAAAGAAATAACAATGAATTCAAAATAAAATAGCTTTACCATCCCATGTCGGAGTGTGTTCACGAAAATGTTGGGTTGTTCATATCAATGTGAAGTCTCCATTATTGTGTGCAAAATATTGAAGAATGTATGTTGAAGCTTTATCCAGTGTCGATTAAGATCTTGGCATTGCTTTGTTGTATAAAATAGGTTGATTCTCCAATCCCTTTTTGAGAGGAAAGTGGTTTGTTAAATAAAATTTGTGTTTCAAAATGAGTGCTCCAGATTGCATAGTAGAATTATTTGATCAATGGTCAAAGGATGTTGAAAGGAAATAGACAAGAACAATAAGTGCAAATTGATTACATAATTGGTGTGATTGAAGAAATCATTTTGAGTGTTCAATGGGATTGAAGAAATATATTGAATAATTTGTGGGATTGAAGAATAGATTGATCTATTAGGAAATATATGGATCAGTCAGCCAATTAGAGTGAGCAATCGATGGTTCGTAATTTACTCAATCATAAAAGTGGGTGAGGATAATTAATTAATTGATTTAATTAATTAATCTTTTTGGAGTTGAATGTGCAAATCAAGTTTAAATTTTGCAAAAAAAGTGGTATTTTTTTTATTTGATCTTTTATGATGTCTTGAATAATTAAATTCAATTATTCAAATTTGATGCAGGAGCATCCTTGGTTCTTTGCGATCCTACATCAACCAAAGATATTTTCAGCAGTTTTGTTCTTGTTCAGTTCTTCTTCTTATTCAAGTTGGCAGATTCGGTATTTCATCATGCTTGCTCACTAGACCTTGTGGATCTATTTTTTCATCATGGACATGTTCATTTTCCTAATTCCAATATTTCAGCTCAATTGGATCTTTTTCTAGCAGGTTATCACTTTCAGATTAAGTGACAGTTTTGGAACTAGCCCCAGAATAATTTCAAACCTAATGACTAGTTTGATTTCTCTTGGATCTTTCCTGTAGCTTGCGGATCCTTGCAAGGTGTTTCAAATTATTCCATGGAGTGTTCCCGACCTTAATTTTAGGTCCACACTTCATCATATGCACCTATCATGGAGAAATTCAAATTTGAGGCTGACCTATTCATGCACACATTACGTTTCCTTCATCGAAGATTGTAAAGATCTTTGGCCGACGTGGATTCTTCTAGATCTGTGGATATGGTATTAAAATTGTAATGGATCATAAGGATATCAATCAATCAAGATCAAGATGATGAAGATGAATATGGAATTTGATCTGTAAGATTTTCGCTCGCATATAGGAATATTATATTTTGAGCATGTTGTATCAGGCCCCAATCTGTAAGCTTGGATGTGGCCAACTATATGTAATCAAAATTTATGACAATAAGAATTTTTTAATCTGCATTTACCTCCATATTTTGTGTTGCTTCTGTTGTGTAACTCTTGTTGCACGGTTTGAATAGTTCTCTTTGAGGACCCTCCAAACATGACTGCACCAAATTGGTATCAAAGTGAGATTCATTTTGTGGAAGATTGTCAAAGTTTGCAAAGTATTGTTGATGATTTGTTGTGGGGTGGTGGATTGAGGATCCGACCTATAGCTGCAAAGGACTTGTGTAAAGATGGAAGGAAGAAGAAATGGTAGAGGAAATGGAGCACGTGGAAATGCAGACCGAGATATAATGGAGATGTTGAGAGGAATGAATGCTAGATTAGAAGCAATCAAAATGGCCCAAAGGAGAGGTCGACCAGTTGATGATGTGAGTGATGAAGTAGAATAACAAGAAGAAAGGGAAAGAGAAGATCAACCTGGCCTTGATCATGGAGAAGAGATTTTCATAAGAGCCCTAACCAAAAGGAAAAGAGAAGATAAGATCATGGGGTTAGATGGTGAATAAGTTGAAGACAAATTTTATGCCTACAAACTATTAGATCGGTTTGTTCTGAAAATTGTAGAATTTGAAGCAGAAGGAGTCAAGTGTGATAGATTATACTGAGGAGTTCTAAAAGTTGAATATCAGATCTAGACATTCAAAAGATGAGACC
Organism: Sequoiadendron giganteum; assembly: GCA_007115665.2. Lineage (NCBI taxonomy): Eukaryota > Viridiplantae > Streptophyta > Pinopsida > Cupressales > Cupressaceae > Sequoiadendron > Sequoiadendron giganteum. The sequence continues at coordinate 373,074,806 of CM021108.1, read as the reverse complement.
GAACAATTAGCCAGATATATGAATGGTTTGAGGTCATCTATACAAGATGAGGCCAGTTTGATTATGTTGATGACTGTGGAGGAGGCATATAAATGTACCCTAAAAGCAAAAGAGAAGTTGAACAAAAGACATGAGCAGAGACATAGAGGAAGAGGTGGAAGATTTCAGAGAGGAATAATTTTTACTAGAGGAGGAAGAGGACCTTTTTCATATCACAATAAAGATAGGGAAGTCAGTAAGAATGCTAATTTGTACCATATAAATGATGGAAACTCTTACCAAAGAGGAGGATATGGTGGATATCAAAATGAGGGTTATAGAAAAGGTGATAAAGGACAGGAGAAAAGAGTATTCAAAGGAGCTTGTTATAAGTGTGGTGGAGAAGGACATAAATCATCTAAATGTAATTAGGGAGAAGAAAGTAGAAGGATAGAGAACAATAGAAGAACAACCTTTGTTGAGGAGGATCATTCTGGATCATCTAATAAACTAGAAGAGGGAGAAGTGTTGGTGAACCGAAGAGTATTGTGTCAAAGTGAGATGGAGCAGGAATCATTGCAGAGAAAGAATTTATTCTGAACCAGATGCAAGGTAGCTGGTAAATGTTGCAAAGTGATTATTGATAGTGGAAGCTCAGAGAACCTGGTTTCTGAAGAAATGGTGACCAAATTGAAGTTGGAAAGGTTGAAACACCCAAAGCCCTATTTGATAGCATGGATTCAAGATGAGAATAAGATACTGGTAAGTAAACAATGTTTGGTGAAATTGAAGATAGCAAACTACCATGATGAAGTTTTGTGTGATATCATGATTATGGATGTATGCCATGTTTTGTTGGGAAGGCCTTGGCATTATGATAGACAGGATATTCATGATGGAAAGAAGAACATATATACTATTTTTTCAAATGGGATGAAACAGATTTTGTTTCCATTGGAGGATGTTCCTAAAATTGAGGTTTGCACAAATGATAGAATTTGTTTGGTTGATGGAAGGAGATTTCTGGATGGACTAAGACATGATAACATGTGCTATGCCTTAGTTCCTAAGAAGGTTTAAGACTTGAAGCATGTAGAAGAACAACTAGAGGAGATAATGGGATTGTTGGTAGAATATGAAGCTATCATTTCAGATAATGTACTAGATGGATTGCTACCTGTGAGGAGTATTATTCATTGCATGGATCTGATTCCAGGAGCTAGTTTTCCTAATAAAGCAACACATCGGATGACACCAAAAGAAAATGAATAATTGAATAGACAAGTGCAAGAGCTGTTGAGAAAAGGTTTAATCAGATAAACCTTAAGTCCTTGTACTATAGTACTTGCAGTGCTAGCAACTAAGAAGGATGGATAATGGAGGATGTGTACAGACTCTAGAGCAATAAACAAGATCATAGTGAAGTATAGATTTCCTTTGTCCTAGATGGATGACATTATGGATTGTTTGAGTGGAGCTAAGTATTTTACAAAGATATATTTGAAGAATGGATATCATCAAATCAGAATCAGAGAAGGGGATGAATGGAAGACAACATTCAAGACAAATAAAGGATTGTATGAGTGGTTGGTGATGCCTTTTGGACTAAAAAATGCACCTAGTACTTTCATGAGGTTGATGAATGAAGTATTGAAGAAATTCTTGGGTAAGTTTGTGATTGTCTATTTGGATGACATTTTGATTTTTCAGTAAGACTAGAGAAGAACATTTGTTGTATATAAGACAAGTTTTGCAGAGGTTGAGAGAAGAGAAGTTGTTGATAAACATTAAGAAGTGTAGTTTCATGAAGGAAGAATTGGTATATCTAGGATTTGTGTTATCAATGGATAGATTGAAGATGGATCCTGAGAAGGTAAGAGCAATTTTTGAGTGGCCTACACCAAAAATCATTGGAGAGGTAAGATCATTTCATGGATTGGCTAGTTTTTACCAAAAGTTCATTAGGAATTTCAATTCTATTTGCAGTCCTATGACATAGACAATGAGAGGAGATAGGAAGGATTTTAGGTGGACATCTGGAGAAGACATGAGCTTTGAGTTGTTGAAACATAAGATGATTGAGTAGCCTGTGTTGGATATTCTAGACCTTAATAAGGTATTTCAGGTAGACTGTGATGCAAGTGGAAATGCAATTGGAGCAGTATTAAGTCAAGAAGGAAGACCAGTAGCTTATTTCAGTGAGAAGCTGAATGATGCAAGGAAAAATTATCCAGTGTATGATCAGGAGTTCTATGCCATAGTTCAAGCTTTAAAGAAGTGGTGACATTACTTGTTGTCTAAGGAGTTTGTGTTGTATACAGATCATTAGGCATTGCAGTATTTAAAAAGTCAAGGTAAGTTTAATCAGAAACACATGAGATGGGTGGAATTCTTGTAGAGTTATACTTTTTTTTTGAAACATAGGAGTGGAAAGTCAAATAGAGTTTTTGATGATTTGAGTAGAGAAGGAATTTACTTGTAGAGATGAGAGTGGAGGTATTAGGCTTTGAGGAATTAAAGAACTTGTATGAGGAAGACCCAGATTTTGTAGAACCTTGGAGAGCTTGTAAAAAACCAATTTTGGAGGATAGGACTTAGTGGTTGGATTATTTCATTTAGGAGGATATGTTGTTCAAAGGAAATTAGTTGTGTATACCCCAGATTTCAATGAGGGATAACTTGGTGAAAGAGAAACATAGTGGAGGATTGGCAGGACACGTTGGAGTTGATAAGACAGTAGCATTGGTAAGTGAGAATTAATTTTGGCCTCAGATTCATAAGGATGTTAGGAAATTTGTGCAAAGTTGCCAAGTTTTTCAAGTCGTAAAAGAGAGTATTCAAAATGTTGGACTGTATAAACCTTTGACCATTCTAGAAAGACCTTAGGAGGATATCAGCATGGATTTCATACTTGGTTTGTCGAAGACAAAAAGAGGTAATGATTCTGTATTTTTGGTGGTGGACAAATTTTCTAAAATGACACATTTCATACCTTGTAAGAAGATAATAGATGCAATACATGTAGCAAACTTTGTTTTCAAGGAAGTGGTCAGATTGCATGAATTGCCTAGGATTATTGTTTCAGACAAAGATACAAAGTTTGTTGGTTACTTTTGGAGGACCATTTGGAAGAAGTTGAAGACATATTTGAAGTTTAGTTCTACTTTTCACCCATAGATAATGAACATACAGAGGTAGTAAACAAGAGTTTGTGAAATTTATTGAGATGTTTGGTTGGAGAGAAGACCGAAAGTTGGGATTTAGTCCTTGCTCAAGCAGAGTTTGCCTACAATAATTTAGTGAACAGGAGTACTAGAAAAACACCTTTTGAGATTGTTACTGGAGTTCATCCTAGAGGTATATTAGAATTGTGAGACATCAATAAGGAGGATAAAAGAAGTGCTAAAGTAGAGGAATTTGCAGAACATATGAAGAAAGTGCATACTCAAGTAAAGCATTGGAAGATATGAACCAAAAGTATAAGGAATGAGCAGATGAAAAGAGGAGACATAAAGAGTTCATAGTTGGAGATGAAGTGATGGTATATTTGAGGAAGGAAATATTTATAGTTCGCACATACAATAAGCTCAAGATGAGGAAGTTTGGACCTTGTAATATTTTGAAGAAATTTGATTCAAGAAATGAATATGAAGTAGAGTTACCAAATGGCATGGGTATATCACCTACATTCAACATTTTAGGTCTACATCAGTACCATGAAGCATAATTCAGTGAAGAAAATAAAGAAAAATTGGAAGAACAACTTCCTAAACAACAATCAGATGAGATAGAAGAGATTTGGATGTCAGAGGTGGGAGGAAAAATTGTGAAAAGCAACACAAAGAATATCTTGTGAAGTGGAAAGGTAGACTGGTGGAGGATTCTTCTTGGATTTCTCAAGATGAGGTAGACCGCATTGGATTTCCTTTAACCCCATCAAAGTGAGAGACTCAATTTTCATTAACCTCAGATGTCTGATGTAGGAGCATCCTTGGTTCTTTGTAATCCTGCATCAACTAAGATATTTTCATTCAATTTTGTTCTTGTTTAGTTCTTGTTCTTATTCAAGTTGACAGATTTAGTATTTCGTCATGTTTTCTCATCAAACCTTGTGGATCTATATTTAATTGTGGACATGTTCATTTTCCTAATTCCAAGATTTCAGCTCGATTGGATCTTTTTTCGACAAGTTATTGCTTTCAAATTAAGTTTTTGTTTTGGAACTGGCCTTGGAATAATTTCAAACCTAATAGCTAGTTTGATCGCTCATGGATCTTTCCTATAGTTTACAGATCCTTGCGAGGTGTTTCAAATTGTTTTGTGGAGTGTCTCCGACCTTAATTTTAGGTTCACACTTCATCATATGCTCTTGTCATAGAGAAATTCAAATTTGAGGTGGACTTGTTCATGCACACGTTACGTTTCCTTCATTGGAGATTGTAAAGATCTTTGGCCGACGCGGATGATTCTAGATCTATAGATATGATATAAATTGTGTAATGGATCATTAGGATAGCAATCAATGAAGATCAAGATGATGAAGATGAATATGGAATTCAATCTGTAAGATTTTTGCTTGCATATAGGAATACTATATTTTGAGCATGTTGTATCAGGCCTATGAGTCCAATATGTAAGCTCGGATGTGGCCAACTGTATGTAATCAAAATTTATGACAATAAGAATGTTTTAATCTTCATTTTCCTCCATATTTTGTGTTGCTTTTTTTGCGTAACTCTTGCTGCATGGTACGGATAATTCTCTTTGAGGACCCTCCTACCATGACTGCACCAAAATTTTGGGGAAAGTGATTTAATTAAACTATTATGTTTTAATAATTTAATTGATTTATGGGAATATAGTAAATTAGCAACATAATTAACTAATTGATGTTATTTAATTGATTAGGATGAACAAAGTTAGATTAGGACATTATTAAATAAAAAAATTTATTTAATTGTTCAAAATGATGAAAAAGTGAATTAATTAAATAATGTAATATTATTCAATTAATAGAGTAATTTAGTTTTTTTTTATGCAATTGATATAAAATGAAATGATATTTAGTGATAACGAGAAAATGTCATTTAGGATGTGCGATAAGTGTTAAGTCAATTTTTCATGTCTACAACTACTACTAGGGAACCTCAACCATGGGGTTATAATCCAAATGAACTTTCAACTCCTCAAGGAAAAACCACATTTAAAGCTAAAAAAAATCAACCACCTAGTGATGAGGAAATATTTCGTGAGCATCAAAACATGATTTCTAGGCAAGACCAACCTCCTAGTTCTCAAAATATCATCATAGAAGAATAAGATAGTGATGAGGAACTTATCGATGAAACACTCTTAGATTACTCCCAATATCTTAAGACTTAGAAAATTATGGACAAAATTCTTGGGATGAACGCAAACTCATATTTCCTTACACTAGCACAAAGTGGTGCCAAACTACCCATAGACTTTAATATGGACATTCTTAAGGATCCTAATCTCATTTCACTAGGAGATCAAATAGTGGTTAGATAGATACCAAAACCAATGGTGGACCCCAAGATACCACCTTTTTTCTCATAAAACAATGATCAATTTAAACCACAACCTATGGATAACCCATTGTATAGGAAACCATCACAAATGGAGCAAGTAGTGGTAGCTCAAAAATATCAAGGAAATTCAACTCAAAATAGGCCTCCACACAATACTATGTAGAACATGGGAAGCCTTCCAACAGGACCACCACAATAGGTAGTGGACCAACAAGGTAACTTCCCATCACAAGGGCAATACATGTCGCAACAAAAATCATATTATGACCCTTCAAATAATGCACAATATCAACAAGGGAAATTGGTGCAAGAGCACCTAGGAAACACTAGGCAATCTAGTTTGATCATGTGGACCATTGAGTAGGTGAGATAGCTTAGGAACATGTTTGATCTCTAGGATAGTAATTGAGGAAGGGTGGATGAGTTTAGAAACTCATTTACTAAGTCTACTAGAAATTGGCAAAAGTTGCAAAATGGTGCATTTTGCAACTTTGCCACAATGTAACTGCAATGTCCGACCAAGGGGAGATATAACCTATTTTTTTGACCTATATAGGGTGTGCCTCGACCTGAAAGAAAGGTTGGAAGATTTTGCATTATTGGAAATTTATGAATACAAGAGAATATAGTGATAAGTTTCTATAATTTTCTAGTTTTTTTGCTTTGAATTTGTGTGTTAAAGGAGTGATCATGGCACTATGAGCTATGTAGGATGTAGTGCAATTGTCTTTCATGCATTGTGCGGAATAGTAGATAGTTAGTTAGTTTGTTTCAAGCATTCTTTTGTAGTTAGTATGTTTCTTTTAGTTGTTTTGACAGGCAGTTTGTGAAGAATGGAGGTTTAAATCACATTCCCACTGTAGTGTACGGGCCTTTTGGAATTGTGACTAGACTCCATGACTATAAATATGGTAGGGTTAGGAGTCTTTGGTAGTCAGGGTATCACTATGGAAGTCTTCTCCTAGGTGAGCCAAGAAGAGTCCGGTTAGGGAAGACAAGAAGTGCAGAGCACTTGATTTGCAGGGGTGTCCATTTCTTGTCAAATCATGGTGTGGAGAGGGTAGGTATGAGCCTTGCCAAGGTATAGCATGGAGGGGGAAGCTCCATCAATCCATCTGCAGAGAAGCCAAGAAAGACCTACAATAACCTAGGTTCCTATTCATTTCCAAATTGGGGTACTGTACGGGCAGTGGAGGCTTAAGACCCCAAAAATCATTAAGAGGTGGGCATATGCACTAAGAACCTCAAAGAAAGATTGGGGTGTTCTTTGGAGAACTTAAAAGAATAAGCTTGATTTCTCGGAGATGGAGACCTAATTAGAATTCCTAGGACTAGTGGACTAAAACCCTAGATTTGGGTTTGGTGGAAGAGATGGGAAAATGAAGTAAGGTGGACCCTCAAGAACCATAATGTGATGGTGTGAGCTTGCTTGAAACATCTCCACACCCCTGCAAAGATGAAATCTAGTATTGGGAGTAGGTTGGCCTTTAGGGTGGATTAAGGGCTAAGGGAAGAATTGCAAAGAAAGCACCAAGGTTATCTTGGTTGGAAGAAGATGTATTGGTAGTTGGGTTGGCAAGGAGAGCCACAGGAGCCTAGCCAAGAGGTAGGTCCTATAGGTTAAGGTGGTGAAGTGTGACACCATAGGGGGTCTTCCAAGAAAGACCTAGAGCAAGAATCATGGAGTGATTCCTCCAACCCTCCCTATCAGATTGGTATCAGAGCAACAAAATATTTGGGATAGAATCTTGTATGTCAGATCTTGAGTCTAGTGGTTCTACAATCATGGTGACAAATGTGGAATTGGCCAAGAAGTTCAAAGATCAAGAGGAAGACAATAGGAGACTAAGGGAAAGATTATCCCAACTTGAGGAGACATTGATTAATGTGCAAATCAAGGTTGATGAGGTCAATGATAGATTGGAAGGTAGGGTACCAAAGAGTGAAGAGGTTGCAGAGGAAGACAAGATCCCTGAACCTGACTCTGTTCTACAAGAGGAGCCTTTCTTGAAGGCATTGAAAGCTTTGAGTGGAAAAGCACTTGAAGGCATACCATTATTTAGTGGAAAATTGGAAGTTGGTCTAGTCATGGATTGGATAGAGGGTATGGAAAACCACTTTGAGTGTGATGGAGTCACTGAAGCATAGAAGGTGAAGGTGGCCAAATCAAGATTGAGAGGATCTACCTTGACATGGTGGAAATTAATTCAAACAGAGAGGGAAAATGAAGGCAAGAAGCCTATTTCAACTTGGAAGGGTATGGTTGCAAAAGTGAGAGAAGCATACATACCAGATGATTATGAGATTCAGTTACATAAGAAGAGACAAAGCTTGAGGCAAAGAGACCAAGATGTGAACACTTACATAGAGGAGTTTCAAAAACTTTGTATGAGGTCTAATGTTTCAAAAGATGAAAGTCTCAAGGTGGCTAGGTATCTTAACAGCTTGAAGTGGAACATTCAAGAGGAAATGACTCTTTTAAGCCCCAAGATAGTACACCAATGTTACCAATTGGCTATTAAGATTGAGGAAAGAAGCAAGAGAAAACAAGACCAAGCTTCTAAGAGTAGAGGCAAAGGTAGAGATCAAAGAGGACACAGAGGTGGCTACCAAGGTAGAGGAACTGAACAAAGAAACCAAGGAGAGTCTAAACTCATAGAGCATGGAAGTGAAACACCTTCTAGAGGAGGTTATGGAAGAGGTAGAGGATCTCAAGGAGGATAAAATAGAGGAAGAGGAGCAAGAAGAAGCAACTCATACTTTTCTAGTATTAAATGTTATAATTGTGGTCAAATAGGACATCCAACTTATAGGTGCCCGGAGAAAGCATCTTCATTAAGTACTGAGAAGAGAGTGGCATATGCTCAAGAGGACACCATGAGTACCAAATCACCTGAGGTTAGTCACATTGAATCAGAAATGGGGGAGAACCTAATGTTTAGAACAATTTTGATCAAACAACCGGTCAAGGAAGAGCCAAAGCAAAGGAGAGCCTTATTCAAGGTAAGGTGCAAAATCCTTGGTAAGGTGTGTAAGGTTATAGTGGACTTAGGGTCTATTGATAACATAATCTCAGAAGAGGCAGTAAGGAAGTTGAAATTGGAGAAGGTACCCCACACTAACCCTTACAGAGTAACATGGTTGAACAAAGGGCAGAGTGTTCTTGTCAATGAACAAAAAATGGTGGAGTTCTCCATTGGAGATTACAAAGATAAGTTGTTATGTGATGTGTTACCCATGGATGCATGCCATCTTCTATTGGGCAGACCATGGTAGTATGACAAAGGTGCCATATATGATGGGAAAGAGAACACCATTTCTTTCAAGAAGGATGGAAAGACATTTAAATTACAGTCATTGTCAGAGGAGGAAGAAGGACATTAAAAGACCCCTAGTATCTTGTTAAGTAGTGGTAAAGAGTTCCTTAACAACCTACATCAAGGAGGTGAAGGATATGTGGTTATGTTGTAACCCAAGGATGAAGACAAGACTAAGAAATCAGTCATACCCAGAGCAGTCCAGAAGTTGTTAGAACAATTCAAGGACATAGTTAGTGATGGTACACCTGCAACCTTACCTCCAAAGAGAGCCATTAGCCATCAGATTGACTTCATACCAGGAGCTTCATTGCCAAACAAAGCAGCTTACAAGCTTACACCAGATCAAAACCTAGAGGTAGCTAGACAAGTGCAAGAGTTATTAGATCAAGGATTAATTAGGAAGAGCATCAGTTCATGTGTAGTGCCAGTGGTCTTAGCAACCAAGAAAGGAGGCAAGTGGAGATTATGCACTGATTCTAGAGCTATAAATAGAATCACAATTAGGTATAGGTTCCCTATTCCTAGGATTGAGGACTTGATGGATTGTCTTGGAGGAGCTCAATACTTCACCAAGCTGGATCTCAAGAGTGGATACCATCACATCAGAATCAAGGATGGAGATGAGTGGAACACAACATTTAAGACAACTGATGGGTTATATGAGTGGAGAGTTATGCCATTTGGCCTCTCTAATGCCCCTAGCACATTCATGAGGCTCATGAATGAAGTGCTCAAAGACTTTACAGGGATATTTGTGGTGGTATATCTTGATGATATACTCATCTTTAGTAAGACAATAGAAGAACATATAAAAGCATGTGGAGTTGGTTCTTAAAAGGTTGCAAGAAGAGAATTTAGCCATCAACCTAGAGAAATGTGAGTTCTTCAAATAGGAGCTTGTGTATTTGGGGTTTGTAGTATCCCAAGGATCATTGAAGATGGATCCAAGCAAGGTGGAAGCTATTCTAAATTGGCCTACACCAACCACAAGGACAGAGGTAAGAAGTTTCCATGGATTGGCTCAATTTTATAGGAAATTTATAAGGAATTTTAGTGGCATATGTGCACCAGTCCTTGATACAATCAAAGGTGGTTTAAAAACTAATTTCAAGTGGAATCTAGAAGCTAAGAAGGGTTTTGAGAAATTGAAACAAGAAGTGGCAACTCAACCCATCCTTTTGTTACCTAGTTTTGATAAGTTGTTTACTGTGGAATGTGATGCTAGTGGAATTGTAGTAGGAGGAGTGCTAAGCCAAGAAGGCACGCCTATAGATTTATTTAGTGAAAAGCTCAATGAAGCTAAGAAGAAGTATTCTACCTATGACCTAGAACTTTATGCTTTAGTACAGTCACTTAGGAAGTGGAGGCACTATCATCTACCCATAGAGTTTCTAGTCTTTATTGACAATTAGGCAGTGAGCTATATCAACACTCAAGAGAAGTTGAGCAATAAACATTTGAAATGGATAGAATACATCCAAGCTTTTACTTTCACCATCAAGCACAAGAAGGGATAGTTGAACAAGGTGGCAAATGCATTAAGCAGGAGATTGCTAATAGTGCAAGAGATACAGATCAAGAGCATTGGAATAGAGAGTTTCAAGGATCTCTATGGGGAAGATGAAGAATTCTCGAAGGCATACAAGGTGTGTTCTAACTTTGAGAATAACTTTCATAGGCAATATTCAAAATATAAATTGCAAAGTGGTTTTTTATTCAAGGGGAATCAAGAGGATCAATGAGAGAGAATCTCATCCAGAAGAAGCACAATGGTAGTCTTAGTGGACATTTTGGCATCAACAAGACAATGGAACTAGTGCAAAGGTTCTACTATTGCCCTAAGTTGTCAAGGGTTGTTAGGAGGTATGTGGAGTAGTGTGTAGTATGTATGAAAACCAAGGGAGGAGCTAGTAATGCAGGTTTATATCAACTCCTACCCATTCCTAACAGACCATGGGAGTGTCTTAGCGTGGACTTTGTGGTAGGACTCCCTAAGATTAAGACAGGGTTTGATAGTGTCTATGTGGTGGTGGATAGATTCAGTAAGATGAGTCAATTTATCCGTTGCAAGACCACTCATGATGCTAGCTATATTGCTCACCTTTTCTTCAAAGAAATTGTCAGGATCCATGGATTGCCTTTGAGCATTGTTTCAGACAGGGATGTGAAGTTCATGAGCCATTTTTTGAAGACTCTATGGAGTAGATTAGGTACCAACTTGTCTTTTGGATCAGCTTACCATCCTCAGATCGATGGAAAAATAGAGGTGGTTAATAGGGTGTTAGGTAACCTTCTAAGATTCCTAACCAAAGAGTATGGAAAAACATGGGACTTGGTCATATCATAGGCTGAGTATGCATACAATGATAGTGTGAACCGGACCACAGGGAAGAGTCCTTTTGAAATAGTGTATGGAATGCACCCAAGAGGTGTGTGTGAGCTTAGGGATCTAGGAGCTATGGATAATAGGAGTGGACATGTAGAGGATTTCTCTCAGACCATGAAGGAGATTCAAGAGCAGGTGGAATAGTAGATAGTTAGTTTGTTCATTTCAAGCATTCTTTTGTAGTTAGTTTATTTCTTTTAGTTGTTGTTCTGACAGGTAGTCTGTGAAGAATGGAGGTTTAGATCACATTCCCACTGTACTAGTGTACAGGCCTTTGGGAATTGTGACTAGACTCCATGACTATAAATATGGTAGGGTTAGGAGTCTTTGGTAGTTAGGGTATCATTGTGGAAGTCTTCTCCTAGGCGAGCCAAGAAGAGTTCGGCTAGGGAAGACAAGAAGTACAAAGCACTTGATTTGTAGGGGTGTCCATTTCCTATCAAATCACAGTGTGGAGAGGGCAGGTATGAGCCTTTCCAAGGTATAGCATGGAGGGGGAAGCTCCATCAATCCGTCTGGTGAGAGGAATTATTAACAGTTTGCAGAGAAGCCAGGAAAGACCTACAATAACCTAGGTTCTTGTTCATTTCCAGTTTGGGGTACTGTATGGGTAGTGGAGGCTTAAGACCCCAAAAATCATTGAGAGGTGGGCATATGCACTAAGAACCTCAAAGAAAGATTGGGGTGTTCTTTGGAGAACTTATAAGAACAAGACTGATTTCTTAGAGATGGAGACCTAATTGGAATTCCTAGGATTAGTGGACTAAAACCCTAGATGAGGGTTTGGTGGAAGTGATGGGAAAATGAAGTAAGGTGGACCCTCAAGAACCATAATGTGATGGTGTGAGCTTGCTTGAAACATCTCCACACCCCTGCAAAGATGAAATCTAGTATTGGGAGTAGGTTAGCCTTCAGGGTGGATTAAGGGCTAAGGGAAGAATTGAAAAGAAAGCACCAAGGTTGTCTTGGTTGGAAGAAGATGTATTGGTAGTTGGGTGGGCAAGGAGAACCAGGGGAGCCTAGCCAAGAGGTAGGTCCTATAAGTTAAGGTGGTAAAGTGTGACACCATAGGGGGTCTTCCAATTAAGACCTAGAGCGGGAATCATGGAGTGATTCCTCCAACCCTCCCTATCAAAAATCTTAACAAAATCCCCAACATCAAGGTATACCCCAAACACATCATCAAGGTATTCCTCAAGATCAACATCAAGGTGTACCTCAAATGCACTACCAAGGTACTCCTAAAAATCAACAACATCAAGGTATACCTGAAACACATCATCAAGGTATTCCTCAATATCAACATCAATGTGTACCCCAAATGCACTACCAAGGTACTCCTCAAATCAACAACATCAAGGCATACACCAAACACATCATCAAGGTATTCCTCAATATCAACATCAAGGCGTACTCCAAACACACTACCAAGGTACTCCTTAAAATCTAAGATATCAAGGTGTACCCCAAATTCACTACCAAGGTACTCCTTAAAATCAACAACATCAACTTATGCCCCAAGTTCATCATCAAGGTATTCCTTAAGATCAACATCAAGGGGTACCCCAAATGCACTACCAAGGTACTCAAAATCCACAACATCAAGGTGTACCCCAAATGCACTACCAAGGTACTCCTCAAAATCCATAACATCAAGGTGTAACCCAAATGCACTACCAAGGTACTCCTCAAAATCCACAACATCAAGGTGTACCCCAAACACACTACCAAGGTACTCCTCAAAATCCACAACATCAAGGTGTACCCCAAACACACTACCAAGGTACTCATCATAATCCAAAATAATATAATTACATAAAAATCATCATCATTGACATCATTATCATTAATATACTTACATTTGACATCATTTTCACCAATTAACCCTATTTTTATCTATTAATTGAATAATCTTGTATGATTAATTCATTATTTTATCATTAATCTAACTTTATTCCTCTTGATTAATTAAATGAACACAAGTTATTTAATTATGTCACTAATATACCTTATTCATCTAAATCAATTAAATTGTTATCGTTAATAATTTAATTAAACCACTTTCCCTTCTCTATATTTGAATAATTAAATCAATTATCAAAATCACTCAACATGGTCAATAAATAAATATATCTTTATTTGCTAAAGTCAAAAGCAACTTGTGCATTCATCTCCCATATTAATTAATTATTAATTAATTAATACATCCTCACATGTCTTGATTGAGTAAATCATGACCACTAATTTCTCAATCTATTTCCCTTTCCACCAATTGCTCAATGAACACTTTGACTAAAATCATAATCTAATCTTATCTAACTTTCTCAGAGGAGTTAACTAACCAATCTATTTCCTCTCAAAAACATGATCTAGAATCTTGAATTCATTTGAAACTTGAAAATCTATAAAACAACCTTCTTCTTTCTCAAAAACAATCAGAGAATCTAGATAATTTGTGTGAAGACGTCATTTTTAATTGACTATCAAATTCTTAAGAGCAAACACTTACATCTTTTATCATCATTAATATACCTTTTGAAGCTTTTGCACAACAATGGAGGCTTTGTATTGATCCAAGAGATCCGACATCAATAAAAATATGCTTTGACATGGGATGGTAACGTTGTAAATCATGAATTCATTTTATGTTCTCTTTCATGATTGCACATCTTGATTCATTGCTTTATAATTTCATTTCATGATTAGGTTGGGATTTGTCTTTGTTTTGATCTCTTTCATTTGATTTCATTTTAGTTTCTTTAAGCTTGTTTTCCCCCTTACAGTTCCTAAGGTATATTATATCCTTCAATCCATATTAATCACCTTTAATCTTATAAAATTACTATGGTAATTCAAGAGAAAAGATTAAAATATAGGCTAGGATTAATAGAAAAACTAGACAAACTTTTATCCCATCAACACAAAGCATATATTTTCCACATCTATGATGTGCTTTATTGGATTTTTGGATGTATTGTCAGTGAAATGAGGGATGCTTTTGAGGGCATTGATTGGTAATCATACTTCTAGACTAAAATAAAAGGGTTGTACCACTAAAGGATACAAAGGGTTGATTTCTAGGTGCAACCATATGGAATAAATTTCTTTATGCTTGAGCATCAGGTGTTCTAGTCGGAAATAATCTACCCAATGATGGTGTAGATTGAGCTCTAGGAGATGGACTATCAAAACCTCTATTTCTCCTTATAGGTGATAAGGAGTGTGTATTGTTTCTTCTTCTAGATGTAGGAAATGATAGTTCAGTGTATTGAAAGTTACCTTTATAAGATTCACTGGTGTGAATCCTAGTTATGAGTTTATATAGGTCTAATCTAGAACCAACCTGATCACATATTCCTCCATTAAACCATTTAATGCAAAGTCCCCAAGTACTTTTTTGAATGCCTCTAAAGGCTAAAATATTGAGAAAACCACCACTTCCTCAACAAGATGAAATAAAAAATTTGTTGTTCCCACGAGGTGTGCCAAAAAATTGTTGTCACCTAAAATTGCACCCTATTGAACATGGAGTTCAACATTACAATGATACCATTGAAGTGACTTTAAGGTGCTAGACCTTGCAAATTGAGGTCAATTCTTTGGAAAAGGTCGACTTCTTCTTCTAATCAAAGTGTAGATGTGTTGGTCCAACCTAGCACATGAAACTCTATCACTACTCTATTCTAATAACTCATAGGGGAAAAGGGATAGAAAGAATACATTAAAGGGAAAAAGGGGTGATGCAAAAAGATAGAAATTTTTTTCTTCCTACTTTAAAAGAACATAGTACATTAATAAATCCACTAAAATACATACCAAAACCTAAAGGTAAATGAAATTTACTCAAACATGCAAGAGATAATTGTGGTAATAGCTTAATATCGTTAACATGTCTTAGAAGCAATATTTGCAATTAAAGAATGTAAAATTATAATGTCTACCAAAGAACAACCTTAGAGGAGCTAGAGGAAGAACCCTTAGAATGAATATAATTATTTCCTTTATAGTTCAGGCATAACTGAGATGATTTTAAACCAAACCCTAACCCTACTAGGGTTATAAATTTAGAGGAGATCTGATTAGATTGAGAGAAAATGAGTTGATCATTAAATTCCATGTAGAAGATAGACTTGGAGAACCTTGATATGCACACCATACCTTTGAATTGAATGCTCTATAAGTGGAGACTTAAAGACTCCAATGAAATTCACATAAAATCTTATCTACAACAAAAGGAATGTCTCTATAACACATAAATGAGTATGTGAATCACTTTTACATTGAATAGGGTGTGGAAATCTATAAAGAATGAATCTATAGCAAAGAAATCTGTTCCTAGTAGCTAAAAATGTTGCTCGACAATAATTACAATTTCTCTGACAAACTGGCATGATTAGTCATTGCTAGATTTGAACTTGGGCCATTTGATTTAGAGATGGAGGGTTGAGATTGAATCTTAGGCTCACTTTATCAATTTTAAAATGTGACCATTGATTTGAGAATAGCACAAGATCAACAACCAACAAAAAAAATTGAATTTACCTTCATGAAGTGATAGCCACCCCTTGTTGTCATGCAGATAGGTGTCACCACTTCATGGACTTGTGTGAGCATAATAAGAAAAAAATAGAGCCTTCATGATAATGTAACTCACTGCAACGCTAGAAGCTCTCACATAGCTCACAAGATACATATCACCATCCCATGCTTCTACAAACCAATGATGAGTCCATTCTTAAGGAGCTTTGCGGAAGGGTAGAATTCCTTAAAACTTTCCATGTGGAAACCATCCATAGCTCCACATTTAGAAAGTGGGTTTGCCTTTATATGCCCACGGACTTGCGAGATGCCTAATATTGTGCCATGTGTCACCTGATCCATGCTTTTCCTTTTGATCTTGTTGGAACAATGATAAACCATCATGTTCCCCTTTTTGACACCTATCTTCCTCCCATGCTTTCACAATCTCATATAAGCCTTCTTTAAAATGTTCCATAGAATGATGAAAGGAAATGAAGAAAAGCCATGTGGTGACCTTATGATATAAATTATGAATGTCATGGGGAATGTGCCATGCGTCACATTTTTTTTCTTCCATAGACTAATGGTGGGTCTTCCTTAAGGAGTTCCACAAAATGGAGAAATTCCTTAAAACTTTTCCATGTGGAAGTGGTGGGGTCCTCAAAAGTATTGCAACCATGAACAATGCTCAACTTTCCATGCATCGCCATCCCATGGTTTCACGGATAACCTTTTATTTAATATAAAATCATTTATGGAACTACAAAATATAGTAGCAATGAGACACATTAAATTTTTATTGATTTCACAGTTTCGTAGCTGACTTATACTTTAATATAAGACCTTACGTCGAAGTTCAAAAACTAGTTAAACAATGCCACTTGTCATCATTTTGATTGATTATGTGGGAACTTTTACTTAATACAATATTCATGCGAGAAGGTGCATAGACTTTAAACTTAATCCTTTAATAAATTATTTCAGTTCATGGGCTTAGTGGTAACCTTGGGTAGAAGGGGTTGGTAAACAAAAAAATACAAGACATAAGGTTATAACTTAAGTGGAGGGTAGTGGGCAATAGGAAGTCAACACGTAATTATAACAAAAGTGAAGACTCGCTCATACTTAAGGTTTAGGGTTTTAAACTAGATCATGGCAAGGCGAAAGGCATGATAGACCATTTTGGGTTTTCTCGGATTGATTTTAATTGATGGATCATTCTAGAAAAGAGGGGGTGGCACAAATTTTCAACAGTTTCCTAGTGTGGATTTTACCATGGTTCTATCTACCCATAAGGAAATTTTTAGTATGCCTAAGGTTATTTTCAATTAATTTCATAATTATATCCAACAAGTTTTTGTTTGTCGATTCAAATAATCCATTCCCTTGTGGATACTAATTTGAAAAAAAATTCAATATTATACCATACTCAAATTCTCACAAAAAGAAGGGCCATTGTCACATACTAGGGAGTATGGTGTTCCAAACTTGGTAATGATGTTCTCTTCTAGGAACTTGATTACTATTTTACTAGTACATTGTTTACTATTGTGAATGCTCCTTCTATACTTGCTCAAACATGAACAAACAAGTGATCATTAGCCAAGAAACAAGAAAGAAACAATCATTCCCTATGAAATTCATTTGAGCACAAGAACATGAAAACAAAGTAAAATATAATATACAATACTAATGAAATACTATTCTAAATGCTCAAACCAACATCCCATAGGGGGATTAGTGCTCCTTTGATGTGGAAAGAAGCCCTTTCCTAAGCCCTTGATAAGCTTGATGATGGATTTGTTGAATAAAGTATGAAAAATGGATATAATCTTGCTACAATGGATGGAAATATGAAATTCGATGAACTCAAATGGCTATAGTAATTATGCTCTTAGTTGATGGATCCAAATTGTGAGAATCATGCCTCTATTTATAGAAGCCAAGGATTGAAGAATGAAGAATATTGATGAATGTGGGATTAAAGAATAAACCAATAGCATAATACCACTTGTCAACATTCTAATGAATCTTGAGGGAGATGTGATGTGTAAGAAGAATAAATGTCAAGGTGGCTTGTGTAAGAGAATGTGTAAGATTCCATTTAAAGCCAAGGTGGCTTGTGTAAGAGGAGGTGTAAGACCCATTTAAAGCCAAGGTGGCTTGTGTAAGAAGAGGACATGTAAGAGCTTTTAATGCCAAGGTGGCTCAAGAAAAAGGACAAAGTCCTTTGAAAGGAAAAGTCAAGTGGATGGAATATTCCAAGAATATGCCACTTTTTGGAATGAAAATAAGGTAATTAGTAAATCAAATAAATTGATTTACATGTGCAACTTGACTGAGGTTGACTTACCTTAGGGTGGAGTCAAAAGCTAGAGGAATGGGGGATTAGTGTTAGGAGTTAATTAATTTAGGATTAATTAACTTAGATGAGATTAGTTGATTTTTGACACATGATTTAAATGTTTGAGTTTATTTAAATCATATGAGAGGATATTAGAATTTTAGGATTTTAATTAAATAAAGTTTATTTATTTAATTAGAAGAAGAACATTAGGATTTAATTAAATAAAATTGATTTATTTAATTAAATAAAGTGAATTTATTTAATTAAAAGAGGAACATTAGGATTTAATTAAATAAAGTGGATTTATTTAATTAAAAGAGGAACATTAAGAGATGATGAAATAAATCTGATAAAGTTTATTATCTGATTTAAGGGAGAAATTAATTAAATAAATATTATTCAATTAATTGGTTAGTGTGGAAATGATTGAGGAAGAATCAATATATGTAAATCAGGATCAAGTGCACGATATCAATCATGATATTTTGAGTGTCTACAACTACATAATACCTTTGTCCATCTACTGCAATAGTCAGACATAATAAGCACATACCTATATCTTGTTGATGACGGAGGATTGATCATGCCAAACAAGTCTAACCCCCACTGTGCAAAGGGGCACATTTTTATTACAAGTTGTAATGACTAAGCATTATATCTCCCTTTATCTGCAACAATTTGGCATGTGTAATAGTGTTTCACATGTTCAAAGGTATCTTTGAAGATAGTTGGCCAATAGTATCCTACAATTAAAATTAAGTGAGTGGTGGCCAAAGGGGACTCCATGAGCTATTCAAAATTTCTCATGAAGTTCCTACAATACATTTTCTAATTCTAATTGATTCAAACATTTTAAATATATCCCTTCATGATTATTTTTAAATAGGATTCCTCCTTTAATCATATAATTTTGAGTTTTGATCTTGAGGGATCTCCTTTGTTGTCTTTGAAGAAGTTGATAAAACTCAACCTCACATTCCCCAAGAATCACCTGCAAGCAAACACCTATCACATGCAACAGATATTTAGAACAAAGGAAGAGATGTTCTGTAAACCCTCAGAGCAAAAGTATGTGCAAGCATAAAACCAGAATGTGATTATTGAATGAATTTTTTACAAATACTACAAAAGCCTTCAAAAGGAAATCATGCAAAACCCTAATCTTATCTTGAGCAACAAGATAGCTCAATAAGATAAAGATTGTAATTAATCTAGGAAATAAAATATGCCTAAGTAAACTTATGCTAAAGTGTAATTAAATAAATAATTACACCAACACCCCCCCATAAGTGCAACTTAGGGAGAATCAAATTATTATGCAAATATGAGTCCCGGCAATAAGGCCTGATCAGGTACCCATTTACAAATGCAATGCAAACTAAATCAAACTGGGTAAAGGAGAAAACCACATGGGAAAAAAACTCCTTCCCAAAAATAGAATGCAAACTAACTAAGTGATGAAAGATGGAGGACTCCATAAGAACCCCCAAGAACACCATCCATCACAAAGATACATAAAATAACCCCAACAGAAGAGAGGAAGAAGAAGACCACAGATCCCCCCCAGAATGAAGTAGCCCCAAAAGAATTGAAGAAACTGCATCTCCTGAAAGAAGTGAGAGGGAAGAGGCCGAATGAATGCAATCTCTGAAGGTGAAGTAGGTGTGACCTCAAAAAATGAAGAAGTCAAAGTAGGTGAAGACTGAATAGGAACCTCCAAAGATGGATGAGAACCTAGATCCTGCTGCACTGAAACGAAAGAAACCACATCTGTAGTCATAAAAGTATCAGCAACTGCAACAGTAGGTGGAGGAAATGGAATGGATGGCTCAAGAATAGGATCTAAAGTGAGAACTCCAATGTTCAAGAATCCAAATTTCTCCTCTGAATGATGATTCACACTAGAAGTGTGATGAACAGCTGTAGGAATAGAAGCACCATCAATAGCAAAATCTGTAAAGGAATACAAGCGAGATGAGTGATCCACCACCCCAATAGCAATAACTGCTCTACTCTCCAAGTCTCTGATGATAACTGAATCAGGTGTGAACTCCACAGACCTCCCATTGCCTCCATGTGTGATCTGATTTATAGAAAGAAGGTTGTTCATCAAATGAGGAACACACAAGACATCCTGAAAAGTGTTGTCGCCAAAACTAATAGACCCCTTCCCTGTAACACTCATGTATGTATTGTTTCCCATCAAAATAGGAGACATAGTGTGAGACTCAAAGGAAGTGAACATAGTCTGTGTAGAAGCCATATGATGAGATGCTCTTGAATCTAGAATCCATCTCCCTGATCCAAGACTCAAAGAAGCACAAAGAGCATGCCTCCTCATATCTGATGAAGTGTGTAAACCAGCTGTGCCTGAAGAAGAAGAAGAAGAAGAAGAAGGAGGAGGGGAAGGAGATGATGCAGACATCCTAGAAGGCAAATCAATTTGATATTTCTGAAGAAGATTCTTCAGCTCATCAATGTCCTTCTTGTAGCAATTATGTTTTGCATGTCCTTCTCTCTTGCAATATGCACATTGGCCCTTCTCCTTCCTAAATGATTTCCCCTTAGAATAGGATGATGAATATGAGGACTCCTTCTGCTACTCATAATATTTGGAATCCTTTTGTTTTTTTTTCTTTCTTTTTCCTATAGAAGCCTTCTGATCTCTGGGCTCCTGTGATGCAATAAGTGCCTGTGATGAAGAGGGCTTCAACTTGCCCATATTAGCCAACTTGGCCTGCTCTCGAGTGAGAGAAGATGCAAAATCATCAAAAGAAGGCCTAGTAAATCTAGTACCAAGTGCATCCCTAGTAGCATAAAAGGTAGAAACAAAAACTGAATAATCTGGTCCAAGCTTAGAAAGAATGGACAATATCAACTGAGAGTCTTCCTTCTGAACACCACACTATGACAACTGAAATCTAAGAGACTTGAGTTTGGTGAAAAACTCCTGGATGCTATCAAAATCCCTAGGATTCAAGCCAATAAGCTCATTCTCTAACTGAAACCCTCTCATAGTATCCTGCTGCCCAAACAAAGACTGCAAAGTAGTCCAAACTGCATGGGGTGTAGTGCAAGACTCAATGTGAAAAAGAAGGTTAGAAGAAAGAGATAGACATAATGTACCATAAGCTTCATCACACCTATTAAACCACTTTCTCTTTTCAACAGCACCTGTAGGTTCGATTTCTGTGCCCATGGTTACCCTGTACAACCCTTTGTGTTTCAAATGAATCTCCATTTGTTTTTTCCAACCAAAATAGTTGAATGGAGTAAGGGGTGCAATATTATGTGTATTCATGATAGAAAACAGCAATATATACTCTCAAATAAAATAACAATGCTCGCTGATCTCAAAAAAGTAGCTTGATTGCACACTTCCCAAGAAAATAATTTAAAAACTAAAGGCTTAGATCAAATAGTAATATCAGATACCTGGTAAAAAAATCTGGAAAAATAGGTCTTATTTCAGTGTAGAGCACTGAATCAGCTTTCCGATGCCTATTTTTTTTCGCAAAACGGAGTCCAGACGCAAAAGTTACGCCACTCGGACTGAAAACAACAACTTCTGGCTTTGACAGGAGAAAAAGGCACCAAAACTAGAAAATCAAAAATTCTAACCTCCACCATTGCGAAGAGCATTGAATAAGCTTTCCACCGATATTTCGTTTTCGAAAAATGGCCTTCGTTTGCAAAAGTTATGAGAAATTGAAAAAAAAGGCCTATAAAAGGCACTTTTAATGCTAACCAGGTGTAGAAATTCGGCCCCCTTGCTTTGGCCCTCGGTCCTACACGTGACCTTTCACTGGTGCTTAAGGCTAGGAAAAACCACTGGGGCTGAGCGCCTGGTGCTCGGTCACCAATAGGACTAGCTGCTGCACTTCTAAGCCCGCGGGCGCTGGAGTGTGTAGACCGGCCGCGGGGAGGAAGATCGGCGGCGTTGCCTGGAGCGCCGCTCCGCCAGTGGTGAAGGGGTGGCGCGGTGGTGGCAGGTGAGGTTTGCACTGGCCGCGCAGAACTCGTAGGTTTTTCAAAATATTTTTTGGATTTTTTGCAAATTTTTGCCTCGGACTACGTGCTGGAGAGGCCGTACGGTCTCTCTGGCAAAAAAATTTTGCCTTTTTTTTTCAACAGGTCCAAAATCGATGAAACAAAAGGTGATTCTAGGGTTTTTGGGCGTCTTGAACATAATGGCAACGTCCGTTTTGCCCAAAAATGCACAGAAAATATGCCTACCCCCAGATGCACAAAAGATCAGCCTGGCTTGAAACCCTTGCACAGAAAAAAAATGTTGTGAGAGAATATCTTCAAAACACGAACAGGTAGCTACAGATCTGGAGCTCTGATACCATGAAGAAGTTGATAAAACTCAACCTCACAGTCCCCAAGAATCACCTACAAGCAAACACCTATCACATGCAACAGATATTCAGAACAAAGGAAGAGATGTTCTGTAAACCCTCAGAGCAAAAGTATGTGCAAGCATAAAACCAGAATGTGATTATTGAATGAATTTTTTACAAATACTACAAAAGCCTTCAAAAGGAAATCATGCAAAACCCTAATCTTATCTTGAGCAACAAGATAGTTCAATAAGATAGTTCAATAAGATAAAGATTGTAATTAACCTAGGAAATAAAATATGCCTAAGTAAACTTATGCTAAAGTGTAATTAAATAAATAATTACACCAACAGTCTTAGCATATCATTTAGACAAAATTTAGTGATTAGGTAATGCATGATGTTTGCATACCAATCATCTTGTGGCAATGTATCCACTGTGTACTATTAGCTGGTGATCGATGAATCTAACTCAATAATGGACCTAACCAGTGCTCATCCTCAAACCAACTTCATTGGTATTATTTTAACATCCAATTCCTATAGAACCATGACCCATTTAGCTCTCTTTTCTCCTAATTTTATTTGAATTAGTAAGATTTTCACTAAAACATCTGGTACAATAGCCTTGACGTGACTTCAAAGGATGTAATGCCTTGATTTTATCATAAATTTGACTAGTGTAAAAGCCTTCTTCTCCACATCCATGTACCTTAAATCAACATATTTGAAAGGAGAGCTCATGAATGTGATGGGTATTTCCTCTTTCATTCCCCTCTTTGTGTTAGCACAACTACACACATATGATTTGAGGTGAAGGAATAAATGAAAATGACTTAGTATAATTAGAGCTTATTAATATTTGTGCTTCATAAATTTCTCCCTTAATAATCTCAAAATTAGCTTTAGCTTTGGGAGTCCATTCAAATTTTTCATCCTTTTTTAGCATGGAATTCATTGGTTGCACTATTTCCCCAAATTCGGTGATAAATTTTTGAACAAATTTGATTATTCCAAAATAGTACTTTAATTCATTTTTACTCCCTAGAGATTGTAACTTCATTAAAACACTAACTCGGTCTAAATCAATAGAAATTCCTATTTGATAAATATTATGGCCTAGAAACTTACTTTTTGTAACCCTAAATATATATTTCTTAGGATTCAATGAAATTTTGTAAGTTTCACATTTTGGCAACACATTTCTGAGGTCATTTATGTGATCTCCTCTATTCTTGGACAAAATAGTGAAGTCATCCATGTATACTCTAATGCATTTTTACCAACTAGATATTTAAAAGTGTAGTCCATGGATCTCTATAATGTAGCTCCAACATTCAATAGATCAAACAACATTCGTCTATAGGCAAATGTTCCCCATTTGGTAGTAAACACAGTTTTCATTCTATCTTCCTTTTTGACCATTACTTGATTATAACTTGAAAAAACATCCAAGAAAGACATCATTTGTGATCCATTAAAAATTTGTAAAACCTCATCTAAAGAGGGTAAAGGATAATTATCTTTCTTTGATTCCTTTTTAAGGTTACAAAAATCAACACATAAATGTAAATCTCCATTCTTTTTCCTAATGGGTACTAAATTCGTGACTCATAAGGAATGTCTTATTGGGAAGATGATTCTAGTGGATACGATTTTTTACACTTCTTTCTAGATCAAAGGTTTAATTAGCATATTTGTTGGCCTTTGTTTTTATCAAAATAATTTAACTCTTGGTTTTAAAGGGATAGTGTGTGTAAGTATGGGGTATTGTAGGATTTTAGATCTTCATAAGTCTAGTTTATGACATTATAGTAGTCTTTAAGAGCCTGAGCTATATTTTTACATTCTTCACTGGAACACACCTTACCGATGAGCTCATTCTTTGGATCATCTTTATTGTTTGTGTTGTAGGGTTCATAAATGCCTCCATCTATTTTAGGAAAATCCTTTTGCTTAGTATCTGATCCAAGTCAAATAAGTGTTCTAGTTCAATCATTGCTCTCAAAATGGTATTATCCTTCAGATTAATCACGTTATCATCATATATTTCACAATAAGTCTTGTCATCTTCTTCGATTGCTTGAGCTTCAAATATGCCTAAATTAGAGATGAAGTCTTAGATATGGAGATCATCTTCAAACACTTGTAAATTAGTAACATTATCAAGTACTAATGGTATATGTACTAATTCTATGGTGAATCTTTTTAGATCAGACATATCCAAAGGTTCTAAAGTGCTAGTAGTAGTGTCTAAGGCATCATCTTTCTAGTTAAATCTTCACAAGATAGGCATGATATTAAGATCATCAAATATTTTGATCAAGTCCCATACACAATGTCTGTATTTAGATAGACATGTGTAGTGGCATACATACTATTTTCTAACATGTTTGACAACAAGCTCAAAATCTCCAATTTTTTTGAGTATTTTATCTTTATTCTTAAAAGCCAATAGTAATTCATGGGTGATGACTTCATATTCAGTAGCATTATCGGTGTATTGAAATTACAATCTATACATATCCAAATATGATTTGCCTTGTGGGCTTACTAACTCAACTCCTACCCCAATCCACTATTTAGATTTGAAACCATCAAACCTGAGAGTCCGTGCCTAACCATCTATGTTCCTAAACTTGAGATCTTTTGAAGTTGATTGACTTATTCTCTTCCTCAAGATCTGTAGCATTTTGACACATTCTTTATCCATTTTGATATTTTCACAATGACTATATTGAACATTATCTTCATGTTTATCATCTGATGTTCCTATGGATTTTTTATTATCATCTTCTAGATTTAATTTGGTGTTGATAAATTTTTCTAGATAATGTTGATTCTAGTTCTTTTCACAATTTCCAAACATATTGCACAACTAGTTTTAGAATGTGATGAATTATATAATATACACCATCCTTGTAATCATGCACCTCTTAAAGATACATTTTAGATCTAGCATTTACGAGCTTCTCTAATTGTAAGATTTTGAAACTTATCTAATAAGCTATCTTCCCCTTTGGAAGATTCATAATCAGATTCAATTAATACATCGGCCCCTGAGGTAAACTCATATTGGATGTTTAGATTACACTTGAAAATTTCTTCCATTTTAGCTTCTTTAGTTCTAATGTTGTAAACACCTAGCTCAATATCCATATAGAGTATTTCATTGTTTTGGTTGTGTAAGATAGGGAAAATTGAAATGAAAAATAGCTAAGACCAAGTAGTAACACTCCACCTAATATCTAAGCCCAAATCCCAAATCTAAAGAAGAGAGTACAAATGATAAAAGATAGAAAATGAGAATGAAAGCATAAAATAAAAGTCCCCTACCATAGTTGATTATCTCCCTTGCTTCTCCTCAAATCTTCTTTTGCAAAATTTCCCTCAGTTTCAAAGTGTTTGAATACCCACAAGTGACAATGATATGGTAGCATGAATGTTGGAGAATATGTTTGTAAGGGAAAAAAGGAGGAGAAATCCTTCTTTTATAGAAAATATTTTCAAATGGACATATGAGATCAATCTTCTAGAAGATCCCAAGATAAACAGTGGAGGATTCATGCACCACAAAGTAGTGGGCTAGGGATGGCTATGAATAGATGATCAAGAAGATTCTTTGAAGATCTGAAGCAATCAATAGTCAAGATTTGAAATGAGAAAGTGGAGGGGAGGTAGTGGAGGAATCAAATATTAATATTTAATTCATGGAGAAGCATGTGAGGCAAGGAAAGGCAAGGGTCAGTATTATTACTTGTTCTTGCTCCATTGACCCAAGGTATAGGAATGGGATTTACCTCTAACCTCCATAAGGTTAGATTCTTGTTAAGAGGTCAAAAATATCAAGTTTGTATTAGCTAAATATTCACGTGCTTTAGGTCAGAAAATTAATGCTGAATACTTTTCACATTAATTTAGGTCTACATAAGAGAATTGTTAATATTCTTGGGTTCCAATTAGATAAACTACTGTGCAAGTACCTTGGCTTTCTGTTCTTCTCAGGAGAAAATAAAATATCTTACTGGGCTACAATTATTTAAAGTATTAAAAAAAAATAGCATCTTGGAAGGGTAGATGGTTGTCTCTGTCCAACAGAATATTACTAGTAAAATCAGTTATTTTTGCTATTCCCAATTACTTCATGGAAGTGTTAAAAGCACTAAAGTACATGGTCTTATTAATTGAGAAAATAATTAGATATTTCTTATGGAAGGGAAACATTGACAACAAAAATATGATCTCTCTAATTTCATTAGAAAAATGTGTGTAGAAAAATCCAAAGGGGGTGCTAAAGTTCATAATTTTTCAGCTTGAAATCAGGCATTGGGTGCAAAGTTAGTATGGAATATGTATGCAAAGTTGACCTCCAAATGGTGCAAAGTCATGCAAGCCAAGTACTTAGATAATATGGATCTGGAAATAATTTTACAGTGTCAAATCCCCCACAGGGTTCAACAATTTGGAATTTCCTAATTGCCTGTAGAAAGGTAATCTTACCCTATCTTACTTGGGAAATTCAAGATGGCTTGAAGGAAATTTTTTGGGAAGATTTTACGGGAGGTTAGGCTCCTTTAAATTCCCTTAACACTTTGCATGATCTCAAATCTCAACTCATGGTAAATTGGAGGGATAAAGTAAGTGATTATGTTGACATTGTAGATATTTATACTGGGAAGGTAAATTGGAAAGATGTATCTATAATTGATTGTTCACAAGGACAGAAAGAGGAATTTAAAAGGTATATGGGGCATATGATTGTATTCTTGACAAGAGAGGAGAATAAGTTAGTATGGGATCCTTCTAAAAATGGGAATTACTCAGTAAAATTGGGTTATACAGCTATAATGAATCTTGTGGATAAAATCAAACCCCAAAGAGCCTTGTCATTTTTTTGGGATCCTTTAGTACTTCTGAAGGCTAGGTTTTTCTCATGGTTGGCCATCAAAAGAAGAATCTTGACAAGTGACAGACTTGCCAAACTTGGAATTGTAACTCAATTTAATTGTGTTTTATGTGATCATGAAAGAGAAGAATTAAATCAACTTTTTCTACATTGCCCTTTTTCTTCTCATTGTTGGGATTTATTAAAGAAAAATTAAGCTAGTATGCTCCTCTGCCAAACAATCTGTGGGATATTTTCTCAAGCTAGCCAGTAATGTACAAAAATGAACTGTTTGCTTGCATATGGAGAGTGGTTCCTTCTGTAGTCTTGTGGACCATTTGGTGGGAATGAAACATAAGGATCTTTAGGAATGATAAAATGAATATTAATCAAGTTTTGGAAAAAATGGAATCTTCAATAACAGAAATATCAAATGCATATGTCTTAAAGACTAAGCATATTGGTTCATTATTCATAGATTAGGATTCAAAGATTATGAAAAAATGGAATAAGCTTTCTCTTCCTTTCAAAGGAAGCCTACATAAAAATCCATGCCATAAAGTAGATAGAAGTCAAATTCATTTGTCTCCACCTAAGGAAGGTTTTTACAAGTTAAATTTTGATGGAGATTCACATGGGAATCCAGGCTTGTGAGTTGCAATAATTGTAATAAGAGATCAAAAAGGATTCCTAATTTCAGCAATGTCTATAAAATTACCAAAAGGTACAAATAATATGGCACAGGAACAAGCTTTACTTCAAGGATTACAACTTTCTTATAATATGAAGCTCAAAGACTTAGTAATTGAAGGATATTTGTTAATTATTGTAAATGCTTGCAAGGAAAAACAAATATCTTGTTGGAAAATCAGTTATGTGTTGCATCAAGTGTGGGCGTTGTTAGGAAAGTTCAGGTTTGTGCATATAAAACATACTTACATAGAGGGTAATCAGGTGGCAGATAAACTAGAAAATGTTGCATGTGATCAAATTCAAATTGAGAATACCTATGAAAGTAATATGGTGAATTTGGCTCAAGAAATAAAAATTATTATTGAGAGGGAAATTACCAGCAATTGAGTTAGATAATATGATAATAATTTATGATATGTCATCACATTTATCCATACCAAAAGGTAGACTATCAAAGAGTAATTATTCTAAATGTTTCTAAAGTTTATAAACTCAAAAAAGATAGCCAAAAAATTGTTGATGAGCTAAGGATAACATCATATGGGGTTAATCATACTTCAGCTCGGATATCGTAATATGATTTATGTCATTTGCACATAGTTCAATCTAAAAGAAGAACATCATTTCAAATATAATTCAAAGGCCAACTCATATTTTTTCTTGGTATTTATCCATAGTCGTTGCTTAAACATGTGGGAATCCATGTTTTCATATCAAATCCAACAATATTCAGTATAAAATGGGATACTTCATCAAAACAAATGAATATTTGGCATGTTTAAAACCTGAGGATATATGAAAAAAATTATTTCACACATGATCATATGAGATAAGATCGTATTTTCATAGCAATCCAAACCAATCAATGCCTTTGGTCATAGAAAAGGTATGTGTTTTGTGTAACAGGTGTCGTCTTCTTGCAGGATCTTGCTGATGGGTGTAATTCAAATGTGGATTAAAGTGCTCTCGCATGTGGCAGAATTTAGTTTGGTGGCACCTAAGTATCTAGTATTATGAAATAGAGAAGAATTAAGCACAGTCTACGTCTCTCACGCATGTGGCAGACTTCATTCATTTTTTGTGTTTTTGAATCAAAATTGAGTTCCACTTCTATTAAAATCCTAGATGATGTGTTAAATAATCTGCTAACATGGTTCTTCAAACTCATGCAAGCTAATAAAATGTAGGGCTTCCTAGATGCAGTGGGTACGTGAATGCAAAAGCAATTTTTTGAAGGACTACTTTGTGGTATACTCTGCTACATAGCCAGGGCTATGCTATGTAGGAGATTCAGATTTATGTACATTCAGAAGCCAAAATTTCTGAAGCTTATGTGATTTTGGGTATGTGTTTCACATCTTTGCTAAGTCTGCAAATATAATATCTCTAGCATAAGATATTATCATTTGAAAAATTCGCTCAAACCGGTAGGCACTTTCAAGGGTGTAGTGTTGTTGTTCATCTATATTCACTATCTCTACATTACTAAATCTTTTTTCTTTGCCAAGTGAAATCAACATTCTACATAAATTATTTTCATGAAAAAATATCATGGAATTCATGCCTCGAAACCATAGAGCTCCTTTTTCCATATTAGAATGGGATTTTCCTTTCTCCAAAGGTCTGGAAAGAGAAACATTGTCAAATATTTTTAAACCAATTTCTCTCCTGTGTATAGATCATTGAATACTCTATTAGGAGAAGACATCTTGCATCCATCAACACAAAGATTTATATTTCCCTCAAATTTGGTCTCAATCTTTGTTTCAAATGTGTTGGATTTGAATCCAAATTACCATGATATGTTAAAAATTGCAAATACAGTCATTCCAGAAGTCTTCTTGTAGGATAATGCTTTTCTCAAAAGCATACATAGGTCTAATTTCTGGAAGGGAGAAGCATATGTAGGTGGTATTTTTCCCAGGCATTATCTTCATCACAAGGCATGTTACAGAAATATCTACACAACAATGAAATTATCATTGGAGTATGATGCACCCAACCATTTATATAGAGCACTTTCTCATCATCATTATGAAGTTGGGGAGGATATGTAGAGGAAATTCAAAGCTAAATATCATGCTCTATCATTTCTCCTTACACACCATTTCCATCAAGCAGATAGTGTCAACAAACAAAAATTGAAATAGAAGGAGGTTGTGGATTCTGCAGAGTCACAAGTTGAGAAGGAAAACATGCAAGTTCATCATAGTAGACCACATACAAAAATTCTAGATATGAACATCACAACAAATTCTCATTCCACTCCGCCAACAACAGTTCATGAACAAGGGAGAAATGGAGAGTTCGTTAGTTGGAAATACATGATAAAATATGCTTATATCAAATATATTTTTCTTAAATGGTGATGGTTATGGCCACATATAATAGCATATAGGTTGCAAACTTCATATCTCCAGCTCATTTTGTGTCAAAGAAGCTAATATTTGGTATATAGTCTTGTCAACATATAAATAGTTGACACATATCGAGTTAAATTTTGCTTAAGCCACATGCAAATCTTTAAGATTTGATATCAGGAACAAGAGTGATAGTTGCATAAGAAATGTTGGAAATTATAAGTCCAGCCATGAACAATGTTATTTTGTAACCTCTTTATTATATTAATATATTATGTCGGCCAAAAGCCCTTTACTTTAAAAATATATATTTAATTTAAAATGATTGTGCAACCATTAAAATAAATATAGAGGAAATGGTAAAAGGGATTAAATAATTAAATCGGATTAATTATTTAATAGTGGAAGAGTGGTGAAAGATAGTTAAATAATTTCAATAATTATTTAACCATAAAAGGATGAAAAAGATTAATGAATAGATAAATAATTAAAAATAATTATTTAACTATAGATGAATGACGAAGAGAGAATAATTAAATAAATAAATAAAATATTTAATCATAGGGAGACATAGAATGTTAGTGGCACAAGTAAAACGTAATTTATTTAATTGATCAAAAAGAAGAATAAAGCAATGGAATGTGAATTAATTAAATAATTAAAAATATTTAATTAATAGAGGAATGTGGTAAAATAATTAAATAATTAAAATTACTTAATTATGTGAGGGAGATAAGAGATTAAAGCTCAAAAATAGTGTTCACAGACCCAGGACATTTTTTCAATGTCTATATTTTTCCCTTCTTTGACATAATGTGATTTTGAGCATTGTGTCAAAGAGTAATTAGGAAAATAAAATTCAGACCATGCCCTGACATGCCTTGAAGAAGGTGGGATAAACCCATGCCCCCTCAGAATTTTTTTAAAAAATTATGAAAAAATTTCTGACAAGATGATTTAACGACATTGACAACAAAATAAATGAATTTGGGACCATCAAGACATCAAGAAAATGGTTTAGACCTCAACATTTCACACTACCAGTTATGAAGGTTTGCAAAATCCCACTTTAGGAAGGTATAAATGGGCCTAGGGGTGCCAAAAATTATCATTTGCACATTTTGAGTTTGAGTAAATAGTGATTTGAGTGCAAACCCTACTATAGAGCTCTTGTCAAAATCATGTTGATTTCACACATAGCGGATCGTGGGTACAAAGTTCAGACCTACAGACGGCCAGAGGGCTCGAGGGATGCGGTAAGTGCTTGATCCTTTCTTTGTAATTTTTATAATTTTTAGTAGATTTAGGGCTCCAAAAGGGGGAAAACATATGTGGTTAACGTAGTTGACTACATCTATTATCACGTGAGCCGCAAGTGACTATGGTTCATCGCATTTGCTTTGATTTGACACAACTGATTAGAATTAGATGCAACTAATTTTTTGGACGGCATTTGAAAAATGTGACTCAAATGAAGAGCTAAGGGATGCATGTGTGGTTTCAGCCCGTATGTGATATTTTGTGATGCAATTGTAGTGGGAAATGCCACATTTGACTAAATGCTCACATTTTATGGGTATTTCAACACATTTTCATTTTGGACCACATTTGTTGAATTTGTGACGTATTTTCTTGTTGATCGCATATGCTAGATAGTTCAAAGAAATTACCTATCAAAAATTTTGCCCCAATTTTGGATAAAATTTTCTTTGACACCCAAGTCAAAAGGTTTGCGAAAGCTTTTGGATTGACATAGTGCACTTGCTTGTGATCAAAAGTTCCACTAGACCCGATTCTAACTCAAGAGATCCATCCCTTGAGCTTCAAACTGTACCGACAACTAGACGATGATTATAGGGAGTGAGTGTTTTCCCTTGGACTATATCATGTCACATTCATGCCCATGATTCAGGTGAACAGGGGACTATTGACTACATTGGTTGACTGGTGGCACTTAGAGACGAGATCATTTCACTTGCTGACAGGGGAGGCTATAGTGACCCTAGAGGATGTATGGTGCATCCTTAGACTGCCTATTCATGGAGAGAATGTGTTGTATGACCCAAACTAAGGATATAGTGCAATTACAACAACCTTTGACCATGAGACTGAGGTGGAGCAAGGAATGGAGAAGTATGAGGTCCACTAGGATACACTCATAGAGAGATATGATCTCTTCATCATTGTTCTATGCAACACTATTGGCAGAGTGTTATGTCTTGATCAGTGAGGACATGGTTTTCCTGTTGGTTGGGGGAGATGCTAGTTGGTATGCTAACTCGAGACACTATCTATGCTTGGGGTCCATGCATGTTGTCCATGTTATACTTCCAATTGCATGATGTGGAATATAGGGGAGTTTAGAGCATTAGTTGTGGGATCATAGTCTTGATAGTTTGGGTCTGCGAGCATATCGTGGTATTTAGGCCACCAATACAAAGGTGGCTTAGAGAGGGGTTTCCATATGTCTACATCTATAGAGGGACAGTCACCCAAACACATGTTGTTGAGATTGTTTATTACAAGCATGTGATTGACTTGTTGGATTCCTTCACATATAGACCTTATAGAGATTGCACTCCCTTCTTCAATGATGATGATAACTTACCTTATTGAAAACAACATTGATACTTGATTGGAAAGACACTAAAAATCCATCATATCATTGAGAGTTACCTACCAAAGAGGGTATGGTGGTAGTTCAGGGAATAATAGGGATTACCCATTGGAACAACAAAGTTTTCTCAACCCAACCAAGAGATTCAACCTTGGGGTCCTATGCTTCTTGTTACCAAAATGGAGTAGGACATAGATGCATTGTGACTAGTATAGTGGGGATGGGTAGATGGGGATGCAAATGTGGGCATTGCACTTAACTATGATACATGTTGGGGACAACATAGGCTTAAGTCACTAATTGATCCAGACTAGATAGTACCTATGGACAGATAGAGGAGGGAAGTTAGGAGAAGTGTGTGACACCAAGGATGGAGCCAAGGGGATGATGAAGGTTGGGGAGGTGGAGGAGATGATGATGGAGGATATGGTAGAGGGGACAAAGGGAGAGGGGGCCTAGGGTACAAGAGAGACTGAGTTGGGAGAGGAAAGGATGGGAGACCTATTGAATCCCTCCTATGTTGTTTTTGTCCTTGATGTCATCTTATGATTATCTAGCATCTTGATGGTTATCTTCTTAGTTGATCCATATTTTGATTGGCACATTTACTTCATTGATTTTACTATCTTGGTGGCACTGATCGTTTAACTCCATGTGCAGATTACAAATGCTTGTTGAGATATTCTGGTTATAGATCATTTTTCTCCATTTGATCAGGTAATACATTTTTCGTTTAATCTATTACTGGTTTAGTGATGATCTCAATTATGTTGTCCTTGGCATAAATCAACTTTATATAGGTTGACTATTTATGGCTTGATCAGTAACAAGCATCTTGAATTTAAAAATGGTCTTGAAATTCTCAAAGGTATACTTCTCTACTCTCAGTCAGAGGAATTGATACAAGGAATATTGGTTATTTCAGTGCATTTAGGCTTTAAGGAACACATTGCTCATTCCTTTGCATTTGGTTAATGGTATTTGGTATGGAGAATTGCATAATATCTTGCTTCTAGTACTAAGGCATTGGAAATTACTTGCATTGGATTTCATCATGGTGGCATTTGAAAGGGAATTCTATTTGATCCTCCATTTGTATGTGTGTTGGGTCATTTGGTTGATAATTTCTTCAAGCCTTAAGGCCGACTGTAGTCATAAAAGGTTAATTATTGCTTATGTAACTTTGATTGTGACCTTGCCTTGACTTTGTGGGAACCTCTAGTCTTATGTTTTTCTCGCCCCTTCACATGAAATATTGTTGGTATTATTGTGTTGGCACTACTCATTGTCTAAAGTAATCAAATGCCACAATGGCTATTGGCATGCAACCCTTGGATATGCCCACGGACTTGACATGGAATAATGAGTTTGTTTAATCACTATCATTTTTCGGACTCCGAACGCCTATCATCCTTTGCAAAGGAATTCACATTGTTTGTTGTGGTAGGTTAGGGAGAAAATGTTTTATGTTTCACATTTTTTGTTGCCCCCATTCTGGCTACCACCATGTATCCTCTACCTTGGTTGTTTCATGGTTATCCTTGGTGTTTTTGCTGTTGGACAGCAATCGGGGGAGCCCTGCACAGAAGTCACTCCACTTGTTTTCTTTCAGCCACAGGGTGCAAGCACATTTTTTGGAAGATTGTGAGGTCATTTCTTCTCCTCTGCAGATCTGGTAATCACTCTTTGACAACAACTTTCACTTACCAGGTATTCTTCTTTAGATTGGTTTGCAGATCCATTTTCGGACAAGCAAGATGGTTATGAACTTACTCTTTCTCTCTTTTTGCAAAGTGAAAAACTGAAAACGGCTATTGCTTTCAAGAAAAAGTCAAATATTTTCTTCTAAGAATCAAAATGTGACTGCAATTTCATTTGAAGGTTATCATGACAATTATTTTAAGGAACTATTTTTTTTGGTTATGGGTAATGATAATATCATTGAATCTCTTCATTTGCTTACCTGGGTTCTTGGATAATGATTCTTGTGAAGTTACTTCAGTCACACTTCACAATGATTTCAGTTTATTAAGTTTTTCAGTAACTATAATGGATATAGATCTTAGAATATTCTCTTAGCCTCACTGGAATTTGTGGGTAACTGTTATAATGCATGGTTATTGGCTTTCGGTTGCATGCTGGTTGGGGTTTCAGGTACCTCTTTTTCATAGCAGCTTATTTGTCAGAACTCCTATGGTGTATGCACTCTTCATTACTGCTTGTGGGTAAAATCTGAAAGTGGTTTCATTTTTCTAAAAATACTTCTGTTGCATTGTTGGTTCAGTCAAGGAAAATGGTTATCATTTCATTTTTAAATGATGTGCTCTCATTGCTTTTGTTTAAGCACTGCATGTGCAGGCTTCTAGTGAAGACATGCTCTGTCACACTTCTATTCTTGGTCATTGCTGGTCTATCCTCAATAGAAAGAAAGAATATTCCTTTTGTGAACACTGTAACATCAGATCTGACTTGACAGTTATTATGTAACCTAAAAAACAACCTTCCATAACCTTTCTGGAATGTGAAATTCGAGAAACAGTGGTAATACTTCCAATTTGTAATGATGTTTTCTGTAAAAAGCCAAAAACCAGTGTGTTTAGGGTTCTATCATGACAGAAAATCAAAATATTGAAACAAGGGTACTACTATTTAGAGATGTGAAAGTCTATTATGTGATTTGATGCTGAAAATTGGAAAACATAGTGTGTAGTCAGATTTGTAGTTTTCTGTATGGGAAAAGATTGAAAATCAAACTATGAGAAAAGAAAGAAAAGATGTATTATTGTAAAATAGTTTGATGAGACTATATTGTAACTATGATAGTATTTTCCTCAAGCTGCATCAAGATTAGATAATGCATGGAATTCTGAAGAGTCAATTTTGACTCTTGAAAATTCTATGTTTTGTCTGTCAAGAGGCACTTGATAGAAATCAAGTGAAATAGAGAGATCCTCTGTACTATTGTACATTCTATTGAATATCAAGAAAGGGGTTGGTGCTCCTTGAGATTGGTGTCTCTAAACAGAGGGGTTGGTGCTCCTTAAGATTGGTGTCTCTAAACAGAGAGGTTGGTGCTCCTTGAGTCGGTGCTCAGAAATCAACCATTGAGGCTTTGTCAAAATAAATTATTGAAATGAAAGCATGAAAAAGGCAACAGGTTCAGGAGTGGTTTTTCTTCCCCAAGAGGGTTTTCCACTCGGCACATCTTGTGTCTCTATGAATCTTTTGCTTTAGTACTTTACTGTTGTGATCCTATAAAATGTTGCTTCTAAATGTGTGAGATGTTAGATAAAACTAATAGTGCAATAAAGAGAAACAATAAGATAATATGGCACCTCAATGATTAGCCTAAGAAAATGAACAATATGAAAGCAAGATAAACAAATAGATTGTTGTTATACCTTCATGTTGTTGTCTCCTCCTTGGTTGGCCCTTGATGTTGAAGTCTTGTGTGCTCCTTGGATGGCAATGAAGTTGAATGAATGCAAGATGAATTGATGCAATATCGGTGCTAAAATGGATGAGAGCTTGAATGGAAATTTTGCAAGAGTTTATTTGCAAAAGCCTTGATTCCTTTAAAATGAGGGAAATGAGGGGTATTTATAGGCTAAATTGAATTCTCTAGGGAATTCAACGGTTGGGATTGATCCAACAAAGATCAAGATGAAGGGCTATGGTGAGTTGAGGACTCACAAGACCTCACATCTTGACATGTGGAAGGTGAGATGTCTTAGGGTGGAGTGATGTGGAAATGAGGTGGATCTTGGGGGATGAGAAGATTCCTTGGAGGAACAAAAGTGAATTAAAAATTCACAATGATTGGAAGAATCTAGTGGATAAGAGAGGGTCTCCAAAAAGCTGGAGATTTGTCACATGTGGGTGATGTGACAAGTCCAAGGTTCTAGAAGCCCTTGGCACATGTGAAGTGACAAGTCAAGGCTTCTAGAACCTTGCATGGGAGATGGGGAAGACCTTGGGAAGATAAAAGTGAATTAAAAATTCACATGGGGAAGAGGGGAACCTTGGTTGAATAAATGTGAATTAAAAATTCACATGGGGAAGGGAGTCCATACCAAAAATGGTAAGTGGGAAGGTTGACTAGAAAAGGTAAGCCAAATGTGGCTAATGATTCTGATTAAGGTTGTGCAAACACATGATTAAGGTAATTAATGAGAGATTAGAGGCAAGTGGGAGATTATGGAGGATGTGACACTTAATCTTGATTAAGTGGTGCACATCCTAATCACAAATTAATTAATTTAATTTGGATTAGGAGAGGGTTATGGAGAATGTGACAAGGAGAGAGAAAAAGGGGAATTAAAAATTGGTTTTAATTCAAATGGGTTAAAAGACTAAATTAAATAATTTGTCATATTTATCTAATTTAGAGAAGAAAAGGGGTAAGGTAAAGTATTTAATTTATTTAATTAGATACTTTAGGAACCTTAGGCAGAAAATGAAATAATGATTAAATAAATTATTTAATCACTATTAATGAAATAGACGAATAAAGAAGACAATTTTGATCATATGGAAGTGATAAAATTTGGATGTCTACAACTACTTTAAAATGTGATGTTACATTACTAATTTTAGTTTATATGATTGCATTTGATTACATGAATGACACTATCATTGAAAATGAGAACATATGTATGGTTCTTTTTAGTTCCAGATTAAAATATTTAAGAAGTTATACACACTGATTCACCCCCCACCCCCCCTCTCAGTTTATTTTCACTCCAACAAGACCACCCCATCCACCTCATCCACAGAGGAGAGACATGGGTAGATAAGTAGTAGAGGTCGCTCACTAGGAGGGAGAGAGATAGGTAGAGGTTGTAGTAGGAGATATATATATATATATATATATATATATATATATATATATATATATATATGCACCTCATCAGGAGGAGAGGCAACCAAAGGGTGAGCAATCGATAGTGGATGTCAATGTGGATATTAAGGTAGGGGAGGTAGGTCATGATGAGGAGATGCTAGATTGGGATGAGGAGGAGAGGGAGAGGGACATCATGGATGAGGGAATGGAGGACATCTCTATCCTCAAGAAGATGGATGTAGAGGGGGAGGATCAGCCAGTTGATGGATAGATTGCTCAATTGTAGGCACATTTGCAGGTGGCATAGACTGAGATCTTGTAACTACAGACCAAGAGAGATACAGTTGTTAGCAAGGCAATGCAGGTAGAGAAGATCTCTATAGAATCCACGAGTAAAGGTAGTGGCTCAATAGTGGACATCTTGCGAGAGCTTAGGAGGGCCATCTAGGTTGAGCAATATTATAGGGATCTTTATGAGAGAATAGTGCCTCCAGAGTGTAGAGAGTCAAGCTTCTCATAGGTTAAGAGAACATCTCAGAGTAGACAATCATAGAGCAGTGGTGAGGTGTCATGATGACTATCACCATATTAGAGGCCATCAGGGTTAGCACATAGGTCATTGGGATCCTACCAATCCCAGGACAATAGGCCACCTTCCAAAGGTCCCTCCCCATTAGGAGATAGGGGAGCATAGGGTAGTTCCATTTTATCATGCTTTTAGACATTAACACTTATATATATTTATTTTTGATTGAGCCTACAAGCTCCATTTTTTTGATCACTTTGATATTGTATTGTGACACTTATCATTTTTTTGTATACATGTGAGATACATGATTTGGTGGAATTTATGTGATGCATTATTTATTATGCATGCTTCTATATGGTATGATGGATTATGAATGGTGGTTTATGTTTTATGCTCATGTATGATTTTCTACTTCATGATGTATGGATGATTTACTTGATATTATTTGCTATATGTGTGATGATTCTATATGATTATGACGGTTATGTGAATGCACATGTGAAGTATGGTTTATGATATTATGGATGTTGGATGATGCAATGCAATATGAATGATGTATAAAAATTATATTATATGGATGCATATATGATAAATATAAATGCAATGATATGGAAATGTGATGATCATGTATGCAAATGTATGCAATGAGATATAAATTCAAGATGATACCATGTGATCATGACCTACTATGTAATGTTTATATGATGTATGTTTGGATGTATACATGATAATACTATTTTTTTTTTAAATATTTTCGGATGCAATATGGATGACCTAACATGTTCATGATGATTCCCATGATGATTTATGATGCCTATATGCTTCTAACATGATTATGTATACAAGATATTTTTATGTGTCATAGGAATCTATCAAAATGATTGCAGAAAGGAAAGGTAAAAGTATGAAGGTGAATGTTAGCACAAAGAAGACATATATCAACATGGAGTTAGTAAAATAGAAAGGGATGGACATTCTTGCTTTAATAGATTTCAACTTGCATGTTTATCATCATCGGGTGTCAAAATTGTAGAAAATGGAGCACAAACACCATGGTATGACACAGACCAAGGTGTACAATGTTACCACTTGCAAAAGATAGATAGTAAAAAAGACAAGGAATGACATGAATCATACTAAGGACCCAATTGCCCCTGTATTTTTGTCAAGACAAGCCACAAGTAGAAATCAAAAGAAAAGAGATCATGATCCATCATCTCCCCTCTAAATCCTTTGTGGGACATCCTCGAGGTAGCTAGTAACATGACCAAAGACCAATAAAAAAGATAAGATCAACTAGAGCAACAAAGTCATAGCCATTTAGATCAGTTACTAAAATTTATTTGATGATAAGATTGATA
This sequence comes from Sequoiadendron giganteum, assembly GCA_007115665.2. Classification (NCBI taxonomy): domain Eukaryota; kingdom Viridiplantae; phylum Streptophyta; class Pinopsida; order Cupressales; family Cupressaceae; genus Sequoiadendron; species Sequoiadendron giganteum. The sequence goes on along the minus strand of CM021108.1, from coordinate 373,035,071 downwards.
AGGTTGATTGATTGAATGACCAAGATTGAAGATTTGACTAGATTTGTTTGACCAAATTGAGTGACCGATAGGATTGACCAATTGACAAGATTGATTGACCATGCCCAATTTCAAGAAAGACACATCTTGTATAAGGAAAATGATGAGATTGACAAATGACCAATGCCCCAATTCAAGAAGGATGCATCCTAAATAGGACAAAATGATAAGACCAATGAGCTAACAAGCTTTGATGATTAGATAATTGACCAGTTTAGGTTGAAGACTAGTTCGATAGTTGATCTGTTAGTTCGTGATTTGGTTTAGGTGTTTGATTGCTTGAAGACAAAAGATCTAGATGGACCTAAAAAACCCTAAAGGACTGACCTAGGGCCCTAGGGGCTCATCGATTGATGGCCTTTCCTATGTTATACATGTAGAGACCTCCTATTTAAAATAGAACTAACCAAAATTGATTCAATAGTATGACACAAATCATGATTGATTTGACTCAACAAAAACCCTAAGGGACTGACCTAGTGCCTCGGGGGCTCATCGAAAGATGGCCTTGCCTATGTAGAAATGTGTAGAGATAATGTAGTTTGACTAGACTTGGACTGACATAGACTCTTACTCTGATTTTGATTTTTTTTTGGAGTTTTGATGTTTTACGATTTTTTTTTTGGATTTTTGAAGGTTTTTTATTCTTTTCGATTTTGAAGGTTTTATGAATTTTTTGGATTTTGATTTTTTTTTTCAATTTGGATGATTTAAAAGTTGATACCATGTGTAGGATCTGTTAGAAATCTTGAATAAGATTAAAAACCAGAATCTGAAAGAGAGATCTAAGCTACATAAACTGAAATGCAAATGAAAGCAAACTAGCGATTCCGAGAGACATGCAAAAGTCGAAGAGACAAAATTGCATTAAGAGCTCAAAGCAAGAGAATGGCAGAGTAACTACACAATGCATTCCATATTGATTGAAAATACAAGCTAGGTAGCGTGTTTATATAGGCAAGAGAGAGGGGTGCAGGTGGCAACACCGACCAATGAGGAGCAACCATATATGGGACTAAAGATAGCAAGGTATCTTCCCAAGATAGAAAATGGATGCTCACATGTAGGAAGGTGACACCTCATAATCCTCTCACCTAATTAAACATGCTTTATTAACCTAAGCAAGATTAAAAAGGTGTAGGAAAAAACTAGTAATAAAGGGAAAATAAATATCCCAACTAGGAAATAAAAACCTACACTAACACCCCCCCTTAAGCGCTGCTTAGGTGGGTATAAAGAAGGGTCCCGGCTGATGGCCATATTAGGTACCCATGTACATAGGATGAAAATGCAACTAATCTCCCACTAAATGGAGAAAAAAGGGGAAAACCCAATGGGAAGAAAACCCCTCTCCGAAAAAAAGGAGATGAAATGCAGAAAGGTGATGATTGGAGGACTCAACATCATCCCCCCAAGGACAACAATCATCACATGGATACAATACAATCAATGCCCCCCCCATAGGAGGGAAATAGGGAGACAATATAGCCCCCCCAAAATATGTGATCACCTGCAAAAAAAAGGTAAGTGTATGTAGACAAAACATGATCCAATGTCGACAAACAACTTGTCTCCCTTTCGGAAGAAACAAAACCAGGTGCAAGTGCAGAGATGCTTCCCATTCTGGATAGGAATTGAGGGAAGGATGGATGTATATGAATGCTGATGATATCTCTGAAAGCTGCTCATGTGTCTCCTTGCCTGATGAAGATGAAGATGCCACAACCCACTCAGGTACATACCCAATCAATGTAGAAGGTGACAAATCAGGACGATGCGGAAACAGATGCTGAACAAAATCCAAAGACTGCATTGTGATGTTCCTTCCATCGAAGGAATAGATGGAGACTTGATTGCCCCCCCCCATAATGAAGTGTCCTCAAAACCATTGAAAGAAGACTGAAGCCAATCTAATGGTAGATGCAGAAGAAACTCTGATGAAGATGGAGGAAGTCTCATATATGAAATCTCTGAAGAGAAAGAAAGGGCCTCCAAGATAGTCTCAATATCTCCGAGCAAGGTTGAGACACAAAGATGAGGAGACTCTACAAAACTCTCCAAAGTATGATCTGAATAGAGGAGTGATATCCCCTCAAAAATGTCCTCCAAACCAGGAGGGGGAACAATATTATACAAATTTGGCAACAAATGAAGCCATCAGAGATGTGTGATGATACCATTTCTCCATTGTGTGTAGTTTCCCCATTTCAACATGATCAAAGCAGGATGAAATGAGAACCCCATAATGAACTATGATGCATAAAATCATGTTTCTAAAAGAGAATATGTGCTAACAAGAGTCAACACAATGAACCCCCCTTTCTACTCAATCAAAGAAACCCCCCTAGAAAAATTTGCTTGGAACTTTATAGATCAGTGCGTTTACAATGCTGGAGTTATTTTCCAGAGTTATACAAATGTCCAAAAATGGACCCAAATACTGAAGTAAAAAAATTATCTCTGAATAATGACCTCAAAACTACACCAATGTGTTGTGCTCGGAAAAATATCCACTTTCAAAAAAAGAATGACATCAATCCGAGATCATATGAGAAAGTTATAGCGGTTTGAAGTTCAAAAATCGAGAATTGTCCTTCAGATCTGATGAGAAAACTTAAATTCTGGAAAAATGAGGTCACTTGAAAAAAAACCGATTATACCACTGTAAAGATCATGTGATTCCACCTCTTTTCAAAAAAAAATTCACTGAAAATTACCTCCGTATGGCTGAGAACAAGCCATTTGAAAATCAGGTGGAAAAATGAAAATTGCAATGGTGAGGGGTCTAGCTGAAGCTTTCTGATGTGATTTCCACATGATTAATTGCCTGCATGAAAACAACAATTGATACCCAGATGGTTTTTCGATGCAACGAAGAGAACCCAAAAGGCATTTTTCTTTACCACATGTGCAAGTTGTAGCTGTAGTGTAAAAAAACGTCTTCAAGAAGGGAAAAACGACATGCAAAGCTTTTGATGTCCGATCTGCACGACCCTTATATGAAAATGGGGGTTTTGGGGCCTTCCAGACACAATAGAAATATTCTTTTGGCCTGAAAATACCCCGTTTGAAAGATGCTTCATAAAATATGAGCTTCAAACCCCCATTTGCAACTTTTTCACATGATCTCCAAATCAGATGAAATGGAAGCAATTTCTGAATTTCTCAAGCCTCTTGGACATGTTGGAACAACCAAAAATGCTGCAATCACCCGGATCTCACAAAAAATTGCATGCAAAAGAAAGGGGTTAATGGGTCTTGTTATATCCTTTCTGATTCTCCAGATCGTTATAAAACGCAAGAGAAGAACATATAGGATTGACAAGATCTTACAGAACTCAATCTCTCAATCAGGAATCAAATGAACCTAAAACTCTCAAACTACAGCTCTGATACCCTATTAGAAATCTTAAATAAGATTAAAAACCAGAATCTGAAAGAGAGATCTAAGCTACATAAACTGAAATGCAAATGAAAGCAAACTAGCGATTCCGAGAGACATGCAAAAGTCGAAGAGACAAAATTGCATTAAGAGCTCAAAGCAAGAGAATGGCAGAGTAACTACACAATGCATTCCATATTGATTGAAAATACAAGCTAGGTAGCATGTTTATATAGGCAAGAGAGAGGGGTGTAGGTCGCAACACCGACCAATGAGGAGCAACCATCTATTGACTAAAGATAGCAAGGTATCTTCCCAAGATAGAAAATGGATTCTCACATGTAGGAAGGTGACACCTCATAATCCTCTCACCTAATTAAACATGCTTTATTAACCTAAGCAAGATTAAAAAGGTGTAGGAAAAAACTAGTAATAAAGGGAAAATAAATATCCCAACTAGGAAATAAAAACCTACACTAATAGGATCCCATAAAGACGTTAGTCATGGAACTTCCCCTAGTCCGATTTAAGACCAACTTATTATGTGCAAGGGAATTGATGGATGCAAAGGATGGTCATGTAAGGAAAAGGACACTAAATGTCAATGGTTCTCAAGCCATGAGAAGGATGACCAAGCTTTATTATGGATGAATGGTGCATAAGAATGGATGGACGAAAGGCATAAAACTAGATGGAGTGATAGTAGATGGAGGAGCATAGACTGACTACACATGGTACATGTTTTCCAGGTTTTTACCATGGCACTTATCTAAAGTGCCACCAAAGTGGTTTTCACCATTGGATAAATTATCTCTTTAGTATTTTTTTATTTTTTCCATTTTTTAATTTTTTTGTTGTCACCACGCCTGTTTGCTAGGATTTCATTAGGGTGACTATTTTTTTGATTTTTTGATTTTTTGTATTTTTTGACTTTTTGAAAGGGATTCTTCGAAGGCTAGGTGTAATATCTATGAAGATGCATGTTGTCGATGGGCTCGGGCAATGGTTCAACTTCAAGAGTAGAAAACTAATAAGCCCCCAATCCATATGTTGTTGTAATTATGTAGGAACCCAACCAATTGGGTTCAAACTTTCTAGCCTTTTCTCGCTCCACTTGATTCTTAGGATTTTTTTTTAGAACCAAGTCACCAATGGAAAAGTGTCTAGCTCAAAATTTCTTATTATAGATACGTCAAAAACGGTTTTGATATACTTGCAAATGGGTCAAGGAATTCTATATTTTCTCATCCAATAACTCAAGCTCATGCAAACAGGCTATACAATACTCTTCTTCATCAATGAACTATTGCATAGATACCCTCAAGGATGGTAACACAACCTCAACAGGAAGAATAGATTCAGATCCAAAGATGATGGAATATGGAGTGGCTCTAGTGGGTGTATGGATGCTAGTGAGCTAGGCCCATAGTGTAGGATTGAGTTGGACATACCAGTCATGACTAATGTTATTGGCAGTCTTCTTTAAGATTTTAAGTATAGTCTTATTAAATGCCTCAGCTTGATCATTACCTTGGGGATGATAGGGAGATGCAAAATGATGTTGGATATGAAAATTTTCACATAGCTCACAAAAATCTTGATTCTTAAAGGGACAACCATTGTCTATAATGATGGACTAAGGAACATGATACCAGCATATGATATAGTTAAGGATGAACTTAGATATTTTCTTTCTAGTAATATAGGTCATTGGAATGGATTCAATCCACTTGGTAAATTATTCGGTAGTAACAAGGAGAAACGTATGTCCATTGGAAGAATTAGGGTGAATCTCTCCCCCGAGGTCAAGTCCCCACTGAGAAAAGGGCCAAGGGGATGTAAGAAATGTAACTCCTAAGTAGTTGTGTACAATATCTCCATGTATTTGACATTAACAACATTTCTTCACAAAGTTATAGGCATCACATTCCATTGTAGGCCAATAATATCTCATTCGCATGAGCTTATTAGCTAGAGTAGGACTAGCAGAGTGAGCTTCACATATACCATTGTGTACCTCTTGTAAGGCTATTTGTGCTTCATATTAGTTGAGACACTTGATAAGGGTACTATCTAGGCTATGATGGCAAAGGGTATCACTGATGATGACATATTTGGAGGCCTATGGGATAAAGGTTTTTTGTTGGTTTGTGGACAAGTCAAGAGGGATAATCTAGTCATGCAAGTAGTTATAGAAGTCTTTGTACCAAGGAGATTCAAGCCCAAAAAATTCACACACAAGTTCAAATCTAGGGAACTTGAATGTGGGGATCAACAAAAATTCCACCAAGAACTCATACTACGATGCATTATTAGGAATATCCAAGAGAGATCCAATGGTTGCCATTACATCATCCGCCTTGTTATGAATTCTTAGGATTCTCTCAAAATAAATGATATTGAAGTATAATTTAAAACTATTCACCATGCGCTTGTAAGGGGTAAGCTTCTCATCTTTTGTATCATAATCATCATTCAATTGATAGATAACTAACTGGGAGTCACCATAGACTTGAAGATCCTTGATTTTTTATTTGATTTCCATGTGTAGTCTTGTCAATAATGCTTTGTATTCAACCATATTGTTCGTGCATGGGAATGCTATTCTATATGACTTAGGAATGGAATTCCCTTGAGGTGTGATAAAAATAATTCTAGCCCCTGAACCATGATTTGTATAAGATCCATCAAAGTACAATTTCTATGTTGTGGGAATTTTTATTACAAAGATAGATTCATCAGGAAATTCAAACACGAGAGGATGGTCTACTATCATTGGTGCATCTGTGAGTTAATCAACTATTACTTGTCCTTTTATTTCCTTACGATCAACATACTCTATGTCATACTCACTTAGAATCATGACCCACTTTGCTAATCGACCTGTCAAAGTTTCTTTGCTCAATAGATACTTCAAAGGATCAATCTTAGCTATTATTTTTGTCTTTTGGTTCAACATGTAATGTCTCAGCTTCTGCATGGTGAAAAAACCTACAAGGCATCCTCTTTCAATGGGATTTTATTTAAGCTCATATCCTACTAGAGTTTGACTAATATAGTATATAACTCTCTCTTTTCCATCATTGTCATTTTGTGATAATAATTCCCCCAATGTTGATGTAGTTGCTGATATGTATAGGATCAAGTGTCTTCCATCAATACGAGGCATGAAAACTAGAGTAGACAATAGATAATATTTTATTTGTTGGAATGCTTCTTGACAACGTTTGGTCCACATGAAGGGAACTCCTTTATGTAGCCAATGTTGAAATGGATGAATCTTATCTACTAGCTAGGAAATTAACCTTTGGATTGACTTTAATATTCCTTATAAAGTCCTCAACTGACTAATGTTAATGGGTGGTGGCATATCTATGATTTATTTTACTTTCACGGGATCAACCTTAATTCCTCTATGAGAAACTATGTATCCCAATAATTTTCCCAACTAGAACCCAAACACACACTTCTTCGGATTTAATCTAAGCTTATAGTCCTCTAGTCTTCTGAAAAACTTATCTAACACTCTAAGATGACCACCTCTTGTCAAATATTTTTTCAATAAGTCATCAACATAGTCTTCCATAAGCACATGCATATAGTTATAAAAGATTGTTGTCATAGCCCTCTGATATGTTGCTCTAGAATTCTTGAGTCCAAAAGGAATTACATTCCAACAAAAGATATCCCAAGCACATGTGAAGTTTGTTTTCATGTTGATCTTCAACGACAATTCTAATCTAATTGTATCCTAAAATTCCATACATAAGTGATAACATCATGTATCCCACTATAAGGTCTACTTAGGCTATGGTCAAGACCTCCTTGAAACTTTCCTAGTGAGAGGTGTGGATTCCATGGGGGTCATAAGGAGATAAGATGACTATTTGTGTCTCTTGTATTTTTGCATGAAGTTAAGACAAAACATGTATGTAAACAAATATTAAATGTAATAGTTTTCAAATTACCTTAATATTTTTCATGTAATGCAAGAAGTAAACTTTCACATAACACTTATTAAAGTAAATCATAAATGAGTATCTTTAATATTTGTTCAAATAGTTTATTCTTATCCCAAAATCATGCAAAAATAGGAGTGGAACTGAAGTATAGGCTCATGCAAGGAGAGATATTTTGAGTTTTATCTTTGACTTCAAGTTAAACTAAGGTGTTTTTGGAGTTATCTTTGGTTCAAACCACCATTTAAGGAGGATTTCAAGGCACAAAGTGTAATCCTACATCATTTTTGAGGTCCCACATGGGTTGACCATCACTCAAAGGGAGTTTTGGACACTTAATCACTCAATTTGCTCCAGTTTTGAGGCCTCTTTTGCATGATTTTCAAGCTTGAACAACAAAAGAAGAATCTTTCACATGCATAGATCAAGGATATCATCTTCTTCAACAAATTCATGCAAGGGAGATGACTGAAGCATCCATTCTAGTCAATTGAATATCATTACAGGCTTCCTTTTAGCATATAATGCAAACTCCAATCATTCTTTGAGTTGGTTCTTGATTCTTCTTCTCATTCTGAGTTGAAATATATCATTGTTACACAATTATTTGAGTAATTCTCAATTTATTTTCATGTAGCAACAAATTTTTCTTTGAAATCAATAAAGAAAAGAGTTATTGGTCCTATTTGGAGCTTTCATTTTGCATTGTGGATGTATGTTCTTGCAGATTTTCATTGTGGTTCATTTGAATTATTTTTTTTCTTCCTCATCTCAGAAATGTAATTTGAATGTTTGACATATTAAATCAGATCATATGCTGTGTCAATCCAATTTTGAGAAAAACTTGATGTGTGAACTCATTTTACCTTCAAAACAAAACTAAAAATTGAAACCATCATGTGAAAAAATTATGATTTTATGCAAAATATAAATTGTGAACATCAGAACCAACAACTTTTAATTCAAAGTTATAAGTAAAGGCTTTAGTTTTTCATTCCAAATTATTGGTGTATCACCTCCTAGAATTAAATTTACATTTCTAGAGAATCATTCTATCCCATTTCCAATCAGATCCATTATTTTTCCTAGGAGATTCAAAGGGGAACCAACCCATAATATGGAGATTCATCTTCATCATGATCAAACCACATTCTTGAAGATGTTTCCATGTTTGATGAGATTATTGAGCCTCCAAACTTATCATTTGGGTGTAATCCTTCATGACAATAATTTTTGGCATGCCTGGTGGGATAGATTGGACTATTCCAGTCCACGGTTTTCTCATTAATCACTGATATTTGGTGTCTATGTCAGTGATATCATGCTTTGGAGGTAGGAAAACAACACATCTGGTGACTCTAAATGGCATTTCTACTAGTTTCAGTATGATCAAGTGCTAGTTTATTTTAGAAAAATTATAATTTTTTCTTATTTTCCATCTTTTGAATGAATAAGCATGTCTATGTTTCATAGGAATATGTCATATCATCCATCATATCATAAAAATGTGGCTAATCCACCCTCTTATCAGCCATATCAAATAAGCCATTCTATTGGTTTTAGTCCAAATTCCATGACCTTTCAAGAAAATCAACAATTCGATATGCTTACCACCCATGCACCTCTATTCAACCTCCATATCAGCCTACATATGCTCAAAATCAGCTCCAAGAAGCACATTTTATTTCTAACCAAGATGGCTATTATCCCAATAAAACTCCAAACATTGAAGACATGAGCTTTAGGGATATAAGGCTGCACTTTGAGAGGCAATTGAGTGAGGTTGGAGGAAATCAGGGGTATGAAGGAGATCAAGAATATAATTTGCAGTAGGAAGAGTTGGTTTACTTAGATTATCAAAATCAACAAGAAGAGGAGATACAAAGAAGTTAGTATAAAGAGTATCTTGCAAGTGAGCTTGCTACTAAAGAAGAGAAAATGAGAAAGAAAGAGGAAGATATCACAAAGAATTTTGCTACATTGGTTGACTGGGTACAAAGGCTTGAGGCCCAATCAAAAGAAGAACTTAGTACAAAAGAAGATCTTCCCAAGTATGAAATTCTAGGTTTTAGGCAAAGTAAAACTCTTAAGTCTTCTAATCAATCTCCTTAACTTAAAATTCCAAGTTTTAGAGCCCTCCACCCTTTGCAAGATCTAGAAACTAATTAGGAGAATCCTAGTATACCTCAAGAGTAGCCATCTCCACAATATATACAACCTAAAGAAGGTCAGCAAGACTTTAATAATCTTCCATCTTCTCCTATCATAATTCACCTTTGCAAAGATGGACTTGTTGTTTATCAAAGCAACTAGTTTAGTGAGCAGAAAAAAGAGTTGCTTGAAGAGGGAAAGGTAGAGATTTTTTCTATTGATATTCTTGCATATAATGAACAAGAGAAAAAATAGACTTGCAGAAGGAGGTGGATGAGTATGATCACTCAAGGAAGTAGGTTGAAGAGCTTGAAAGAGATGAAAAAATAATGACTTCATATTCTTATTTGATCAACTCCCTTCTTTCATATAGCAGGATAAAGAAAGAATGCAAACTTCAATATAGTCAAAGGTTTTGGAGCAGCTAAAAGATGAGAATGAGCATGGAAAAGAACTTGATTTTTTGGTTCCTCAAGAGAGCTGCAATTAGGTCAAAATCAGTCTTCTACCACATAAAAGCAAAGAAGAAATTGAAGAGGACTTGTTTTGGGAAGATCTTGAGGCTTTTGTTCCACACTTAGATGATAAGCCAACACAATTGCAAGAAGAAATTCATGAACAACAAGAGCAACATGTGGAAGTGATCATGTTTCTAAATGAGTCACTAGAAATGGAGCAACCCAATCAAAAAATGATTAGACAATAGTGCATGAGCTAGAAACTAGTAGTGAGAGATCTAAGTTTGATATTTCAAGAGGATGTCCTATCAGACATCTATCCAATATCAAATCCAACAAAGCATCACAACTCATGCTTGCACCCAAGCATGAGGTTGCAGCTATAGAACAACATATCTAACTTACATGTGTACCTCAAAATAGCAATATGTATAGCCTATATGATGAGGTAGGTGGACTTATTTTCATTCTCCAAGATTTTTTGTAACAATTAATCAAAATTTTGGCATTTCTCCATATCTTTTAGTTGTTCACAAGCATGTCAAACATTGCAAAATATGGAGAAAAGGATCCTACTTTAAAGAACTAGTAAATGGTTATGTCTAAACGCTACCATTTCTGGTCAGTGTAGAGTAGGATAGTTTTCCCTTTCAAATAAGTGGTGATTGCACATCTACTTTAGTTCAGTTTTCATTTTCCAAGAAGTGTCATTGCATGGTTTGTTGGCCTTGTTCAAAGCCATTGTAGTTTGCTTTCTAGTTTTGTTTTGGTACTATTCAAATTCTAACAACTGAGTTTCAGAGGATTTTTTGAGTTACAAAGGATAGGAATTGACTCCTATTCCTAATGGATGCTAAGGCTACTGCTCTAAGATGCTTAGTAGGAAAGCATATAGAAGAAGTTGCCAAACATTTTACCTAATTGTGCTTTTCAGCCCAATCAAGTTAGGTTAGGATAGCACTGATGTTTTCTACTTTATAGAAGGAGAAAGGTACACAAAATATTCTACTAAAGTTACTCATAATCATACAAATAGTTTCATGAAATGAATTTTCAGTTTTCATTATGCAATTGCTTTACAAAAGGGAGGAATAGTGCACAAAATTTTACATAAAGTAGCTGCTTAAATTCATTACAAGAAGTATGTTTATAAGTTTCCCACACAAGGCATGTGAATAACTGAATAGGATGCAACAAAAGATAAATTGTACATCTGGAAGTAAAAAAAGACATGTAAGAGAAAAGGGATACATCATTTCCTGAATGACGAATCCCATTGTTGATTAGCTACATCTTCAATTCCTTTGTTGATAGCTCTAGAGGTGTTTGCAAGGGACAAATAAAATGATGTGAGAGCTTAGGATTCTATGTCCCTTATATGTCAAACCATCAAATATACAGTTTGTCTCTTGTTAAGCATCAAATCAGAAAATTAAAGGTGTCTCAAGATCAGATACACAGTTATCATGAAGATCCAAGAAAAGTAAAGATCATCTAATCATCATGAGAAGCTTTGGGATTCTTACTTTTCTTAACTTATTTGTTGGTTGTGCAAGTACAAGTATAATCTTATCATACAAATCAACAAAGAATTCACAACCTTGGAACCTAATGAAACACAATCATATTCAAGAGCATTACAAAGATAAAAGGAAATCATGTCAAAGACCAATAAAGGATAGTGCAAAGAATGATAAAGTACAGTCACCTCATCAACATGAGAAGCCAGTCCTTAGTGAACATGACACAAAATAATGAAAAGATCAATCATATAAACAAGACATACTTAGGAACAACCAATGACTAGATGGAGTAACATACAAAAGGTAGTCAAAGAAGACCAAAAGCATAGACAAACCATTCATTAAAGCAAAAAAAGGGAAAAGTTTTTCAATGAACTAATGGTATTAGCATGACATAGTGGCGGTCTTATGACTTGCAAACGACACATGTAGTGATGAAGGATAGTGAATCTAGTAGGGGACAAATAAATGAACTCTAAGACATCAAAACCGACTGAGGTATTAATGAGTGACAATTTGAGGACTTTTGACCAACATAAGAGCATTTTAAGGGGTTGAGTTTTTAGATATTGCTACCATTTATTATGAGCTAGAGCTTGAAAATGTGTTGAATTACAACTTGGGAGTATTTATTTATGTGATTCTGGAGGATAGCATCTAGATGCAACAAATGATGATGATAAAAAAACCTTCAGATCAGCCAAAGAATAGTATTTTGGAGACTGGAAGGTTGTGATGAAATTCTAGTAGCAATGCATAGGTTGAAATGATAGTGTTCAAGAATCACTTCCAAAGGTTAGCTACACCTACAGTGACTTTGAGAACACTTTAGAGGACTTGGAAACTATTGAAGATTAATCAAATAAGATATTGGGTAGATCTAGATCCAAAAGGCATTTTTTGTAAGGAGGAAGTTAGGTATTTGTTGGTTTCAATGATAGACTACAAGAATCCATCGGTTTCTAATGTGTATGAGAAAGCTTATGGCATTTTGAAGTGGTTATTGAACAGTGCAGTGAAGATAGTGTTGCTAAATTTGATGATGATAACAATGAAAGACGTTCAACAGAAGAAAGGTGATGTCAATCATATAATAGTAGTCATATCATAATCAAATCATCAAAATACAACCACCATCATCAAAGGTAGGGCTTAAAAAGGAAATAAACATTGAAGAAGAGAACAAACAATGTTTTATTTCATAGATATAAATAAATCTTAGCATTTTCATTCACAAGGAGTGGCTTACTAGTAAGGAGGATTGATTCAACCATGTAGAGAATGCCCAAAAACTTGAAATGGTTCTTCCAAAACCTAGCCAGACTCCATGGTGGTGACACCGTAGGAAAAAATTATGCATGAAAATGAATGTAAAGTGAGCCTATGTGTAGGGTTAGAGGTTTCTTTTGAGTTTCTCAAGGAAACCTTAACTTTGGCCGACCAAAGTGTTGTATTTTATCTTTTATTTCATAAGGTTGCATGATATTAATACTTAGTTTGTGGTAAAGGCCTCCTTAACACTTGCCTAGTGAGAGGTTTGGAGTCCACAAGAGTCATAAGGAGATAAGAGGACTATTTTTTCCCCTTGTATTTTTTTATGAAGTTAAGACAAAACATGTATGTAAACAAATATTAAATGTAATGTGTTGTACATTACTTTAATATTTGGCATGCAATGCAAGAAGTAAACTTTCACATAACACTTATTAAAGTAAATCATAATTGATTATCTTTAATATTTGTTCAAATAGTTTATTCTTATCCCAAAATCATGCAAAAATAGGAGTGGAATTGAAGTATAGGCTCATTCAGGGAGAGATATTTTGAGTTCTATCTTTGACTTCAAGTCAAATTGAGGTGTTTTTGGAGTTATCTTTGGTTCAAACCACCATTTAAGGAGGATTTTAAGGCACAAAGGGTAGTCCTACATCAGTTTTGAGGTCCCACATGGGTTGACCATCACTCAAGGGGAGTTTTGGAGACTTAATCACTCAATTTGCTCCAGTTTTGAGGCCTCTTTTGCATGATTTTCAAGCTTTCATGACCAAAGAAGAATCTTTCACATGCATAGATCTAGGAGATCATCTTATTCAACAAATTCATGCAAGGGAGATGATTGAAGCATCCATTCCAATCAACTAAAGATCATTTCAGGCTTCCTTTCAATGTATAATGAAAACTCCAATCATTCTTTGGGTTGGTTCTTGATTCTTCTTCTCATTTTGAGTTTAAAGATATTATTGTAACATAATTATCTAAGTAACTCTCAATTTATTTTTATGTTTCATAAAAAAATTCTTTGACATCAATAAAGAAAAGAGTTATTGGTCCTATTTGGAGCTTTCATTTTGCATTGTGGATGTATGTTCTTGCGAATTTTATTGTGGTTCATGTGAATACTTTTTTTTCTTCCTCATCTAAGCAATGTATTTTGAATGTTTGTCATATTAAATCAGGTCATATGCTATGTCAAACCAATTTTGAGAAAAAATTGATGTGTAAACTCATTTTACCTTCAAAACAAAACTAAAACTTCAAATCATCATGTGAAACATTTATGATTTTATGCAAAATCTAAATTGTGAACATCATAACTAGCAAGTTTTGATTCAAATTTATAAGTAAAGGCTTTAGTTTTTCATTCTAAATTGTTGGTGTATCACCTCCTAGAATTAAATTTACATTTCTAGAGCATCTTTCTATCCATTTTCCAATCAAATTAATTAGTTTCTAGGAGATATAAAGGGAACTAGCCCATAATCTAGAGGTTCATCTTCATCATGAGAAACCCACAAGATCGAAGATGTTTCCATGTTTCATGGGATTTTTGAGCCTCCAAGATTAGCTTCTGGGTCCAATCCTTCGTGAGAAAAATCCTAAGGTTGGTCATTCCAAATGAAATAAGCCTAATCCATACAATCTTGTTATGCATCATCCAAAACATTCCTTGGCTTTGTTACTAGCCTTGTTGTAGACCTTCATCCTTTACTTACATTATCATCAATAGGATATGTCTTTCCCAATCCTCACATTATTTTGGGATGTGTCCTTCCCATATCGAACAACATTTTCATCATCATCACCTATAAATTGGTTTTCAGCTTGACTAGGGGCAAGATCATATTTTTTCCTTAGATCCTTGTGCATGCCTGCTTGGTTGATTGTGGGTATCTTTCACATGCATTTGTCATGATCATTATGGTTATCATCCATGCACATATATCCTTCATCCCTAATAAATATTTTACATCCCTCCCATGGCTTGAGAACCATTGGCATTTAGCATCCTTCACTTACATTATCATCCTTAGCATCCATCAATCCCCTCGCCCATAATAAGTTTGTCTTATACCTGACTAGGGGAAATTCCTTGAATTATGTCTTCTTGAGATCCTACACATGGTATCAACCTTGAAAATCATAAAATCATCAAAAATCCAAAAAAATAATCTTAAAACATTCAAAAATAAAAATAAAAATCAAACCTTCAAAAATACAAAAAAATCAAAAAACTTCAAAAACTCCAAAAATAGAGTCAGAGTCAAGGTTAGTTTGTGTTAGTTTGGTCAAACTACATTGTCTCTACACATTCCTACATAGGCAAGGCCATCACTTGATGGACCGAGACGTTAGGTCTATCCTTAGGGTTTTGTTGAGTCATATCAATTTTGGTCAGCGTCAATCAAACTATGAGGTGTTTGTGTGTATAACATAGGAAAGGCCATCAATCGATGAGCCCTCAAGGCCCTAGGTCAGTCCTTCCTTAGGGTTTTTCAAGCCAGTCAATAAGTTTGACACTTCGATTAGACACAAGCAAAAATTTGAATCTTAACCAAATCATCAATCAATAGACAAGCATATCCAACAAGTCTTTAATCTTCAATCGATCAATTACCTAGTCATCATTACCACCTAGGTCATTCGTCTTATATTGGAATGGGGTATTATGTCATTAATCTCATTCGGTCCTATCACCAGTCTTCTATCAGGATGCATCCTTCTTGAGATTATACATTGTCATTATTCAACCTTGTCATTCGCCTTAAGCAGGATATGTCTTTCCTAAAACCAGATGTTCATCAAAATGGTCAATAGATCAACTTTATCAAATGTGTTATTTTCCTTAAAAATGATATGTCTTTCCTAAAACTAGGTGTCATCACATCAATCAATCATTTCAATCAAACCTTATCAAATCAACTCAAGTTAGTCATTTGGTCAATCAATCTTGTCATCTTGGTCAATTAGTCTTGCCTTATATAGGATGTGTCTTTCTTGAAACCAAGCATAATCAACCTTGTCAATCTATCAATCAACTTAGTTCAAGCAATCAATAAATTATTCAACCTCATCAATCCTATCAGCAAACATTATCTCTCTAGAAAATGATCAAAATGGTTGTTGGCTTTGTTGGTCTGAGTTTTTCTTATCTTTTTTATTTGTCTTTGGTCATGTTACTATGCACCTCAAGGATGTCCCATGAAGGATTTAGAGGAGAGATGATGGATCATGATCTCTTTTCTTTGCTTGTTGTATGTGTTTTATCTTGACAAAAGGATTGAGGCAATTGGGTCCTTAGTATGAGTCATGGAATTCCTTGTCTTTTTTATTGTTTGTCTTTTGCAAGTGGTAACATTGCACACCTTGGTCTATGTCATACCATGGTGTTTGTGCTCCATTTGCTATAATTTTGACACCCAATGATGATAAGCATGAAATTTGACATTTGTTAAGTAAGAATATCCATCCCTTTTCATTTGACTAACTCCACACTTACATCCACCTTCTTCATAATCTCGCCTTTCCTTCCTGTAATTATCCTGAAGTCCTGCAAGCTGAATTATTCTCCTGTTAGTGCATCAAAGTGGATTTTTAGAATAATTTCTCTTTCTTTTTTTAAATTAGAAAAAAAAATCAAGGGGACATAGGTCTATCCCACCTTCATCGAGGCATGTTGAGGCATGATCTGGACCTGATTTTCTTATTTGTTCTTTGACACAACACTCAAATCACATAAAGAGGGGAAAAATGTAGAAACTAAAAAATGTCTTGGTCTACAAGCGTCATTTTTCCATTGTCTTGTTCTTCTCCCTACATAATTAAATAGTTTTAATTATTTAATTATTTTCTTTGATCACATTCCTCTATTAATTAAATAATGTTAATTATTTAATTAATTCATTTTCTCGGTCTTTGCTCTCCTTTGATCAATTAAATAAATTAAATATTTATTTAACTACGTCGCTAACACCCTTTCCCTCTATAATTAAATAAATTATCATTTATTTAATCATTCACTTGTCATTATTCATCTATAGTTAAATAAATATTTTTAATTGTTTATTCATTAATCCTTTTCATCCTTCCTTGGTTAAATAATTGTTTAAATTATTTAACTCTCTCTCTCCGCTTTCCCTCTATTAAATAATTAATCTAACTTAATTATTTAATTCCCTTAAATTTCCATTTGCTTCTATATTTAATTTAAATGGTTGCATAATCATTTAAATTAAATATTCATTTTCCCTTCCTCCATAAATAAATAATCTAAAATGTTTATTTATTCCTCCATTATCTTTTACCAAATATGGTCAAAGATGCTCTTCTCATAATTAAATAATTTTATTATTTAATTCCCCCACTTTCCCTCCACTTTCTCATTTCAAATCTTGACCGTTGATTCTCTTTGGTCTTCTTTCAACCTTGACCATCTATCCTTAGTCATCCCTATCCCACTACTTTGTGGTGCGTGAATCCTCCATCGTTGATCTTGGCATCTTTCTAGAAGATCAATCTTGTTCGTCCATTCAAAATCTTTTCTATAAAAGAATGTCTTCTCTTCCTTTTTTTCCTTACAACCACATTTTCTCCAAAGTTCTTGCTATCCTTTCATTTTCATTTGCAGGTATTCCAGCACTTCAAAATTTGAGGGTAAATATTTGCAACTTGAGAAATAATGGAAAGAAGCAAGGGATATGAAGCAACTTTGATAGGGGAGTTTGTCTTATGTTTTCATTCTTGTTTGGTCTCTTTTATCATTTGTACTCTCTTGTTTAGATTTGGGATTTTGGCTTAGATCTTAGGTAGAGTGGTTGCTACTCGATCTTAGCAAATTTTCATTTTTGAATCTTACACTCTGAGTTTGTACAAAGAGTAGAGGTTAATCATTAATGATGAGGTTTTAGGTTTTTTTTCCTTTTATCAGCTAGTTTTCTGGATTAGATTGTGTGAGAATTTTTGCATCAACGTTTTGAATCACACTTTGTGATTCATCATCAGGATGAGAGAGCATAAGGAATAAAATGAATAGTTGTAGACCAAGTCAAGAATAAAAAGGGGGGAAAGAAGAGAAGGGGGGTGTGGACACAAAATTTAAGGAGACAAGGACCAACAAGGAAACTAAAGAGATAAAAACTCTAAAAAATAAACAGACAAGAAACTTAACTACATTGGCAATCAACAACAATATATATGCACAAACAAACAAACATAAAAATAATTAAAGAAATCTAAAAACAAAATTAACAACCATTCATAAAAAGAAGAACAAAGAAAAATATCTGAGTAAGAATATAAAAATAAAAAATGCTAGCAATAAAATGAGTAAAGAATAAAAATAAAAATAAGAGTAAACAAGGAATGAAGATAAAGAAGAAGAAAAAAGAAACAAAGAAAAAATATGCAAAAATAAATAAATATAAAAACAAAACAACCACCAATAAATTAAGAAAATAAGAGGAAGGAAAAACAAAAGCGAACAAGAATATATATATATGTAAATGGAGAAAATATAAAATCAAAAAAATAAAGAAAAAAATGCTTATATCCAAAAAATAAAGACAGAAACAAACAATTAACAAAATTAAACAAAGAAAAATAAAGAAAGAAAAAGATACAAGAATATGCAAAGAAAAAGATGAAAGCTAACAAGAATTGAAGAAAAAGGAAAAAGAAAATATAAAAATAATATATATAAAAATGTAAAGGGAAATGAGCATACGAAACCAAACAACCAAATATAATTGACAATTAAGCATATATAATAATATATAAATTAACAACCAATAAGCATATATAATACTAATAAAAATATAAAGACAAATATAAATATACAAATGATAAAAACAAGATAAAAAAGAAGAATTAAAAAGAAAACTAACCACACAAATAATGAAAAGAGAATAAAGCCTACAAATATATAAATGAAATAAATAAAACAAGAAAAACCAGAATTATATATATATATATATAATCCTACAAAAACAAATATGTGAAAATTAAGCCAACAAATAAACAAGAAAGAGAAAACCCAAGACAAGAGGAAAGGAAATGACCACAAAGCGAAAAAAGAAAACCAAAAGAGGGAAGAAGGAGCAAGACTTAGGGACCCTGAACATGAAAAGAACATAAGAACATGGAGAAGAGTGAAACTCAAAGTCAGGAGAGGGGAGGATGGGAAGGATGAGAAGGAAACAAAGGAACAAAAGAAAAGGAAGGAATCCAGAGAGATAGGACGGGGAGGGGGGAGAACCAACAAGGCGAGGGAAAGGATGAGAGTGAGGGCCTAGAGGAAGAGGGTACAAGCTAATGGAGAGGTGGGCGTGAATGGGTTCATAGGTTGGAAAGCAAAGGAAGCCAAGAAAAACCGAGACCCCATCCCTCATCCTAATTAAGGTTTTGAGGATGATGGAGGATTTATATGGCTTCTCTTAGCTTCCTCTTGCATAAATTGTCTTCTTTGGATAAGATTTGGGAATTTTCAAGGAAAATGTGATGTTTGGTGGAAGAGGAATGGTCAGCTAGGGCAGATTTGGAAGTTTGCTCGTGTCTAATGTCATCATTGTGCTCTTTGAATCTAGAGCTAAAAGAGCGACCAATTTTGTCAATGTAAGGCATGCCACATGAAAAAAAAATATTATAGACTCCAGATTCAAGAAAGATGTCCTTTGGATCTTTGAGAGAGGGGATATAGTTTCTCAAGGTTGAGTGAGGTTTGAAGGCACAATGCAAGCCTTTTTTGAGAAGGTTTTTGGAATTTTTTTGAAAGATACCATCAAAAAAGGATAAAGAAACACAAGGTTGGGGTGTAGAATGGAGAGGTTTGGAAGAAGAGAAAAAACTCAATTTGGCATGGTTGAAAGCCCTAGAGATTTTCTTGCAAGAGTAATCATTTAATTTGAAGACTTGACAAAGGTGGGTTAACTCTTGTGCTAAGTTCTCGTCATTGCAAATCTGGTAGGCTCTCTAGGTAAGGGTTTTAAGAACACCAAATTTTTGGTTCGGATGGTGATGAGAAGATGAGTGAAGGAAGAGATCAATATTGGTAGCCTTGCAAAAAACCTTGCAGCCTATGGATCCATTAGGATTTTTAAAGAAGAAGAACGTTGAGAAAGGGGAGATGGTTGTTGGCTTTAATTTCCTTAGTGAAGGAGATGCTAGGGGAAAGGCTATTAATATGATTATGGAATTCCTCTAGCTTGTCTAAGACATGTGGCCAACATACGTTAGTGTCATCCACGTAACATTTCCAGCATTTCAGTTAGAGAGGAAAGGAATGAAGATCCATTTCTTTGAAATGCTCCAATACAAGTTGGCAATAACAAGGGAGATGGGTGAACCCATAGCCACACCATCAACTTGCTCATAGATGACATTTTGAAAGGAGAAAAAATTGGATCTTAAGCGCAATTCGACCAAGGAAGCTATCTCATTATTTGACTTTTGCCTCACAATTTCCAAGGAGTCACAAATCGGGACCTTAGTGAAAAGAGAGACCACATCAAAGCTTACCAAGACATCATTACTACTTAAGCTTTGGTCCTTGATGAAATGGACCAAATGGTTGGAATTTTTTATGAAAGAAACGGATTGGCCAACAAGAGGGGCAAGAAATTTGGAAAGAAAAGAAGCTAGGTAGTAGGTAGGGGACCCCATAGTGTCAACAATCAGCCTCAAGGGGATGCCAACTTTGTGAATTTTTGGGACCCCATAGATACGGGGGGTTACTTCCTTGTGGGGAATAAGATTATTTTTGGTAGGATTGTCAAAGGAAGAACAAGACCCAAGATGCTTGACATTTTTGAGAATTTTGGATCAAGGGTTATGAGGGAGGATTTTGTAGCTGCTGGTGTCAGAGAGGAGAACCAACATTTTAGAAACATAGTCATGTTTGTTCATAATTATAGTGGCATTACCTTTATCGGCTTTAGAAATGATGAGGTCTTTATTGTTTAATAAATAATTCAAGGCCACAAGTTCAACCTTTGGGATATTACACTTAGGGGGTTTGGCATGCTGAAGAGCTACGACACAATCTTACCCAACCTCTTCAAAAATTTCTGGAGGGAGAGAGAAAACAATTTTTTGATTTCTATAAGGAAATCGACATGAGGGATGGCATGGGGCGAAAAGGAAAATTTTGTCCCTCGAGACAAAACCTTACAAGCAAGGGGGTTAATGGAAACATTAGTAATGTTGACTACCAACTTATTGTCCCAATCACGGATTGGGGAGGCGACAACGAGATTCTTTGGTTGGACAAGACCAAAGGAAGAAAGGGAAGTAGTGTGAGGAGGGAAGTACACATGATCCAAATAAAAGGGGGGTGGTGAAGTAGAGGATTTGGACAATGATCCAACCAAAGGTGGGTGTAGAGTGAGCATATTATCTCAATATTTGGTAGATTTCAGAAAAAATGATCATCGATAATTATTGGATTAGGAAGTGATATGTGACTACCTTGGTCTAAGATGTTTCAACATATTTTCCTATGAGAGTGGGAAAAATTTCACTCTCATGTTGTTCTAATGATAAAACCTAATTTCAAGAAAGAGTAACTATTAGCAAATATTTGGTTAGGTCTAGATTTCACAAAGAGTAAATGCAATTTATCTAACAAAACCTTTTACACCCAATGCCTGCTACAGATAATTATATTAGAATGTGACTCTAGGTCTGACATAGAAATCCTCCTAACCATGAATGGTGATAGATCGAGAATATTTTTTTCAGGAAAGACCTCTCCTTTGAGTAAATATTCTTTAGTGAATATGGTGCAATTAGCTAACACAGGACACGATAATGTGAAATTCTTGATTCCTCGAGGCTAAAAAATTTCTAAAAGAGAATGATTTTTTCTTTGAAATTTTTTCTTTCTATTTCAAAAATAGTATTGGTTTCCCCATTTAAGTACTATTGGAATTAAGCAGACATAACATGATTTTTCCATTTCCTCCCAACCAAGCGAAAGCAAAAGAAAAAAGGGTCCTCCATTTTGATTGGGAAAAATGGGGCATGTTGTGGGGCTACACAACACTTATTTTAGTGGCCAATGAACATGAGATAAATTTTATACTATTTCTCCTTTGCACTTTAAGCTCTGCAAAACTAAGGTGGGTTCCCCTTTCAACAATATCATTTGAATTTTAGCAATGCTTACAATGATGAAAAAAATAAAAATATTTTTCTCACTAATATTTTAGAGGATGAGCCTAATTGGATAAATCATCTTTAAAACCCTCTATTTGCTATGTGTTCTTTCATCATGTGATTGAGCATATAACATAAATTATAGTAAAGTTAAATTTCAATTTTATATTTGATTATGCTTAGATATGATTTCTATGAATCAATTTGGCCAATGCCTTATCCATCACAAAGTTAAGAAATGAGATAATTCTTCTAAATAGAAAACCAAATAACTAACTTAAGGGTTTTATAGTATTTCATTAAAATAAGAAACCAACTAATGGACAATATTGTTAATCTTCTTAACAATACCTATTGCAACTAAAACATCTCCAAATATTATGAAATTATAGAGAAGATTCAGAAATGCTTTCTCTAGTCAAGCGTTGAGGAGAAAAAGAGAATTTCGTTGGTTGCTTGGGAGAATGTGTGGAAACCTAAAAAATATGGAGGCCTTGGTCTACAGAATATTAGAGTCTTTAATAAAGCTCTCTTGGTGAAGCAGGTTTGGAGGACCTTTGCTGAAGATCATGAATGAAATGGTATTTGGCACAACAAATATTTGCATGGTGTCATTTCTTTCAAGGAATTTCTTAGTTCTCAGAATCTTCCTTATGGCTCTACTCTTTGGAATAATATCATTAAGGCTAGGGATCTTGTTGTGAAAGATGCTTTCTAGAAACTCGGAGATGGCAGAAATATTTTGTTGTGGGAAGATAATTGGATTGGTAATGAGCCTCTTTGTGACCATACGATCTTTAAGCTTCATATGTAGGATTGAAAAACCAGATTTGGTACTTTAGTTGGGGATTATTGGAGGAATGAACAGTGGGTTCACATTTATTCAATTAGTCGAGACCTTATTCCCCTGCAATCTCTCCTTAACTTTGTTGTGTTGAGTTCACAAGGCCAGGAGGATACTATGGTTTGGAAAATGTCATCAAAAGGGGCCTTCTTTGTTTCTTTGGTGGTGGCCTCTTGTTATCATTACTCCCCTTCTCATGTGTGGGCGAAGGCTTGGGTGCAAAACTTAATTCCCAAAATCAACATTTTTGCTTGGATCCTCCTTCAGAGCAAAATTCTAACTAATGACAATCTCTATAAGCATGGACTATACCTTCCTAATAGATGTTATCTTTGTTGTGCGGAGGCTGAAACTATGTCACACCTTTTTCTTCTTTTCCCTTTTGCATATGACATTTGGTGCAAGGTCTTGCAATTGTGGAACCTCAGTTGGGTTTTTCTTGGCTCTATCTTGGACTTCTACTACTAGTGTAAATCTCCCACAAATAATTAGGTGCTAAAGCTGCTCTGGTGGTACATCTTCCCACACCTTGTGTGGGGTATTTCTAAAGAGTGTAATAATAGAATCTTCAGGGATTCTACTCTTTCAGAGGAAATTGTTTTTTGTAAAATTATTAGAGATGTGAGAGAGAACTTAAATTGGCTAAGCTGGAATACTAAGGCTAAAGGAAAGGTCAGTTGTCAAGATTATGAGTTCAAAGTTTCTGATGCTTGGAAGACTAGTTTTGATATTTCTTATCACCTTAAACCTACCAAGGGACCTAGAGATGGCATCCATTGGAACTTTCCTCCTCCTAGTTGGGTTAAAGTTAACTTTGACAAGGCGGCTAAGGGTAACCTTGGGCCTGCTAGGTGTGGGGGAGTGATAAGGGATGAGAATGACATTTTTATTTTAGTAGTGGCACTCCCCTTGGGTACCCAAACCAACCACCTTATTTAAGCCATAGGGGCTTTCCAAGCTTTAAATATTGCTCGTAAATTGAATTGCAAAAAATTTTGGTTAGAAGGGGACTCTAACAATATCATCCAATGTATCAAGGGACTCCAAAAGCCTTCATGGACCATATAAAATTGGATTAATCTTTCTAAAAGGATCATAAGTTCTTTTGGGAAATGCTTCATTTCCCATGCCTATTGGGAAGTTAACAATGTGGCAGACTTTTTTGCTAATAAGGGTGTTCAGGCCAAATAAAAAATCATGTGGCAAAGGGGTGATAGGTTGGAGGTTGATGTCATAGCCTTGCTTAAGTATGATAGAATCCATGGGAAGGATTTTAAATTCCCTATCAATTAATGATTATGGAAGAGGAGTGTCAAGTCATGCAGTCTTGGAAGCATTGTTTAATAATTCCATATCGAAGGCCGAAGTACCAAAGTTTTATTAGCTACTCAGATATTTTATGCCTCACACGCTTTTTGGGTATTTTGGCGATTAATTTGTGTGGCTTTTAGGTGCCTTCTGAGCGAGCTTGTAATTCTGCCAAAATGGGTAGTGATTATCGTTGTGTGGAGCCGATGGACTGTGAGGAGCTGAGGAAGAATGCTAAGGTGTGGCCACTGCTGGTGAAGGGGGGGATCACCCCTTATATTGAAAAAAATCATTACTGGAACTCAAAGGTAATGAGGTACTTTGCTAAGGAGTGGAAGAATGGTAAAATTAATCTATTTGGGAGAAAGGTTAGCATCGATGAGTAGCTAATTGCCTAGGTGATGGGGATTTCTATGGAGGGTCTCAAGTTTCATAGGGATCGGAAACTCCCTGACCTAGTGGTGACATTTTTTTCGAAGATGGAGAAGGGAAAAGAGGATCTTCATAGGGCCTCTAAAAGTAACTACAATTCTAAGAAAATTAAGCTGCTTTGGCAAGAGGTGTTAAAGGTTATCATGGAATATATCACTCTGGATGGGAGATTCACTAGGGTCTTTGGCTACCACTTTGTGTTCCTCAACCACTTCTGACATCAGGTTAGGGTTTCTTTTCCTTTCTATCTATTCATCTCTTTGAACGCTAGCCTTAATGACCATAGCATGAACCCTGTTAGATACCCTATCCTTCATGAAGGCTTGCTTGTCTTAATTTTTGAACATTTTAAAGCCATGCCAACCCTGTCCCAGTTGTCCCCTTCTCCTCACTCTATTTATACTAAGGATGAATTGGGTTCTAGTTACACAGAGAAGGAGGAATGGGAAATGGATTTGGAGGATGAGGTTGGCCTTCCCTTGAAGGACTTGGGGAAGGGCAATAGCCAAGGCAAGACAAAAGCTTGCACCCCCTCTAAACCTATTTATTTGACTTCTAAAGGAAAAGTTAAGGTTTTATTCCTAGGCTCTGAAGATGTCAAATCTAAGCTGAAAGGTAAATCTATTTCCTCCCCCTAGGAGAAGGTCAAAAGAAAGGATGTGGTGGATACCTCCAGTGATTTTGATCATGAGAAGGCTAAGTCGGTCCCTACGTCAGAGTACTCTAGCTACCCTGCCACTGACAAAGAGGATAGGCCTTATTACCCTAGTGACCTCAAAGTTGATGACCATTATTTCAAAGTTGAGTGCAAGTTACCTACTGACATCCTTGCCATTGCTCGCAACGGGTTTGTGGACCTTTTCAGACTGATGAGATGGGTGTTTTTTGAGATTAAGGAAATTTTAAACAGAGAGATATGAGTAGCAAACTAGAAGGTCATGAGTTGACTGACCATACAATCAAAGACAGAGATAGGGCTATTGATATTTGGACTATGGAAGAAAATAAATACATGGTGGACTGCCTCAAGAAAACTGTTGAAGATCTTCATAAATTTAAGAGTAATCATGATGAAAAACTTTATGTTATGGAGGACAAGCTCAAGACCATAAAAGAGTCAATCCAAATGGTGTTGACCATGAGCCACAAGATTATAAAATCTATTGTGAACACAATGAACATGATGGTTGATAATCTGGAGAATGTTCATTAGGAGAAGACTGTTGTGGAACTAGATGCTGATAAAGAGAAATGCTAAGAGGAGTTTGTTGGTCCAAGCAAAAGAACTAGAGATAATCTGAAGAGAAAGGCAGACAAGGCCCCTGTCAATATTTAGGAGCTAAAGAAAGTGGCGCTCAACATGAATCAACTAGAGCAAGAGGTGCCAGACATCCTAAAGAATTTGGCCTAGTGGTTGGCTTGTTGTTGGGCTTTTGCTGGTTTTTTGTGGTGCTGCCTCCATGTTGGTTTCTATGGATTTTCTTTTCTAGCAGATTTTTTTTTTTATTTAT
Organism: Sequoiadendron giganteum; assembly: GCA_007115665.2. NCBI lineage: Eukaryota > Viridiplantae > Streptophyta > Pinopsida > Cupressales > Cupressaceae > Sequoiadendron > Sequoiadendron giganteum. The sequence goes on along the minus strand of CM021108.1, from coordinate 373,009,036 downwards.
TTGCACTTGGTCATGCTTTATATTTCTATATCTTGTTGTTAAAGGGTTTTGGGGCCCCTTCAAAACCTATTTTTCCTTAATAAAAAAATACAACATCTCCAAGTATCTAATTGAAAGAATTTTAATCCTTTACTTGAATAGAATCTAATCAATTAAAAATTTATCACAAAAAATGTGTAATGAGAATCTCATGAAATATTTCATTTTATTATGATTCAAAAGGTGATGCACTACAAAATTAATAGTATGACTTGTATTCATATGAGAAAATTTGAGTTTTTTATTTCTATTATAGAGAGAAATTACAACATGCCTTTTCTAAACTTCAAATGACTTAATTATACCAAACTTGATTCTATATAGAGATTAAAAGGACTAAGGACTCAAAATACTTCAAATGGGTCTCATAATTCCCTTTTATAGATACAATGGAAGCAACAAGAAAAATCCTCAATCACCGCTTAAGTCACTAAAGATAAAATTCAAGCAGTGACACTATTTTAAAAGGAAAAATAAATTATACAAAAGGAGTAACCACTCAAAAAATGGTTTGAGATATTTTTAGAGCATTTATATTACAATATGGGCTTGATTTATTAAAAAATTTTCTTTGTAGGCAACATGACAGCTCTAACATCCCCTTTCTAACTTTCCCATGTAGCAATTATGTGTGGTTGGTGAGGACAAATTGAAATATAACTCAAATATATGCATCTTCCTTATCTTTTTCTTCATCATGAAATGTTGAAATGTCAAGCCTAGACAAAGGAAATTGATTGACCTTAGCCATATGTTCTTTATATTCATAACCTATTAAAAGTTTCACTATATCAGAGAAGCCAATCATACTATACTCTATCTTGGAGAGTGAATCCATACATAGATCCAATTGATCTATATCAACATCTCAATTCTTATTTATTTTACTATAAATAGGGGCAAGGATATCAAACATAATTGAATTGCACTCCCTACAAGGATTATTATCTCCCTCTTCATTCAAAATCTAAGGTATGTGAAAATACTCAAAACCCTCAAAAGTGTTCAACTCTTTCTTCATGAGGTTCATGTATCTATTATGATGATTAATAAAATCATCCAAAAAATTTGCCCTGGCAAGAATATTATCACTCAAAATGTGATCAAAATTGGAGTTCTCAACAACAATTTCAATAATGTAGCTCACTAGAACCAATTGATTTGAAAACAAATCAGCCTAACTCCTACCTGAGTGTGGTTAGTATATGCATCTCTCAAAAATTTATAGTTATCCCATACCTTATCTACTTGGCACAAAATATTTAACAAATTATTCCCCAAAATATTGTCAACAAAATCAAATGTCTTCTTTGTTTCTCCCTCCTTTGTTTCTTTAGCTTCTACTATGCTTTCTTGAGATTTTATATCAAGCTCTTAACCTCAATGGCAAGTCTCTCTTTTTATTGTCATCCTTGAGCCTCAATTATTGGCTAGGGTGGGGGTAACAATCCTATGGCTATATTTAATTGCTTTTGTAGCCTCAATTTTATGGAATTTTCCTTTTCCAAGTCTCCATGCAAATTCTTTGTTGTTGCTTATGTGAATAGGGTTGTATTCCTAGACTAGAATTATAGGGTCTCGATAATTTTCATTCTTATCAATAGCCCTATAAGATAAAATTCTAGACCCTTGGGCCATAATTGGCCTCTTAGTTGACCCAAAAAGCTATGTGATAATATCATCATCCAACCCCCTCTTGTAACCCCTTGGAATTCCAACAATGATTTTCAAACTAGGGTTCTAGTAAACAAAAAACTAGAGTTTTGAATTTTACACTTTGGAGAAGACTTTTGTAAAATTCCTTAATGAATACCCTTTAAAAGCCTTAAAATCCTTTCTATATACTTGAAACCAGATGACCAATACTCTTTTATGCTTTGAATCATAGAGAGATGGTAAAATTTACTTAACTTTTTTGTCATCCACTAGAAGCCCTAATTTTGTTGTGAAAACCCTTGTTCGCCCAAAAATATTCAACAATTTTACTCTAATACTCTGCCTTTGTTCTTTGAGTAATGAAAGATGAGGCCATTAAGTCGATACCCTCGAGAAATTGGTAGATACATATCACATCGACAATCAATGTTCTTGCATGCTTGAACATGTGACCAGTGGTAGTCATTCTCCACTTTTGAATATGAGTTGTTGATATGATCATCAGAATTTGAAATTCCCTCTACAATGATAAAGCCTTCTTTATTTTTGCACAACTAGGAGACACGTGTCATCAATTCAAGAAATCACAAAAGTAGAAATAAAAATCTTAAGGCTTCCCTGATAGTTCATTTCTCCACAAAACATTAGTGGTAAGCAAGATTGGACATGTGGCACAATTTTAATTTAGGGGAAAATAGTTTGGTTTAACATCACCCCATGAAGGTCATAACTATCATGAAAATGTAAGATGCATGCTTTTTACTTGGAAGAAAGGCATTTTTCTAATTCATGGGGACTAGTTCTATTGGAATAAAAGGCTCCATGAAGCAAAGGATTTACATGACATTAAAATGCATGTGCTTTAAAAATGACTTAAGGTTACTAGGGGAAAAAGGGGTTGATAATGAATGATAAATGGGGATTTTCTAAGGGAATTAAGTTATAAACATGAAAACATAGCTTATAATTTGATTGGCTAGGGACTTGTACACTTTAACATTGTATGGAAGAAAAAGGTATTTCACAAGTTTTTGGGGGGAATAGTAATACATAAAAAGCTTCAATGAACCAAAAAGACTATGCAAAATGTCAACATGTGTCTTGTGGGACCAAAAATAATGCAAGGCATTTCAACGATATATTAAAATATTAAAAAAATGAGATCACTTAGTATTCTAACAAAAGAGGTCGGTAAACACATGAGACAAAAGCCTTAAAGCTATAACTTAAAGGATAGGAAACCCAAGTTGAATTTAAATGATGAAATATAAGAAAAGTGTAAGGGTTTTAGATAGATGCTAGGGTTTTGGGTAAAAGCTTGGGGTTTAGGTAACGAGTGATCCCACAAAGCTAGTTTACAATTTCTGAGAGGAACTGATTTATGCTGAAATCACATATTTTTAAAAAATATAATGATTTAATCTTTTAAAAGTTCCATTTTAAGGATTCCAATTGAATATGGTTTGATCAAACCACCTTAGATCAAACCCCCTTGGATAGAACCTCGCTAGTTTTAAACCATACCTATAAATGAGTCTCCTTTACACCTATCAAAGTGCTGATAAAAAATCACTTTTGATTTACCTTTTGGGGGATCAAATGAATTAATTTAAAATTTATTTCAAATGATTATGGTAGTCCTCAAAATGAGCTATCCCACGAATATAATTTTAATATGTTTTGGTTTTATTATGTATGTGTTTTTTTAGTTTTATTAAAAATAGGTTTTTCACTGAAAATCAAGCTCTTTGTTTTGCACATGTGGAAAATATAAAATTATCAAAATAGTTTTTTTAAAATATTTTCGTGCTAGGTATTGATGTCCTTGATCCATTAAAAAAAAAAAAATTGAATTTCGATACATACAGAAAATGTTATGTTGTATACAGTCCACCTATGTCTGAATTGCAATTGGTTTGACTTTGAAACTCTATAAAGGAAAGAATATTCAATAAAAAAATATGACAATAAATGAAAGTGATATATATCGTAGTTACAAATCTAAATTCAAAAAAAATAGAATTTTATCCTTAATACAAAAAAATTTATGTTGTATACAGTGAGCATCACTTTTTAAAAATGTTGTTTTCTGAAAAAAACTAGTTTTCGTGGGAGATGGAAAAAGAAGTGCAATATTATTCCAAAAATTTTGAAAAAGATATTTTTAGAATCTGAAAACAAAATGTGATGAGACTCTATTTTGAATCATCTTCAAATTCCTCACGGTTTAGCCACTATAGGGTCCCAAATGTGAAGATTTAGCTAAAAATAATAATTTCAGTGTCGAGTTTGGCCAAAAATTGTAAACCACTATTGTGGGATCACCCTGCCCTAATGCATAATTTTTACATATCCTTGAAAAATTTAAGGATCCTTAGGAATTTGATAGACAAAAATAACATAGAAGGATAAAAATAAAACTAGTACCACCATGTTCCTGGTACTTTTGAGCTACATTCATCTAGTAAAGTCTCTTAAGAGAACTAAGAGAAAAAAGTGTAAAACTTTGATAGAGAATTTATCAAATTTGTGGAACCTAGGAATTTTTTGTGTGCACCTATTGGTGGATTTTGGGTCTAAATACATAAACCTATCTTGATTTATCTCAAATGCATACTATTTTACCTTACCAACAATGAATGCATCATTAATGCCTCAAATACATTCAATGCAAGGGTGTCAAGTGTCATTTTTTATTTCTACATCTCATGGGACCAAATCAAGGGTGAAAAAATGTAATGGTGGGCTAGTGAATTATAATGGGCACCTGATTTCATTCTCAAAGGTTCTTAATCCTTTTGGGCTACATTGTCTAGACAAGTCCCTTAAGAGAACTAGGAGCAAAAAATTATCAAAATTTAACAAATAACTTTTTAAAAAATATAACACCTAAGAATGGTTTTTCCACACCTACAAGTGTATTTACCCTAACCTATCTTGATTTCCCTTACCTACATATTTTTTGACCTTTTCAAAAATAAATGCATTCTTACAAAATGCCTCAATGGTATTCAATGCAAGGGTGCCAAGTGTCATTTTTCCTATCTATGTCATGTGGGACCAAATTGAAGGAATACACATGTTGAGGTGGGATAGTGAATTATAGTTGGGGCCTCATTTCATTTTCTAAGGTTCCTAATAATTTTGGGTTGTACAATGATTTGACAAAGTCCCTTAAGAAACCTAAGAGAAAAAAATGTTAAAATTTGATAGATCATTTCTCATAATTTATGGTAGCTAGGAATGTTCCATTCACACCGACAAGTGGATTTTGGGTCTACACTAACTCATCTCAATTAATCTCAACTCCATTTTATTTGTCATTTCCCAATAACAAATGTATTCTTATAAAATACCTCAATTGCATTTAGTACAAGTATTCCAAGTGCTATTTTTTTCTTTTTGCACCTCGTAGGATTGAACCAAGACTGCAAACATGTTGGGGTGGGCCATTGAATTATATTGGAGGCCTTATTTCATTATTGAATGGTCATGTTCCTTTAGGGATACAAAAATATGATGAGATAGTATAAAAGGATACAGAGGAAGATGGAGAGCATGAAAGATAGAGAAGGTACAAAGAGAGTTAGAGATAGAGAGGGAAGGAGAGAGACAGTGATAGAGAGGGAGGGAGAGAGATAATCATGCTCAATTTATGTAAATACTATATAAATAAATAAGAAAAATGTACTTCTTTCATTGTCAATGTACATAAATACTATATTAAAATCCAAACCATTCATGATCTCACACTCAACATTGAGTATTTTTCAAACCATGAAACTATTTAATCTGTGCATATATTCAAAATATTTATGTATTCAAAATATTTATGTATTCATATCAATAGTTTTGTGAATTTATACATTATTTAACATAATTCCATGAGGAAAAATTTATCTCTCAAACTATAAAATATCGTCAATCTATATAAGTATATTAAACTTTCCATATAGGCATACACAATGTCTTGCTCTATGTAGCAAAGACTATGACTCAAACATTCAACCTCTATTTTCCTAACTAGAGTGTGAACCTTAAACAAATAAATTAGCACCTTACACCATTGTAATATCTTCATTCCTTGTTACTATAACTCAACCTATATATGGGTGTGTGCAAGAAGTTGAGTCCACCTTTTGGCCAAAAAGTGGAAGTGTTTTCCCTGATTTTCAAAATCTCACATTTGACCTTAAAATTTGAAGCACTTAGAGATGGTATCTTAAAAAAAGCCACTAATCATAAAATGTAGTACTCGGAGTTTTGTTTCCAAATATGTAATTTATTATAATACCCAAATGATAAAAAATTATTTTCAATAGGTATTTCTAAAACCTCTATTTAAAAGTCACTTTTTTTTACCATACCATGCACATGTACATCATCCATATTTTGACCTAAATAATTGTATTTTTCTAAATCCTTAAGGGAAAAGATTTGTAACTCATTGAAGCACGTTTTTGATATTTTTTCTTGATTTTTTTGTTAATTTTTTACTGGCCATATTTGTTGTTTTGAAAACTCAATGTGTACATCACACATACGATGACCTAAACTTTTCATTTTTTGATTTTTTTTCAAATTGAAAAGAATTGTTTAAAGTATGTTTTCATACAATTTGTTTTTCAAACAAATATTTTATTAAAAAGTTACTAAAATACTAAAAAACCTTTGATATTTCAATTTTATGGACTAGTTTCATCATAAATTAATTGGAAAATAGAAAAAATAATCCAATTGTAGAAAAAATACATATTTTGAATCTACACTGTCTCATCTATAATGGGTTTTAATTTCATCAAAAAAATCTACAAAAAAAGGTCTTCAGGCATATGTCTAAAGTGACTATTTTTTTGTGACATTGACATGACCTTCAAGTTGCAGGTCAAACTAGGTCCAAAGCTTAGGTTTGTGTCCTCAAGCCTTCTCCCAAATCGAAAAACAAGACAAAAAATTGACCAAAAATTCAAATTTTGAAAAACGGGATCTTGTTTCATAAAAAAATAAAAAATTTATGCTTTTATGAAATGGGATCCTATTTTACAAAATGGGATTTTGTTTCTTAAAAGCATAAAAAAATTATTTTTTATGCTTTTATGAAATGCAAAATGGGATCCCGCTTCATAAAAGCATATTTATTTTTTCTTAATGAAACGAGATCCCCTTTGATAAAAAAATGGGATCCCATTTGATTAAAAATGGGATCTCGTTTGATTAAAAATGGGATCTCGTTTGATAAAACTTGATCCCATTTTGTTTTGCCTAATTCCGAGTTTTTGATGTAGTTCAACAATTGAGAAACCAATGAGGTTTGTCAATTGTTGCAGCCTTCCTTCATCCAAATCAACACTTGAGATAGTTTTAAATAAAAACTCTAGCATAAAATATTTTATTACATTCATAGAAATAATGGAAGTCTACAAAATCAAAAAATTAATATTTCAATTAATATTGGAAGCTCCATTTGCAACTATAATTAACTATAGGAAAGATTCAAATCCAGAATGCAAAATAGCTACATGCAAGTTTTGGAAATGGACCAAAAATCAGCTACAACTCCACAAACCCATCACTTTTTTCCTATCACTTCTCCATCATTCGTATGAATTTTCTAAAATAATTTATGGGTTTTGTGATCCTCATTCCCATCTTTCTAGATCATTTTGAGTTTCTCAATTTCATTTATAAATGAGAAAGTTGTGCATGTTTTATAGAGACTGATTCTCCTAGTTATGACTTCAACAATCTCCTCTCCCAATCAAACCTTCTAAATGCCCCCAGACTCCTCCCTTGGCATGGTTTTTTTCTCCTTTTTCTACTATTATTCCTTTCCTATAAGATTCTTAATGTCTTTACTAAAAATTCCCTCCATCATCATGCATTCCACTACCTCAATCACTTGCACCACGAAGATTCCAACACTAATGGTCAACAATTTAAAATTATTGGGAGTTACAAATGAATAAAATATAATATTTCCCAACCTAGGTGTGGGACTTTGTTTCCCAAGTATAATATGGTTTTTTTAACCAAACGAAATTATTTTACAATTGAAATTCATGCCGAAAAAAGTGTATGGAAAGGGGTCCCTTTGAAGGTTGTTGAAGGTAGAAAAATCAAGAAATACATCATGCCTGCAAGACCAACGTCACACCAAAATTCGGGAAAATAAAATAATTTGTTTTTTGGGTGTGTAGGATTTCTTGGTACCCCTAGTTGCTCTTGCATTAATTTTTTTCTAAGTTTGAAACTTCCACCTTAAGTGGACTCAACTTCGTGCTTTCACCCATATATAAATTATAAAATTAGATATTATTCCAAACTCTATAACAATAAAATATTATTTTAAAATGACCTAAATAATAATAGACACACTTACAAAAATTGGCAGTCTAGTTGTTATTTCTTCTAATTCTCAACATCATAAAGATATCAATCTCACAAAAATAATCATAATTAAATGTATATTTGTCATACTTGTGTGCGATTAAAATGCATCAGCGAAAGTAATTAAACATAAATAAATACACACATCAATGAAATGTATTACATCTAATGAAAGAGAAATAATAAAACAAAATATTATAACTTTGCATTTGAAATCATTCCATTGTCCTCTATTCTTGGTGATTTCTTAATTCATGCTCTCATAATTATTTGTTGCACATGAATCTATGAAATGGCAACCTAAGAAATGAGAATCTAATTATGCAATGCAAACCACATGCCTACGTCTATATTTTTGTGTTTTTGAAGATAAATGGTGAATGAACTATGATGGAATGTGGCTATGATTGAAATGAGACTAAAACTAATATTGCAAATCTAATAATGATGTTGTATAAAAGATGCAAGAACATAAAATGTTAAAATGGAAAATGCCATGATAATGCTAAATAAACTAAAACACTAAAATGCAAACTATAATGCTCTCAAAATACTCTCTAATTGCAATGAGATTTCTGCAGCATAAACTTTTTCAAATTCTCCTCCCTTTAAAAGCTATAGAAATGTGCTCTATTTATAGAATTTTCCAAGCTAGGAATGATGTGGCAGTGATGAATAGTCGAGATTGTGATCCTGAGGCATCAACAGTTGAGCACAAAGAGGTTGGAAAGAATAATGGAGGTGGTTCCCTACAAGGGAACACTTTGCCAATTGTTGAAGGGAATCAGAGGAAAGAAGAAGCCACATGTCCAAGGTGGTTTCAAATTTGTTACAGGTTGTTGATGGAAAATCCACATTTTACAAATTAGAAAAATTCAATTTCATGTGACACATGGTGAGGTGGCAGGTGAGGTGGAAGAAAGTTAGAAGAATATGTAGAAATGTGTCAATTTGAATTAAAAATTCAAATTTAAATGAAGAGGGGAAATTAGATAAATGACAAATTAGTTAATTTGTGCATTTAACTAATTTAAGAGGAAAATGATTTTGGGGGCCAATTTGAATTAAAAATTCAAATTTAAATGAAAGAGATAAAATTAACTAAATGGCAAATTAGTTAATTTGTGCATTTAATTAATTTGAGAGGGAAATTATTTTGGATAAGAAGAATATTTAGAAATGAACTACATAAATAAATTTTGCAATTTATTTATAAGTAGAGGATTTAATATTTTTATTAATTAAATAACAAGTATTTAATTAATTTGTGCTCGGACCATTTTTATGTGCATACATTTTGCCCCTCTTTGAAGTGATGTGCACAGATGCATTGCTTCAAAGGATAAATTTTTCAGACCGCCATGAAAATTATGACATGCCCCAGATGTTGATTTTGTAGTGATGATGAATGGATGCCCCCTCAGGAGATAAATCAGGGATTTTGAATTTGTAATGATTTTTTGAAAATTTTGCTAATAAAGCGATTTTTCAATGATATATTGATGATCTTTGAATTTGAGGATGGTGACCTAATTTATTTTCTGAAAAATGATAATAGTTCAGCCACATTGGAGATTAAGTAATTAAAGCCCATTTGAAATAAATTAAATGAATGCCACAATAATTACCCCTTAATTAGCTCTTAAAAGGTCAAAAAGGGTAAAATAAAGCTCATTTGTAACTTGTACATTTGTGAAAATTTAGAGCTTGAAGAGCCAATATGGATAGGATTTTGTGCCACACTCACAAATTCGAGGGATTTTTCCACCACCAACATCCAACTGCATATGGACCTCTGGTATGTACCCCTAGAACCGCCATTTTTCAAATTTAAATTCAAAATTTTCCCGCTTTTTCCTTTTTTAAAACTTGGATTTAAACGTGTTTTAGTGCATAGGGCTAGGTTTTTAGCACATTTGAAACCTGATACAATGCATAGGGTACCTATAATAGCACATAGGGCTAGGTATAGGTCCAAAAATGGTTTATTGCATCAAGTCTCCGCTTTAGCGCATAAGGTTACTAAAGTAGCGCATAGGGATTCTAATGCATTGATAGGATAATGTAGCGCATTAGGTAGGTCAACTAGTGCATCTGAGAAATGACACATTGGGCCCCTGTTCTAGTGCATCTGGTCTATTTTCTAGCGCATCCAAGAATTGGCACATAGAAGGCCTATTCTAGCACATCTGATAAATTTTCCAGCGCATCTAGAAGATTAACGCATAGAAACTCAGTTTTAGCACATTGAGCCAAAATTGATGATTTTGAAAGATTCCTCCTAGATTTTGATGATTAATGATCACGTCAACCAATGATAGGATGATGTTGATTGATAGGTTGATGATCGTCCTCATGATAGGTGAGGAATGATAATAGGATAGATAAAATTGATTGATTGATTGATTAATTTGACCTCATGACAAATGAGAGTCAGAGATACGTTGATTGATGTTGATCGATCTTATGAAAAATGAGAGTCGATCGATAGGATAGGTGTTCCTCAAGATTTTATTAGAATATCATGTGATCTGATTTGATTAATTGATAGGTTGATTTGATTGATGTGCCGACTTGATGCTTTAATTTGATTCTAGGAGGGTGGCATAGGTAATTTACAGGTTTGAGAGCATTTTTCACGAAGATGGGACATGATCCCACAACTGACTCCGACAAACCTAGCTATTGTTGACTAGTGTGGACTAACTTCCTTGATTGATATGCCCTAGCAACAGATTAACCAGGGGATATTGACGACACTTGCAAAGCGGTGGCATAGTGATGACAACACTTTCCATTTGGCAACTAGAGAGATTACCATTACCCTTGAGGATGTATATCATATTTTGAGGATACCAGTTGTGGGAGACCTAGTGCTATATGATCACAAGGAGCAAGGAGGGACTGATGCCATTCAACAACTTTTCCATGATGACCAACTCATTAGCTATGAGATATCTTAGCGAGAGTTGATTACCACTCATCATCCCTTGCCATGTGTGCTAGCAAGCTTCATTGGAGGATTTCTCTGCCCCGACCATAGGTCGAAGGGATTTTTAGCTGGTTGGGGATGAGTTTTGGAGGGCATGATTTCCCATGGTAATAGATATGCTTAGGTTTTGTGCATGCTTGCACATCTGTATCATGACTTGCACCAGGTTGTATATCTTCAGGCCGGTAGTCTCGCGATGGGATGTACATTATTACAGGTCTAGGCCTAGGAGCATATATCTATTACATGACCAGTGGAAGGTAGGGCTTGACCAGCAGGGCGACCATATGTTTTTGGTTACACAGAGCCACTTGTCCAACATAATCTTGGAAAGTTAGAGTATTGGAGGAGCGCCCTTGATGACTTGGATACTGTTATATGGCAGCCATATCTTGATTGCGAGGTATTCCCAGAGGATGATATTGAGATGCCATATGTATTTTGCAGTAGATATTTTATTGGTAGGACAATATACATTCTTGAGAGATTAATTTTTGGTAGAGTATACAAGCAGTATGGTAGGATTCAGGGTATGCCCCAGGGGGTGGCACATTATGGAAGATGCAGATAGGACATTCTAGAGTGGGGGCCTGCCCTAGATTACAATGTGGCTTGTGCAAAGTACTATGACTAACAATGAATTATGTGACAATATCATAGGGAGATCATTGATGCCCAGAAGATGGAAAATTATGCTGAGTATTTTCACACACATCCATTTCCACGGATATCCGGTTCAGATGAGCCTATGCTTATTTTGGAGGATGGGAGGAGGGTAGGATAGGCGGTGCAGAGGAGAGGAGATGGAGGTGAGGAGGAGGTGGGAGATGATGGAGGAGATGGAGGGGGGGATGGTGGAGGGGGACAAAGAGATATGTCATATTTTGGGGTCATCCCCAAAAGGATGAGGTTAGCACATGTCGGTCAGCGGCCAATGGTTCTTAGGATGCCCTCCCAAAGGCAGCAGACACATATAGCTGGGTTGCAGGCTCAGGTGAAGACTCTTCAGGGGTAGGTACAGGCATTATAGGCACAACTAGCTGAAGCTTAGGACTAGGTATAGGCACAGGCACTGACGTAGCTATAGGTATAGGGTTAGATGGTACAATTGTAGGCCCAGGTAGCCACCTTCACCGCAGAGAGAGATTCCACCCAGAGATAGGGAAAGTAGGCAGTGGCAGTGGCAGATAGGATCCAGACAGTTGCCGAGGGTACCAGGACAGGGGAGCTAGTCCAAGAGCTTAGAGAGTCCACCAAGGAGGCAGAGTATTACAGGGGTAGGTACTATGACGTAGTCCTAGTAGAGTGGAGAGTTATCTATGCTAACTCCCAGTCTCATACCACCAATAGAGGTGTCACGCAACCACTTCCAAGAGGCCCACCAAGCAGAGGTCCACCAAGAGTAGGGTCGGGCAATGATGGGGAGAGGCCTATGACCTCCAAGGGTAGTACCACATGATTACATGGTCACACTTGATTTATTGTACTTTGATTTAGAGACTTGGCTTTGCCACATTTTTGATGTATCATTTCTCAATTCATTTGATATCATTGTACCCTTGACATGTTATTATTTTGAGTTTATATGATATGCAACGACATTTTGGTGATCTATGTGTTGATGCTTTTATTATGGATGCTTATGATGGATGCATTTAATTTATATGTTCTATGTGATTATGTTATACTATATGATTATGTTATGGATGCATTAATGAGATGATGATGTTATGCAAATGATATGAGATGCATTTGTATTTTTGTATTTTTCACATATATATATCGATGTATGGATGCAAATATGAATGTGAAAATGGTTTTATTATTTAATGAAAATGTATGATTAAATGTGTTGATATGAATGACTTAATGTATGGATGTATGGTTTATGGATTCCATATGTATGATATATGGATGAGTGGATTTTAAACATGATACATGCAGATGTATGGATTTATGATAATGCTCTTTTTTGGATTTTTCATGAGCAAATAAATGACCTAGATGTATGGATGATTATGCAAAAGAATTATGATCGTGAATGATGCCTATGTATGGATGAATGAAAATGCATGTATGATTTTATGTTATGCCTCTATGTGATATTGATTATGCTCCTATGTGTAATGAATGTTATTATGTAAATGAAATGTAATGCAATTTTCTGTATTTTTGGTATTTTATATGCAAATATGTGACCTAAATGCATAAATGTGAAATGAATTATGATGATGATGCAATGTTATTGTGAATGACTACTATGATAAATGCATCTATGGATCGATTATGGATGAATGAAAGAATGCATTTATTATGACCTCGATGTATGATACGGATTATGAATGATGATGGTATTTTAAAAAAAGCTTTATTTTCAGAATTTTTCATGATGCAAATATTATAATGAATGAATGCATGAATGATTTGTGATAGTGGATGTATGAAATTTCTCTCTAATGATATGGAATGGAAATTTCAATGCAAATGAATGATTTTTTTTTTGTTATGTCAAGTGTACTCAATCTTGTAGTGAGAGATAACATCATGTTGAGAGTTACCAGATTTGGAAAAATCTATAATGAAAATGCACAACTAAAATGAATGCAAGCCTATCTATGCAATGTTGCCATCTTCATTGTGCTTATTATCATCATTGAACATTTTATTATGTTGAAAGTTAGTACAAACATCAATGGTATAATTAAAACATGATGACCTAAGTACAACTTCCATACAACTTCCGTTGAGATTTGATAATACAAGATAACACAAGCATCTAGATATAATTAGACCAAGATGACCTGAGTATCACTTGTATAAACAAACAAGAGTTAATCATGCTCCTATAAAAATTTGGAATGTCATCAATGATACTTTGTAGAGCATGTCCCATGACAATTTGCACAGTAGTAATGGTTGACTCACATACAACAGACAAATAAAAAATATAATTCTCAATCATAGCACCTCTAATTTGCGACATCATCGAGGTACTCCCCAAAATTGATAACAACAATCGAGATAAAATCAATTGAACATTTGTGCTAAAGTGATCCAACCATGATTCAAAAGATTATCCTTCAGTGATGATTGAGTTGATTTGGTCTTGATGTTTGATTTTATTTGGATGGTTGATTGACGTTCAATTTTGATGATGTGATGGTTATAGTGATTGTTGTCTTTCGCCAAGGTTTCTTTTCTATTTGCTTGCCTGTTGATTGAAGTTGAACGGTTGTTTGCCCCTAGTGAGATCGGGATTTTTCCCCTAGTGAGAAACAAACCAAAATTTATTATTGATATGCAACAACGACCAAGCCAAGGTCGGACATGACCACAGCAGTCGGATATTGACATGAAGCTCATTGTATGATAGGCATGAATGCGTAGTGGTAGCGAAAAGCGGATGACCAACACATGCTCAAATAGACGGAGAAGCCGACCTATTGCAAATAATGCCTATTTACCAAGTTTTCACTACTTGCTTTTATTGCACTTTTTTAGATTTTCAGATTTTTTTGTTGTTACCAAGATGCCTATTTCCTAGGTTTTCACCGAGGTAACAATTTTTTTAATTTTTCACTTTTTTTGTATTTTTCCCTTTTGTATTTTGTTTTTGTCTTTTTTGGTCTTTTTTGATTTTTTTCTTGCCACCAAGACACCTATTTGTCAGGTTTTCATCAATGTGACCATTTTCTTCAAGACTTTTTCTGCTTTTTAGGATTTTTTTAGGACTTATTCTACTTTTTAGGATATTTTTAGGACTTTTTCTGCTTTTTTAGGAATTTTTCAGGACTTTTTAAGACTTTTTCTTTTTTTTTAGGATTTTTTCAGGACTTTTAAGCATGCACTAGATGCATTATGTTTATAATTTTTTTAGATAAAGACTGTTCATTGGTTCTTCAAATAGATCTCCCTCTGGTGTAGACAGCTGATATACCCCCAATCTGAAGATTGAAACAATAACAAAAGGACCTAAACAGTTTGGATCAAATTTTCCTTTATTTTCATGGTCTTGTTGATTTCATGGATTTTCCTTCAGTACCAAATCACCTGCCTAAAATGTCCTAGGTTTGAATTTGTGATTGTAGCTTTTGGACATCCTTTGTTGATATGCTTTTGGATGATCCACTGCCAACTGATGAAGTTCATCCAACAATTCTAGCTCTCGTAATCTAGACACATGGTAATCTTCATCTGAAATGAAACCTTTCAAGGACACATGGAGTGATGGTATCTCCACCTCAATGGGCAACATGGATTCAAATCCATAGACCAAATCATATGGTGGCATTGATGGGAGTGTGAATGCTTGTATGATAGGCCCACAAAGAAGGGTTCAGTTGGATATGCCAGTCATGTCCAACATCATTGATAATTTTCTTTAATATTTTTAGGATGATTTTGTTTGAGGCCTCTGCTTGGAAATTCCCTTGAGGGTAATAGGGTGTAGAAAACTGATGCTGGATACGAAACTTTTCATAGAGTTCTTAAACATCTTGATTCTTAAAAGGTCTACCATTGTCAGTGATAATGGATTGAGGCATATCATGCCTACATATGAGATAGTTCAAGATGAAGGATGAGATTTAATTTCTTGTGATGGTGGATAGAGGCACAACTTCGGCCCACTTCGTAAAGTATTATGTAGTTGTGTGATGAACTTGTGTCCATTGGATGAAGATGGGTGAATTTTTCCTACAAGATCCAATCCCCATTGACAAAATGACTATGTTGATGCAAAGGGTTGCAACTCTTGTGTCGGTGCATGAATAAGATTACCGTGGATCTGGCATTTCTGACACTTCTTGACAAATTAGAAGGAATTTGTCCATAGTTAGGCAATAGTATCCCAAATGGAGGAGTTTCTTAGTGAGGGTTAGATCACTTGAATGAGTGTTATAGATACCCTCATGGACTTCTTGCAAATTCATTTCAGACTCATCGCGTTCTAGACATCGTAAGAGAGTTCCATCAAGACCTCGTCGATATAGTACATCTGCTATAAGGGTATGACGGGCAATTTGTCAAATGAAATTTCATTTTTGGTTTCAGGAGAGATTGTTGTGCAATTTTGCACACACACCCCTCTGAAAGTGGGGACCCTCTCTTGGCCTACCCTTTTGGGCCTATTTCTATGGCTTGCCCCCCTCTTTTGTGCTTATCTTTGAAAATCTTGGGGTTTTGGTCTTTGGTGCTTGCCTTGGTTGTGGGTACCTTTGTGTTGAGTTCCTAGTCGTTTTGGAGTCTTGTGGATGTCCTCTCTAGGGTGGTCTTCTTTTGCCTTCTATTTTTCCCCTTGGTGTTTTTTTTTGGGTCCTAAGGGTTGGTTTTCCCCCTTAGGTTATCCTTGTTTTCCTTGTTTCTTTTGTTCTACCGGAGGCGGAACTGGGATGGAATTTGGATTTGAACTTTGGTTAAGTTCACGGTTCCTTTCCCATTCCCGTTCTGGGTCTGGTTTTCGCTCTCTTGCTTTCTTCCTCGTTTTCATCCTTTGGGTTGGTTTTCCTCCCTTAGGTTTTCTCTGCTTCATTTTTTCCTTCGTTTGTCGGAGGCAGAATCGGGATGGAACTTAACTTTGAACTTTGGTAAAGTTCTCGGTTTGGTTTTTGTTCCCATTCTGGCTCCACCTCCCGCGTTCTCATTTTTCCATTATTTTGTTTGTCTTTGGCCTTCAGGTTGGTTTTTTGCCCTTAGGTTTTCCTCGATTTTCCTTTTTGTCATGTTGTCAGAGGCGGGACCGGGATGGGACTGAATTGTGAACTTTGGCTAAGTTCATGGTCCAATTTTTGTTTTGGTTCCAACTCTGCTTCCTGTGTCTTTGTCGTTTCACTATGTTTGGCCTTCGGGTTGGCTGCCTTTCATTTTCGTTCCCGTTCCACCTCTGCTTCCACCAGGGTTGGTTTTGTTTCTACCTATCTTCCTTCCATTTTTGTTTTGGTCCCTTTTCCACCTCCTCTTCCTCCTATTTCCCTTCCTTTCGTGTTTTGCTCGTGGTTCCGCCTCCGCTTGTCTTTGGCTCCGCCTCCACCTAGGTTTATGCTTGATATTCTTTCCTTAGGAACTCTAATGGACGTACTTGGATTTTGATGATGTATTGAGCATTAATGGTGGCCCATTTGATTGCAGGTTGGATCGAGCCAGGATTGTTGGGTGTACTTTGAAGATTTGGTGCGATTTTCGGGTGCAGTCAAGTACACTTTGTGGTTGCTGTCATGAAACCCACTCCCGCATGCAAGGTTGATTTGGTTGGTGGCCATTAATGGCAAGAAAATGTGATCTGAAGGGGCTCAACCTAGTTTTGTTTGATCTGAGCCATTCATTTTCCTAGCTTAGTTCTAATCGATGGCTCATATTGATGTTGGTGTTTTCGCACGTGGGTGAAGTCTTTTTGGTGGGCCTGGCTCAAGGATCCATTCCCCTGACTTTGTGTGATCCCAGATCGATCTGATGGGGGTCCTTTCTGCATTCATTTCTTGACGATGAGTTATTGTTGGTTGTTGGAGCCGATTTAATTGGTAGCCAAGCTTCTTTGTAACCCTAGCTCTATTTCACACAGGCTGGTTTTTATAAGTATGGCCTTTGGCCTCATTTGTAAGGTTTGGTAGAGCTTTGAGATCAGTAGATTGAGATTAGTAGGTTAGGTTAGAGTTCTTCCATTGACTGGTGAATTCAGAAGACTTGTAATCAGTAGATTTAGCAATAGAGTAGCATATTAGAAGATTAGAAGTTAGTTTTTACATTTCAAGCAAGTGTTGTAACAGACTAGAATTGTTGTGAATGTGATGATTTAATAAAAAGTGCAGACATTGTGTTATGACTGGTGCCTTCTCTTGCATTGAATAATATTGCATGGTTCTTGTTCTATCTTTCAAATCGCTTGGAAATGTTTGAATACATCTTAGCTTTAGTTAGTAATGCTTGTGATTTAATGCTTGGAGTGTTGTAGCAATCCCTGGTTCATACTTTGGGCATCTTCTTGATTGTGGGAATGTTGTGCAAGGTCAACCCAGGCCTCGTATTCATGTGCTTAGTTCAACTGTATACATTCATTCAGTCTTGCTGAATGAATACCTACAACTTGAAAATATTTAACACCTTAGAAGATTGCACCATTTTTTGCAAGATTGCAGGTATAGCCTGGGTCAAATAGAAATTAGTTTAAGGTGGTCCATTCTAGGTATTTCATCATTTGCATGATTAATCTTAGAAGTAGTGTTAACATGAGGACTTCTGAAACCCTCATCTTTTATTGTTTCATTTATTATATGGTTAGAACTAGAAATTAAAGCATCACCACATCTTAAAATCTGACGAGTTTAGAACTTCCAACATTTGTACATAAAACACCTTGTGATTACCAACATTTTCAGATTTTATCACTGAGTTTTTTCTACTGCATTGTCATGACCTGACACCCATGAGACCTTGGGGTTATCTCTTTGTTCATAGAGATCAACCTTTCAAGAGAGATAGGATAAAATTTATTTTGTCTGAGTTGTTGCATTAATTAGGTATTATCTTTCAGGTAGGTATATATCTTCCCGTTGATGGAGGTATTGGAATTAATTAGGTGGCACATGAGTCAGGATTTAGGATCGTCATAAGCAAGGGTAAACAGTTGTTCCACCATGAACTCATAATGGCTTCATTTTTTTGGAATTTGGAGTAAAGAAGCAATGGTAGCCATAGCATCGGCAACTTTGTTGTCAACCCTTGGGATTTGAGAAAACTTTATGTCAACAAAGTATTTCTTGAATTCATCAATCATCCTTTTATAGGGCATCAACTTTTCATCCTTGGTTTGATAATCATTGTTGACCTGATTAATGACTAGTTGAGAATCCTCGTAGACTTGTAGCTCTATTATTTTCCATTACATGGCTATCTTGATTATGATGATAAGTGCTTCATATTCTACTGTGTTTTTGGTGCAAGGAAACATCAAGTGATATGATTTCAGAATAGTGTGCCCTACGGGAGTGATGAATAGGATTCTTTCTCCTAATCCATGTTGAGTATAGGAACCATAAAAATACAACACCCACTTCTTTTCTGTTACTATTAGGACATCTGCATCTGGAAATTCAACATGTAGGGGTTGATCATCATGAATCAGTGCCTCAACTAGCTGATCAATGATGGCTTGACCTTTGAATTTTTTTTTCATCATATTGGATGTCAAATTTATTGAGTACCATTACCCACTTGGCCAATCTCCCTATCAAGTTTTCTTTGCTAAGGAGATATTTCAGTGGATCTATCTTGGCTATGAGTTTGATGGTGTGAGTCAACATATAGTGTTGCAATTGTTGCATAGCAAACACTACTACTAAAGAAGATTTCTCAATGGGTGTATAGTTGATTTAATAACTATTTAGAGTTCTTCTGATGTAATAGATTGCCCTATCCTTTCCTATTGAATCTTCTTGTGCCAACAAGGTTCCTAATGATCGATCAGTCATGGCTATGTACAATAGAAGAGGCTTTCCTTCTACTGGAGGTGCTAGAATAGGTGGACTCGTCAGGTATTGTTTCAATTGGTTGAAATCTTCCTCACATTTCTTGTCCCATCGAAAGGAAACATTCTTGTGCAACAAGTGGGTAAAAGGATGAGTCTTATCGGCTAGTTGTGATATAAATCTTCTAATTGACTAGAATCTACCTTGAGAGGACCTTAGCTAATTGATGTTTTTCAGAGGTGGCATCTCCATTATAGATTTCATTTTTACCAGGTCTACTTCAATACCTTTTTCTGACACTATATATCCTAGTATCTTTGTTGATGTTACCCCAAACACACATTTCTTCGGATTTAGGTGTACACTGAATTTCTCTAGTCAAGTGAAGAGTTTTTCTAGTATCTCAAAATTTCCTTCTCTAGTGTAATATTTTTCCAACAAGTCATCCATGTAATCTTCCATGAAGGTATGCATCATGTTGTGAAAGATGGTTGTCATGGCTATCTGGTATGTGGCCCCTGCATTCTTCAATTCGAAGGGCATGATATTCCAACATAAGGTTCCCCATGGGCAAGTGAAAGTTTTATTATCCTGATCTTCAGGTGCTATCTTAATTTGGTTATAACTGGAAAATCCATCCATTAGTGACAACATGTCATGACCTGCTATTAATTCTACAATGATATCACTATTTGGCAAGGGGAAATCATCTTTTGGGAAAGCCTTGTTGAGGTCTCTGAAAGTCTATACAAATTTGTATGCTACCATTAGGCTTTGAAATAGGTACAATGTTGGATGTCCACTCTGCATATTCAATGGGTCTGATGAATCTGAAATCCAATAATTTCCTTAATTCTACCTTCACCAATAAGGCAATGTGAGGATGCATTTTTCTCAACTTTTTCTTGACTGGTTTAATTCCTGAAGGAAGGGATAAATGATGCATGATGAGATCTTGATCTATCCCTGGCATATTTGCCTATGACCAGGAAAATTTGACTTGTCACTTTTGAAATAACTTGATAAAGTTGGGATTTTCCAATTCTATCAATGATTCTCCTAAATTGAGAGTTTTTACTATTTCTGGATTGCCAACATTGATAGACTGTGTTGGTTCAATTAGGACTTTTGATCTTTCTTGGAAGTGCTTAGGAAGAGTGTCAAATTTCCCATTCTTCGATGCCTCGGGGTGGTTTTCACCATCGGATATGCTCTTTATTTTTAATTTTTCTTCATATGATACTGCCTTGGAATGGTTTTCACCATCAGATCTTTCTTTTTTTTCATTTATTTTGCAGCTGGAAAATTTGGCACTCCCTTGTTTGCAAGCTTTGTTATGATGTTCAATGTTGGAAAATATTTCAGTATTACCGACGTAGAGGAAGTTGACGATGGCCTCATCATTTAAAAAGGTGGGGATATTGATAGGTTCAATTTGGTCTCAATCTATGAGTTTAGGATGTAGTTGTAGACACCTAAAAATGACCAAGGCCTACAAGCAACACTTTACCACCTTTAGTCCTAACATAATTAAGGCATTTTAATTATGTTTTTACCCATATTCAACTATTAATTAAATAATTTATAATTATTTAATTAATTCATTTTGCATGATTATTAAATAAATAAATCCTATTTATTTATTTTAATATGTCACTAATTGTCAAAGTCTTGTCATAATTAAATAAAGTCATCAAATTTATTTAATTAATCCTTGTCATTAATATCCTCCTGATTATTAAATGAATATATTTAATATATTGATTTAATATGTCACTAATTCCTAAATCCTCTTAATTAAATAGATTTGATAATTTATTTAATTAATTAACTACTTCTAAATTAAATAATTATTTTAATTATTTAATTATTGTATGTGACACTTCTATATTTTTAAATAAAACAAAATCATTTAAAAATATCTCACATACTTAATTGATTCTTCATTTAGTAATTAATTTCAAAAATCAATTACTTCTTATCTCACAAAATCCATAATTTGAATTAATTTAATTCAAAATGGAATTACTCTTCTACAAATCAAGTAATTTCTAAAATTAGTGATTTTCTAAAATCTCATCCTCTTGTCTTTTGATTTTTACTAATTTCATCTCAACTGTCACATTCAGTCTTGATTTAATTTATTTAATTAAATCTTATTTGCACATGTGGGCATTTTTCCCTAACCCTAATTGAGAGCTTCCTTATTGAATCTTGACCTTTGATTCTAGGGAATTTCTCAAATCTCTCATCTCGTTCGTCCATTCAAGATTGCATTTTTTATAAAATGACAATCTTGATCTCATTTTTGGCATGGATCATTTAATTTATTATTATTTTGGTAGTCTCATTTTGGCATTTTCATATCACACATAGGCTTATATTATTACTTGCATTAATAGAATTAATTTTCTAGTTTTGCATATAGATTCATTTTATTAAATCCTTCAAAGGCATTTGTTTAAGGGCTAGGCATATATTAGTTTGCTCACACAAAGCTGAGGGCATCCATTTATTATAATAGCAAGCTTGAGGAGGTACAATGGAAGTAGTCATGGAGGAGAGAAATGGGTGAGATTGTTCTAGTCTCATTCCTTTTCTCATCATTTCTCCTTTTCATTCCATTGAGTGATTATTATTATTGCATGCATGTTCTAACCAAGATTTATTTTGCAGGAAATATATTTATATCATTACATTGGTGAACCCGACATTCTAACACACATTTTGTAGGTTTTCATACAACTTCGCATTTTATTTTTCAGCTACAGGTGCACGGAAAGCTGCAACCGCAGTCTCAAACGACGCAAGTGCTCTGTCGAGCCGCATTTGCATTTGCTAATGACGCATTCACCACGGTGCCATGCATTTGCAAACACCAGAACTGCAAATGACATCCTGAGCCACATTTGAAGAGCCAGTTACCTGAGCCACATCTGCCGAGCTGCATCTGCCAGAGTGCATCGCATTTGACTGGTAAAACTTCATTTTTGAGAATTGTAATTTGGATTCAACGCGACCGCAGCCAGTCTTTATTTTTGAAGGGATTAAAATAAACCAACCCTAGGGTAGACATTTCATTTAAAATTTACCAATCCTAGGATAGGAAATTTAATTGGAATTTATCAATCCAAGATAGTCACCACACTTTACTTTTGTTTGGATTAAAATAAACCCCATGTTTTTTTGAAGCAATATCTTCACGTAGAATAGAAAACTTTCATTTGGGTTTAAAACTGAACATTTGTTTACTGTGTTTGTTTGGATAATAGTCATATGCTCTCCCCTTTACTGGGTGATCAAAAAGCCAGACTTATCCCTTTTTTTTTTCAGCATTTCATGTTTTATTACAACCTTTAGAAGGCCTGCCGTAGTGGGAAAAAGTACTCACCCTATGGGAACGACCTAAGTGGGAACAACCAAAGCTAGGTTTTCCAACCCACTATAATCAAAAGTGAATTCGGGGAAAGTCCACAATTCAACGGTAGTGTGCAAAGATAACCATCCCCAAAACCTTTGTTCTAAAGGTTTGAAGGTCTCCTGAGAGAGTTTATCATTTGCCACATTGAATGGAAACCTTGACTAAGAACTATATGTAGAAGCCAGCCGAGTCAGTATCCAAACATTGTCTCAATCACGGTGCAAGGGGAGGGAAGAATCTGCCCCCAAGACACTCACCATATAATCACCATGGACTGTTTGCTCAGGGGATTTGGTATCCACTTCCATCACCTTGAGTACACACCTGGAAAAGACAAAAACACGGGCGCCCTTTAGGGGGTGACATGGCTATGTGAGTCGACGTGATTTTAAGATGTGGGTTGTGGTTGTGATGATGAGCTTTTGACTATTAAGAGTGAGTTTGTTTGAAGTAGTTTAGTTTCTATGTTTATCAACTATTTTCACACAAACTTGAACAAACTAAACATCAGCAAAATCTAGATAAAAAACTTGTCAAAACAGCAAAACAGTGTTTGGGTTTCCAAAAAATTGTCCTCTGCAATGCAAATGCTTTGCTCAAGCACAATCGCTACGTATCAAGCCACATTTTCTGTTATGACTCGCATTTGAGTCATCATGAGCCGCATTCGCTCTAATGAGCCACAAATGAAACACATAGAGTCTAATTTGCTAGTATCCCACTGCATTTTTCATTTTGAGCCGCAATTGCTTATCACTTAGCCGCATTTGATATGTCAAACCGCAATTGCATAGTACCGATCCGCATTTGATCTATCAAACTGTAATTGTCTATCACCGAGTTTCATTTTCTAGTATCAAACCACATTCACTTAGGTAAGTCACATTTTCCAGTTCTAAAACCGCAATCGACTACATGCAATGCATTAGCCTACTTCAATGTCGTATTTGCACCTTGAACCACAATTGCTTGCTTTCGAGCCGCACTTACTCCCAAATTGCAATAGACCTATCAAACTGCATTTGTGATCCCAAACGCTGCATTTTCCAATTTTCAAAACAAGTCAAAAATCCTGCAACGCATCTGCTTTAGTGAAATGCAATTGCTTGGTCAAACGACGCATTTGCCTATCATTTGGAAAAATAGTTTTCCTATCAAAAACCATATGCCAACTTTTGCAACCAAATTTTACTGGCATTTTTTCCAGTAGCTTTTGTCTGAAACCAGCAAAGCACTTGTCCAAGTCATCCATCTTTGCATTTTAGTTTTCATCTAGCTTGCAATCCATCATCCTCATCTTCATAGGCAAAGTCTAAAGTCCTCACTTGCACACCTTTGGGATAGGAAAACCTTCCTTTCTTTGTCAAACCATTGTCTCAGCAATACATTGTCATTGGACCAAGTCAAAACAAATCAATCCTAGGCCATTGTCCTTTGGTGAGTTATTTCCAACTCATAAGTCTAGTGTGGAAATCTCACCTTGTCATTTTATCATCTTGTCCTTCAAATCAGTCCTTTGACAATCCAAATCGAGACATTTGGCCAGACTTTGAGTGGTTAGAAAAACCTTTCCTCAAAGTCATTCGACATTAGGCATCCCCTTTTATCACTTTGCATAGTCTTAGTCTCATTCCTCCACCATCATGTCTTCAAGTTACTATGACATGTATGCTAGTCGAATTGAATGCCAATTCATTAGTAATGGCCAAGCACAACTGGATAGGGACTTCAAAATGCTATACCTCCAATGCAAGTCCAAATGCACCTCAACCTCTAGTCCTCCATCCATCTATCCATCTTACCAACAACCCACAAGTCCTAGTCCTTTATCCATCTACTATCAAGGGTCCCCTAACACCATTCATGACACTAAGTCACAACAAAATTTCATTGCCCACCCTAACATTGACAAGGGAAACCAACCCTCCATTAGTCCATTCCAAGCCTCCACATCATATCTTAGTCCATCCATGTCATATCCTAGTCCTCCATCCATGTCATATCCTAGTCTTCCATTCATGTCACATATTAGTCCTTCATCATCTCCTAGTCCTCCATTCATGCCATATACTAGTCCACCACCCATGTCATATCCTAATCTTCCATTCATGTCATATCCTAGTCCTCCATCCATGACAAATCTTTGTCAGTCAATCATGTCCTATCCTAGCCCATGATCCCTCAACCAAGTCCAAACCTCCATGTCATATCCTAGTCCATCATGCACTAATCCATTTCAAGACACTCCATTTTGTCATGAAAACATATCTAGTCATGGTCTCCGAAGTCCCATCTCCTTGCATACACTTGAGGATACATGTCAAGAGGCAAGTCCAAAGTACAACATTATAACATCACCGTCATGTCAAGATCAAAGTAGTCCATTCCATGACTCCATCTTTGCATCCATTCAAGAAGTCCTCCTGGAAAATCATGGAACACCAAATACACCTATCCTCGCTCAAGAGTCCATCCAAAACCATGACATTCAAAAGGAACCTATCCTTGGTCAAGACCCTATTTTCAATCATGTCATTCCAACTGCGCCCATCTTTGATCAAGACACTATCTTTGATCAAGAAGTCCAAAATGATCCACTCCTTGACCTCTATACCATTCACAATGAAATGCTTGAAGATGATTCCATTCAAACTTCAAGCATTGACACTCCCAAAAGTGAGACACTTACCTCCATGGGACACATAGATGATCTACCACTAGAACAAGAGTATTCTAGCATAGACATATTTGAAAATGATCAAGCTATAGCTGAATTTAGTGGGCTCTATGACAATGACCATGAAGATGGTTTTGACATAGACTTGGAAGCACCAAGAGAATCATTGGAATCTGACATGTCAGAAAATTAGACTAAAGATATTAATCAAAAACCTATCCAACATATCCATAAAGCTACAACATCCTATCAATTAGGATCATCTAAGTTTTTCAGAGCAGGATTTCTTACAGAGGAGAAGATTTCAAGCATTAATCTCCCCAATAAGGTTGAGTTAGCATCTTGCTTCCAAAGTACCAAGTACCCCATCACAAACAAAATTTGTCAGAACATGCATTATCAGGGAAAAGGATTAGGCCTACATGAGCAAGGAATTTCGGAACCCATACAAGTTCAAGCACATGAAAAACATCACGGTCTTGGCTATTCATCAGTCAGAAAATCAAAAGATGTTAGTGATCCCTCCTCAATATTGGGGGCAACTTTATCTAATACAAATGTCAAAATGGGTATCATGAGTAGTCCTTGTCATAAGATTGTTGCCAATACCCCTTCCCTCCACACCCCAAACCATCATTCCATCATTAATAAACCTTCTGTTGGGAACCAACAAAAGTTTTACAAATACAAAATCCAAAATCAAATGTCAAAGGCCATCAAATCAGACAAACATTCAAGTGGACAAAGAAAGCTAAAATGGATCCCAAAATAAAAGGGATCAAGTCAAGAATCAGGCAAAGCAACTATGCCAAATTCAAAAGTCAATCAAAATGTGGAGCTGCAGCATAAGAGGACTCCCACATACAATACATGTCCACCTCCATCAAAATGGCCATCAAGCAAGACATATAAAAGTGTTGTTCCAAACGCTATAAAAAATCCAACCTCCATCATCCATTACACCAAGTTTGGAGAATAAAAATGGCTATATCCAAACATCCAACCAACCTGTCCATGTCCACCATCATCCATCATAATCCTATATCCTCCTTAAAGTCCAAACATCCCATGTCAAAAATCCGTTGCATCTTGGAAACAATTCTTTATCATAAGGACTCTCATGGCACTCTATCGTGATGTTCGTATTCTAATAAGGCCAACTCTAGTATCAACAAGGATTACAATGACATCAATCAGGTGTATGCAAGTGCTATCATCTTGACAAGGCAATTACTTCAAAAAGGTCATTATTAGCATGTCATGGCACCAATCTCTACATCGGCATCGTCAAAGGCTTCAACATAGTCAATGGTCATATAAAGCATAAAGGATATTCCGGCAAAAAGGTAAAAATACAAAAAAAATTGGAAAATCAAAAAATCGTCCCTTGATGAAAACCTAGCAAATAGGCGTCTTGGTGACACCAAAAAAGTTAAAAAAATCCAAAAAATAGTAAAGAGAAAAATTTTGTCCAATGGTGAAAACCTGGCAACTAGGCATTTTGGATAAGTACCATGATGAAAACTTGGCAAACAGGTGTCATGTGTAGAATAAATCATCTATGTGGACCATTTCACTTGGGGCAAGTCATCTCATCTCCCATTCCCTTCACACAACATTTTCATTCATCCATCTTGGCCTTATCATGTCCATCCATTTTCCCACTTATTTTGATCTTGACAAAAACTAAGACAAACACAAATCAGGCTTTGGAAAACTTTTGACATGTTCATCCTTTGCTCATACACTAGTCACAAAGTATCATATCAGTACCTTCATAGCCTCCATTTCACTATGCAACATCATCCTTGGAGACCATATGAGAATTCTCCTAGTCCAAGCCATCCATGTCTCCTATCTTTTACCAAAGCCATCCACGGTCCTTTTAGTACCTATCACCCATCTTGGTTTCCCTTATCAATGGTTTATAGATCCCTCATCATCCCATCCAGTCCTTAGCAAGTCATTCCAAATGAAACAATATGGCACCCTAGCACTTTATCCAAAACATTCCTTGGCTTTGTCCCTAGACCTGCTGCAAACTTTTATCCTCTTATCATATCATTGTCATCTTCACGTTGTTTCGGGATGTGTCCTTCCCACGTCAAACAACGTTGTCATTGTCATTGTCACCTGTCCGTCAGTATTCAACTTGGATAGCAGCAAAATCATGGTTGTCCTTGGATTCATGTGCATCAACATCATTCACATGCATTTATCACAATTTTTCATAAAGCATCAAAAAGTCAAAAAAAAAATAAATAGAAAAAGTCCTAAAAAAGACCTAAAAATTTAAAAATGTCTTGAGAAAATACAAAAACATCCAAAAAATTATCAAAACCCCAAAAAAAAAGTCAAAGTCAGTCATATCTGGTCAATCCATTTAGTCTCGTCAGTCAATCTTTTGTCCATGTCCGAACTACGTTGTCTCTGCGCATTTACTATGTAGGCAAGATTAATCTTTGAATCCCCGAGACATTAGGCCAGTCCTTTAGGTTTGTCAAAATTAAAGATCATAAGTCAAACATGGTCATGTCTGTCAAAATAGTCATTTAAAGATTCAACATCAAAATTCACCAAAATCAGACAACATAGTCCAATCAATTATATAGTCAACATCAGTCAGCTTGCCAAAAAATAAACATTGGTCAAAATGTCAATCTCTTATCGCTTTTTGGTCCTCTTCAAGATGCGTCCTTCTTGGATTTGGATCTCATCAAAGTGTCATTTTCCTTTTCAGGATGTTTCCTTCCTGACCTTAGGCACTGCCAAACTGTCAAACCATCAAAACTATCAAGCTTTCAAACAATTAATCTTCAGCAAACAAACATGGGCAACACAATTAAATGACTGTTAATTCTTGGCTATTTTGTCTTATCTTTTTATTGAATTGTCTTTTTTACATGTTACTAGATACCTCAAGGATGTCCCCTGAAGGATTTAGAGGTGCGATGATGTCTCATGACCTATTTTTTCTATGACTATTGTCTACGGATTGTCTTGACAAAATGACTGGGGCAAATGGGCCTCTAGTATGAGTTAGGACATTCCTTGTCTACGATTGTTTGTTTCGCAATTGGATGACCTTGCACACCTTGGTCTATGGCATACCATGGTGTTTTTTCATCCATTTGTGTCATTTTTACCGCCCAATGATGATTTGAGCAACACCTATTAGTACCTTGGCAAATATTGAAGGATTATAACATGCATTTCATTTTCCGCACTAACTTGCATTATCTTCTATCCTAACATTAATCTTTTTCTCTCTACCATTTCTTTGTCTCGTCATATTCTAGTCTTCTCATCAATTTCAAGAGCACACCAGTGTTCTTGGAACCCAATTATCCTCTCGAGGGGGCATACCGCTACCTCCTCGTCATTCTTCCTCATACTATTTTGGCACTGGGGCATATTCTAGGCTTGTTTTCTTTGACATAACATGACAAGCTACATTATGACAAAGAGGGGCAAATGTAAACACCTAAAAATGACCAAGGCTTGCAAGCAACACTTTACCACCTTTCGTCCTAACATAATTAAGGCATTTTAATTATGTTTTTACCCATATTCAACTATTAATTAAATAATTTATAATTATTTAATTAATTCATTTTGCATGATTATTAAATAAATAAATCCTATTTATTTATTTTAATATGTCACTAATTCCTAAATCCTCTTAATTAAATAGATTTGATAATTTATTTAATTAATTAACTACTTCTAAATTAAATAATTATTTTAATTATTTAATTATTGTATGTGACACTTCTATATTTTTAAATAAAACAAAATCATTTAAAAATATCTCACATACTTAATTGATTCTTCATTTAGTAATTAATTTCAAAAATAAATTACTTCTTATCTCACAAAATCCATATTTTGAATTAATTTAATTCAAAATGGAATTACTCTTCTACAAATCAAGTAATTTCTAAAATTACTGATTTTCTAAAATCTCATCCACTTGTCTTTTGATTTTTACTAATTTCATCTCAACTGTCACATTCAGTCTTGATTTAATTTATTTAATTAAATATTATTTACACATGTGGGCATTTTTCCCTAACCCTAATTGAGAGCTTCCTTATTGAATCTTGACCTTTGATTCTAGGGAATTTCTCAAATCTCTCATCTCGTCCGTCCATTGAAGATTGCATTTTCTATAAAATGACAATCTTGATCTCATTTTCGGCATGGATCGTTTAATTTATTATTATTTTGGTAGTCTCATTTTGGCATTTTTATATCACACATAGGCTTATATTATTACTTGCATTAATAGAATTAATTTTCTAGTTTTGCATATAGATTCATTTTATTAAATCCTTCAAAGGCATTTGTTTAAGGGCTAGGCATATATTTGTTTGCTCACACAAAGGCTGAGGGCATCCATTTATTATAACAGCAAGCTTGAGGAGGTAGAATGGAAGTAGTCATGGAGGAGAGAAATGGGTGAGATTGTTCTAGTCTCATTCCTTTTCTCATCATTTCTCCTTTTCATTCCATTGAGTGATTATTATTATTGCATGCATGTTCTATCCCAAGATTTGTTTTGCAGGAAATACATTTAGATCATTACAGTAGTAAAGGTAGGGGGTCGTCAGATGGGTTTAGATCAAATGTCGTAAGGGTCCTAATGGAAACATTGCCATCAAAAAATACCATGGCAAGGTCAAGTTCTATGATGTTACTCTCTTTCGAGTGATCTATCTCACTAGGAGTTTGGTCATCTTCACTTGAGCCATCGATATCTTGCGATCCTAATTCAAATGGTCATAACCCTGAGCTTTGTCCCTCCTCGAGTGTGGGAGTGTACTTTTGTATCACATCAATTTCCTTATCATGGAAAGTCTCTTCTGATAGTTAATCTCACTCATATTCATTAGAATCATTTTCATAATGATCATTGGCTTGCAGCTGCAAGATCTGTTCAACAAACTTCTATTTTAGGTCCTCCTTTGTTTCTTCATCCTTTTGATGTTCTTTATAACCCAACCCTATTTTGTCTTTTGGATTTTTTATAATGGGTTGGATGTGTTCTATGATACCTTCTTTCCTTTTTCCAATAGGTCCTTGTCCATCATATCCCATTTTCTCTAGAATTGAGAATCCTTTGCCATATTGAGTTGTTTGGACATTAGCTATTGTTGCTTGGGAATTAGTTTCATCCTTGTAGAGCTAGTTCAATAAATCTTTATCATCAGATTCCTCGGCTTGGGTGCTTGCTTTTATGAATCGACCATCAAAAAGTGTGATAGGTTGCAAGGCTGATTATGATGAGGTTGAGGGTTGACCATGGGATTTTGGTGAAATGAATTGTGAGAGGAAAAGGGATTATTCAGTAGAATATTCACCTAAACCTTTATCTTTGACTTGAAATTTCTTCTCAAACTATTTGGCCAAAGTATTAAGCTGGGCTTCAGGATTTGTAGATGTGGAGGGATTAGGTTCTTCCTTTTTCTCGAGCTATTTAGATGAGGAACTTGGATAACTTACTTCATTGGAGGATGTGGCTAGCATTTTTGACAATGGATTGGCTTGGCTTAGATTATTGGAGGTGTCAGAGGTGGAATTAGGAGCTTCTCGGTTATGAGGCACAAACACATCCTGGACAACCTTAAGGGTATTGTAATTTTGGGAACTATTGGAATCAACAAGAATGGTAATTTCTTGCCCATTGCAAGCAAGTTTTAGACATTGATGGTATGTTGAAGGGACAACCTGCATTTCATGGATCCAAGGATGACCCAAGAGTATATTATATGTCAAATCTTTCTCCAAAACTTGGCAAACCACACCTTTCTAAATTGGACCAACCTGAATTGGTAGCACTATCAATCCCTTTGAAGCTCTTTCCTCATCATATTGTTTGATGGTGATCTTTTTCCTTGCATCTATTTCCTTTTTCAAAGGACCGTAGTGCACAGACAAGCTTTAAAGTACATATATTAATATCGGCTCCTCCATCTATTAGGACGCGCTTGACATGACTTTTATGGATTAGGACTTCAATATGGAGCGATGTGTTATGAGGATGGATGAGAGATGTGTCATCATTTTCCAAAAAGGATAAGAAATGAGGCACAACTAGATGTCCCACCATGGCTTGGAAAGTGCAAACTTCCAAGTCATTTGGTACTGTTGTATCAACTAGGGCCTTTTCTAAGATCTCCTTGTGGGTGGGTGAGATTTTAAGGATCTCCAATATTGATATTTGTGTAGGGATCATTTGGAGCTAATCAACAATGTTATATTTATGAGATGGGGCATCAGGTGTTCTAGAAGTGCTGCCCTTCAAAACATATTTGGTTTGTGCCCTTGTGGTAACATTTATGGGTACACTATCTTGTTTTCCTTTGATCTTGATGACATTAATTTGATTATATGTTCCAACCATGTCTTGTTGGGTATTATGGACTTGATTAGAGAGGATGTTGGTGTCATTGATTGGATGGTTGGTTGCAACATGATCTGGTGTGTTATTGATTTCAATTTCATTTGTGTGATCTTCAGTGGTTGAGATATGATAGATGGTGCCATCATAAACATAGTTCACACCTTTTCCTTTGTCATTCATGTTAGAAGATTCTCCTTTATCATAATTTGGCAAAGGGTTTTTTAATACCCCATGATCGGTGTTTTCTTGGGATTCTTCAATTTGTATAACCTTATTGTCAATCAAATTTTATATCTTGTGTTTTAATTGCATGCAACTATTGGTTAGGTGACCTTTGCATCGATGAAATTCACAAAAATGGGCTTTGTTCCACCATGATGATTTAACTTTAGGTTCAAACCCTCAAGTTTCGGGTAGAGTAATGATATTTTCCATAATAAGTTCTTTTAATGCGGATTCATATGATTGACCCAAAGGTGTAAACTTTCAACGATTTTTTGTTGTTTGATATGGTAAGGTCCTAGATGTTGTGTTGCTTTGATTGTTTTGAGTATTGCCTTGGTTGGTATTTTGGATGTTTCTTTGGTTGGTATTTTGGCTAGTCTTTTTATTGGTGTTCGAGGTGCTTCTTGACAAATTGAAGACTGGTTTAGCATTATGCATTTAAGTTGAAGTATCATTACCGTTATTTTTGTATTTCTGCCAAAATTTTGGTTTGTCATTGTTGGAGGAATCGTATGAATTTCCTTTGTTATAAATTTTTAAAATTCCTCATTTGACCAAGGCTTCCTCAATCTTGATCCCATTTTCGATCAATTTTTCAAAAGTTGGAGGACACTATAATTCAAGCCTATAAGTCATATCATCATTTAAGTTATCAATGAATACCTCCATCTTTTCTTTTTCTAGTATGGGGCAGGGATACCTTGCGAATAAACTTCTCCACCTTTGTAAGAATACTAGGAATGATTCCCCTTTCTTTTGTTTGACATTGTAAATTTCCTTGATTGTGATTTCATGTTGAATATTATATGAGTATTGGGTGATAAACTTGTTGACTAATTCCTCAAAAGATTTGATCCCTGAGGGTAGTTGTGAGAACTATTGCATACATTGCCCTCCCAAACTACGTGGGAATAATCTCATTAAGTAAGTGTCTTCATTAGAAAATTCAAGACTCATAGTTGTAAATTCCCTTACATGATCGATGGGATCTGTCTTTCCCTTGTATTTGTCAAATTTGGGGAATGGTATCATGTTGATGCTTGGATCAAAGGGTGGGGGCATATATCCTATATTGAGTATCTCTTAGTGGTTCTAGTTTGCATATTTTGCATTTGTCATTGGAGGATTTGTATTTGTTTTGTTAAGGTATCCATGGGATCATTAGTCTTTGTTTCCATTCTCGTTTCAGTTGGCATTTCAGTTTCTATCCTCTTAGGATTTTTTTGCAATTTTGTAACATCAAAATCATTGGGTAGTTTGACTCCTTTGTTTGCTAACATCAAAAGATATTTCTCACCCTCTTTCTCAAAAATCATTTCCATGAATTTATGAAAATTGGGGTCTTGTTGAGCTTGTTCTATGTTTTCATCTGCTATCTCTTCTATATCCTCTAGACAAGTTCTGAAAAAGGAATTTTATTCTCTTTCCGCCATGGTATTTTTATTTTCGACTTCCTTTTGCTCAAGTTTTCACTTTTGCAATCTCGTTAAGATGGGCATACAAGTGATGAAAATTTTCTAAATGTTTGACCAAATTTTGGGAGTGCCAAAAGGATTGGTTAGAATCTGATTAAGCAAGCTTTATTTTAGGATGAAGGATGATGAATCCTGATGAAGGATGAGAAATCTTGATGGTGAAATGCAGCTGCTAAATCAAAAATGGGTGTGATGAGGAGGCATTTTTGAATGTTTGATCAATGATTTAGATGAGAGATTTTCACTTGAAAATGCTAGTTTTAACAAGTTTGCAATTTTGATTTCTCTATTGTATCAACTGATTTGGATGATTGGAATATTGTATTGTCGGTTGTGGAATGCAAGAATGACGAATGGGTTGACCATGATTATGCCTTTGTGAAAGAGATCTTCGTTGATAATAAGCTTGTGAATATAAATGTTCTAAAGAAAAATCATTAGTATATCCTCTATCAAAGTCATGATATCTATGGATGAAAGTTTTATAGTCAAGCAAGACCTTCTTACTTTGGTACAAGAAGCGTCTCCTTTTCAAAAGTTTCTTGTAGCTAAGTTGTTTCTTTGGTTTTCTGACTCTTTTAGTAAGGTATTTCTTGACAAATGTTGTTGATTTCCAATCCCTTAACATAAAATGACATTGGTTTCAGATTTAGGACAAGGAAAAGATGTTTGAGAAGGAACCTCTGAAATTGGAAGTCAATTGGTATATGGGAAGTCAAATTTAGCTTTCTTTTTATAGATTTACCAAATGCGCTAAAATAGTGTCCTGATGCGCTAAAACTCAGATGCACTATGGAATGGTATAGATGCACTATGGGAAGGACTAGATCCACCGAAACAGGAAATGGATGCCACACATAAATGAAATGTATTACATCTAATGAAAGAGAAATAATAAAACAAACTATTATAACTCTGCATTTGAAATCATTCCATTATCCTCCATTCTTGGTGATTTCTTAATTCATGCTCTTAGAATTATTCATTGCACATGAATCTATGAAATGGCAACCTAAGAAATGAGAAGTTAATTATGCAATGCAAAATACATGCCTACATCTATATTTTTGTGTTTTTGAAGATAAATGGTGAATGATCTATGATGGAATGTGGCTATGATCGAAATGAGACTAGAACTAATATTGCAAATCTAATAATGATGTTGTATAAAAGATGCAAGAAACTAAAATGTTAAAATGGAAAATGCCATGATAGTGCTAAATAAACTAAAACACTAAAATGAAAACTATAATGCTCTCAAAATACTCTCTAATTGCAATGAAATTTCTACAACATAAACTTGTCAAATTCTCCTCCCTTTAAAAGCTATAGAAATGTGCTCTATTTATAGAATTTTCCAAGCTGGGAATGATGTGGCAGTGATGAACAGTTGAGATTTTGATCCTGAGGCATCAATGGTTGAGCACGAAGAGGTTGGAGAGAATCATGGAGGTGGTTCCTTGCAAGAGAACACTTTGCCAAGTGTTGAAGGGAATCAGAGGAAAGAAGAAGCCATGTGTCCAAGGTGGTTTCAAATTTTTTACAGGTTGTTGATGGAAAATCCACATTTTAAAAATTAGAAAAATTCAATTTCATGTGACACATGGTGAGGTGGAAGAAAGTTAGAAGAATATGTAGAAATGTGTCAATTTGAATTAAATATTCAAATTTAAATGAAGAGGAGAAATTAGCTAAATGAAAAATTAGTTAATTTGTGCATTTAACTAATTTAAGAGGAAAACTATTTTAGAGGTCAATTTGAATTAAAAATTCAAATTTAAATGAAAGAGGGAAAATTAACTAAATGTTAAATTAGTTAATTTGTGCGTTTAATTAATTTGAGAGGGAAATGATTTTGGATAAGAAGAATATTTAGAAATGAACTACATAAATAAATTTTTCAATTTATTTATAAGTAGAGGATTTAAGATTTTTATTAATTAAATAACAAGTATTTAATTAATTTGTGCTTAGACCATTTTTATGTGCATACAATACTCATACCTATATTAGAGACATTGATGATGTGATAGAAAAATAATAATGATATCCATTTTTCTCATATATTAGGAGACCTAGCAACTAAACTCATCAAATAAAAATAAATAATAGATTTAACTAAAAATGAAGTACATATAAACTTTAATGTTGAATTTTTTAGAATACAAAATAAAAATGTGACTTAATGTACCTTAGTAAACATAATTTCACAATTGACACTACAAACATGCATGTTCAATGATGGTGTAATGTCCACCTATTCAACAAAAATATAATTTTAAATATTTAATATCATTTTTCATATTAACTAATCATTGATTAATTATGATATATTAAAATTTTACTTCTAACATAGACAAAACCATAAAAATTATTGATTTCATATTAGATGCCATACCACCCTATGAGTCCAAACCCTAAAATATATAATAATTACATATTTTTAATTCAATTCTTCGATTAAAAAATATTTCACATAATAAAATTTAAATTATAAATTATAAAATATAGATTATAAATTTATATTAAAATAACTCTAAGTGGTCTCCAAACAAATAACATACTAGATCATCAGTGATCACCATATTATGTGATTCACCACCGTATGGATCACAATCCCCTTTAGAGCATAATTAGTAATAATTATATGAAAAAATTTATCATACACACTTTCACACATTGAATCAATTCAACAATTAACCATTTCAAAACCGAATGATCATGGTGGTAATTTTGTTTTAAAACATTTTACAGTTACCATTAAATGGTTTGATTTCTACGCAAGTAATTCTTCTTTACTTTGCTGGAGTCTTCTTCACCATTTCCCTTGCATCCTCTCTTATCCTTCCTTGCAATTCACCGCTTATGTGCACTCTTCACACCTTCTTCTCTTCACCTCACTCTATCTTTTCAAATTCATTATCCCATCTATGTAGTCCAAGATGGAGGCTTTGATGTTAATTATTATTGTTTTTCATCCCGAAATCATAGCCTACAAGTATTATTCAATTTAATTTTTATTGAATTCTATCCTCAATTTCACCCCAAATGACCCCTCCACACCTATTCTCTTTTTATGAAATCCAATTTTTCCTTCTTTTCTTCTCAATTATGGTTGCACATTAAAAAATTTAAACTACAGTCATGGCACCTGTAATCATTTACTTTTCTTTTTATTTTAATTTCTATCTTCCAAATCCTACACGACCCTCTCTGCATTGTTTATTCCATTTTTTAAAATCTCCTAATCCTCTATCTGGTGTGACCCCCCTCTGACATTCATTTTATTTTCATTCAATTTTGTACCATTTTCTACCATGGTGCAACCTCCTCTTGGCTGCAAATCTACATTTTTTTTCTTTAATTAGTAGACCCCTCTTCCCTCCTTCACTATGCACCCTAAATTCTCTCTTTATTTTTTCTCTTGAACTCCATTCAAGGCCATGACTCTTCCCACTCCATCCTTTTTTCCCTTTCCTCTCTTTTCTCCTTTGTATTCCAATAATAGTCACATGGATTTTGTTCAATATTTATTTTATTTTTATTGGAAATACAATCAACCAACTAATTAAATTTTATAAATGAAATATAGAGGAATAACATCTAGCATGAGGAAGAATGCATGTTAATTTCATTGCAATAATCGTCCCTCTAAAATCAATTGAGATTAATTTCAAGAGATAAACAAAACTTAGAAGATACATTGAGTATGACATTTTTGTCAAATGAAATGACGAATAAGGTCACTCAATTCCGCCTCAACCAACCATGAACCATAATTAAATTCAACTCCAAAATCTATCACAACTCCAAAAATGCAACATCAGATTGAAATGAGGAAAAACCAAATGAAATTAAAACCAAATTGTTTTTGGGTAATGTGGATCGCTATTTCACTTGAATTCTTCTGCATTAGACATGTTGGGTTAGAATTTTTGTGAGATTGGGCTCAAAAAATGGATTTAAGTAGTATAACTATTCTTCCAAGTTGCAAAAAACTTGCAACACACTCCAATCTTGTGATAGGTACCTTGTAAAAAATATTTTTCCTCCTTTTCTAACACTCAGCTGAAACATTCGCAATATTCCTCCACCAAATTTTCCCTTCATTTTTATTTCCTTTCATGTAATTCTTTCCACCATAATCCAAAGCTCATCTCCAATTACTACATTCTCTTACTTCTTGTCTAGTGGGATTCAACCCACCATGAACCATCCACCACCACCAAATTTCACACTCATCTTCCTCCTTTGTGAGAATTAACCCACCATAATTCATTCTCCTCCTCTAAGAACATTCTTCCTCTTCAACCTTTCTTCTTTCCATATCAATATGATTGTCTTTTATGGGTTGTACCTCAATACCCAACACCTCCATGCTTTCTTTCAAAATCATACGAATGCAAATCAACATACACCTCATAATTTAAAAAAAAGAAATTTATTTTTTATTACTATATTTTTTCTTCTTTCAATTTTTGCTGCAATGCTTCCATCTTTATCACTCACTATCATCACCACCTATGTGTCCTCCAAAGGACCCACTATTTCTATAACTATTTCCTCTTCTTCAAGGTCTACACTTTCACTTTTTTGCTCAATCATTGCTACAATTTTTTTTTGCTCTCTTCTTCCATGCCTCCAACAAAGCACACTCTTCCAACTTCACTCTCCTCTCCATCATCCTTTTGCACAAGGATTTTCCCAAGATCAAATGATGCTACTCTTCTTATTTATTCAACACTTCCAAGGTAATCCCACAATAATGAGCTCCACTTTTTAGCCAAAGTAGGACATTGGTATCAACATTTTAAAATAAATCTTCACTTTCTAAGACCTCTAGTAGCTAAACCATTAAGAATTTGAAGATGATACGAACTAGTGATTTATGGTGATTTGTGTGTATATAAATATATATATTATTTGAAATAAATTGTGAATCTTTCTACACAACTTTTAATAACTAGTTTTTATAGTAAACAACATTTTTCAAAAGTAATGTTTATGTCGTCACACATAAAAAAATTTAGAAAGGATAAAATTCTAATTTTTAAAATATAGATTTGTAACATAAATATATAGTGCATGGATATTTTTCATAATTTTTTGTTACATATTATTTTTTTGATTAATTTTTTAAGTTAGAGTAATTATAATTTGGACATAGGTGTATGTTGTCACACAACTTGTTGTGTATATATCAAAATTAAAAAATAAATGTTTTGGTGAAACAAGGACATCAATACCTAGTGCACAAATATTTTTTGGAATTTTTTTAGTAGTTAACTATTTTCTACATGTGTAGAACAAAGAACTTGATGTTCGGTGAAAAGCCTATGTTTAGTAAAAAATAGAAAATGAATACATAATAAAATGAAAATATAAATATAAATTATACCTGTTGGAAAGATAATTTCAAGGACTAAGATCTTGAAAATTATCTTATCAAGTTAATTAGATTTGAAGGTCCATCCTGAGATTTGAAACTAGAATTTCTAACGAAATTTTGAAGCAAACACCAAAAGTGTCTTGCTAAGGCCTTTCATTCTAAGTTCTTTCGTGCCCACAAAAAAATGTAAAAAATCATTTGAACGAAGGTAATTTCCAAAATTGGATGGTGGGCCTAGCTTGATTGGCTAAAGCATCCTATTGCAGGCAAGAGGTTACAAGGTCTAGTCTCCCCACCATCTTCGTGGTACCAGAGGGTGTGGCGTGCCAGCATCACCGATCATGTGAAAATTTTTACCAAGCGCATAGTAGTTTATAAGGGGACGAATACCCAACCGATTCCTATAGCCTAAAAAAAAACAAAAGGTAATTTCCGAAAATGGAAAAAAGGAACATTCCAACGAAGGTCCCTTTTGTTAGGATTTAGGTGACATCAACCCTGTAAATCCATTAATTAATTTTTTTCCTAATTTCTTTTGTAAATTAACCATAAGAGGTGAAACCATTTAACCAACGGTTGTGAAAGAGCTCATTTAAAGATGAAGTTACTGTTACCGTTTTTCTTCTAGGAAAAGGAAAAAATAGCTAGGCATCCCATTTGGAATCTCCTATTTTTTAAGGGTCATGAAATCCATCATATCTTGTAAGATTATCTATGAAACTATGACAATTGTCATAAGATGATATGAAAACATTTATGATAGATTCCTTCCATAGGCACCCATGCATGAGAGATACCTTATGACAATTGTAAGAGCATCTATAAGTTGCTATTTTGGGTGGATTCAATGGTTGTATGGAGGTAGGAATGGTTTTTTGTGATACCATGGTGGTACTCATCCCCACAAGTTTCTAAAAAATGGGGCCTTGAGCTTGAGTTCTTCATTAAGTTTTGTTTAGTGTGCAAGTAACAGGGTGTTGCTAGATTTTATAGAGATGCTCAGAGAAGTGTATTTATGTTGTAATCTCTCATTAGGTTAGTACTGTGTTTTCCTCTCTTTCTGTGGTGGAGTTTTTTTCCCTTAGGGGTTTCTCCACATAAATCTGGTGTCATGTGTTATGGTTTTCTATTTCTCGTTTTGATTTATGTAATCGCATACATTTAAGGGTTAATAATAGTTGGTTAAAGTTATTATTGCAAGATTTCTTCACCTTGTTTTACAAAATTTGGTATCAAAGCTAATGGTTTTGTTGAGAAAGGGATGATTTTCTCTTGAGTGTTAAAGGTTTTTTGTTGTAGTGGGATATTTTTCTTTGTGGATTTTTTGTAGATTTGTGAAATATTGTATACCATGGCCTCTACCTCTCATCAAGATATTGTGAATTTCAATGGCACTGGTTACAAGATGTGGAAGTTGAAATTTGAAGATCTCCTTGAAGAGATAGATCAGTGGTTGGCAATTTCAAAAGAGAAGAAACCAACTAGCTCTACTATGTCAGATGAAGATTGGAAGAAGTTAGGTAAGAAGGCACAAGGAACCATTTGTTTGTGTCTTTTAGACTATGTCATTCTGAATTTATCTAAAGAGGACACTGCAACAAGCTATGGAGGAAAACAAGTGAAATCTACCAAACTAAGAGTTTGTCTAACAAGTTATATCTCAAAAGAAATTTGTATTTTTTGAAAATGAAGGATGGTGATTTGATTGTTGAAAATTTGAATGCTTTTAATTTGATTATAAATCAACTTGCATCAATAGATGTTAGTATAAACGATGATGATAAGTGTATTTTACTACTTTTCTCTTTACTTGATTCTTGGTAAAATCTAATTATTTCCATAAGTAGTGGTGGTACAGAATTGAAGATTGATGGAGGAGCATCCAAAAGTATTAAAAAATTGAGGCAGTTGGTAGTGAAGTGGCAGGTTTTCCAATAATGCAATGAAGCTCTATGTGTTGGCTAGAGTCGTACGTTGAGGATGAGAAGTCACGGATTAAAGGGTTTGCTGAAAAATATGTCTAGTTTATCCACCAGAAGTCTCAGAGGTGCGCATGAATATTTTATCAAGTTATGGATGTCTGTGTTCAGACAGCTGTTTAGTTGTTCTAGTTGATGTGCCTAAAGGAATATGATGTGATTCTAATGACTTGAGTTGTTGTGGATGTTTTTGAGGTGATCCTTGATGATCATGGATGTTTCTAGAATGTGTGTTGGTGGTCCACATTGATCGTGGTGCTCACGATTGGTGAATTTATTTTGAGAGTTTGAAGTTTCCATGTTCTTGGCCGACAGGGTGTTGTAACGTGTTGTGGATCTTCGAGGATTGAAATCTGAAGGTGTTGCATGTTTGAGGATCTTGATTTGGGTCCTTGCTTTGTTATGGTTGATGTTGGTTGGTGTGCATGGTAATTTGTTTATTGTTTGTGGCCGACCTATTTGGGTCTACATGTTATGTTATTAGCCATTGTAATTGGGCCGACTTGTTAAGGGTTAATAATGCGTGAATGATATAAATAGAAGAGAAAGGATTCATTAAGAGAAATAGCAAAGGGAGGAATCAATAAGGTGCTTGATAGTGCAAAGTATGAATCATGGTGATGATGTATTCTAATCTAGAAGAACCTCTGAGAAGAGGGAGTGTGGAGAAGGAAACGGAGTTGATGGTAGATTGTTGTGAAGTTTTCCATTATTTGATTTGTTTGTAATTCTTGGGCTACGGCCTGGAATCTATAAAGCCCGAGAGATATGTGTAAAGTGTTTTGAGATTTAATATAATGAGTAATGAGCTTTGAAGGCTAGGTTTTTCCCTGTTAGGGTTTTCCTAAGATAAATCTTGTGTCTTGTGTTCATGAATGTCTTTTATCTTTCTATGGATTAGCTTTTAATTTCTGTTATATATCTATTGTGATCATGGAGGTAGTAGTATAGGCTACAAGGTTGGACAGTCCTTAATTGGTATCATAGTTGGTTGAAGATCTGGTTACGAATCTAAAGAGTTGGTTGTGAATCTTTATCAGAGCAAGTTGAAGGAAAAGTTGAAGAGTTGGCTGTAGATTTTATCAGATCTGATTTTAAATCTGTTGCAAGATGGGGAAGATTGGGAAAAGAACAAAGAAGGAAAAATAGAACCCGATATGTGAAAGGGATACTTTGGAGGAAGAATTGATGGAGAGGATGAAAGAACTAGGAAAAGAAAAATGTGATTCTCTTGAAGAAGAAATGGAATTTGAAAGAAGGAGAAATGAAGAATTGGAAGAAGAGTTGGATAAGTTTGAGGATATTTGAAAGGAAATGGAAGAAGGATTCAAGTTGCTTAAGAAGTCAAACAAGAAGAGAAGAGATCTGGAGGAAAGTTTGAAGGATCTAAACAAGGAGAACAGTTTGCAGAAGAAGGAAATATCTGACTTGAAGGAACATGTTAATCAGTTGGAGAAGGAGAATGAGAATTTGAGATGTAAGCCTGAAGTGTGTGAAGTTTCCTATGATACAGATGATTTGTGTGATGTTGTAGAAGATGAAAGTGAGAGTAAGCCTATAACTGTTGGAGATGGTATTGGTTCCAAAATCATGCAGAGAATGAGATATAAAGGAAAAGGATTGGGAAAGAAGGAACAAGGAATGACAAAACCTATTGAACTAGTAATGAGAGAAAAGAGTGAAGGCCTTGGATATGACATAGGTATGAATGTTATTGCAAGTTTGAATCAGGGAAGAAAAGGTATGTATTGTTCACATTGTAATAGGCATGGACATGAAAAGGAATTGTGTTGGGATCTATATCCTTGTAAGTTATGTGGATTAAGGAATCATTCTGAGAAGATGTGTTGGGATAAAATGAGAAGGAGAAAGCCTATTCTAGATTGTAAGCAGATGAATTATGGATGGGTTGACGGAGCAAAATGGAAACATGTTACTTGTATTCTTAGAAGATTGTACAGATGGAAGAACTCATATTATGGAGGAAAATAAGGATCAAGATGCAGAGAAAGGAGACCTTATGCAGATTAGAACAAGGATAGTTATTCAAATTGCTGAGGGAGAGGTGATAGGAGTCATAATACATATCATAATGAAGGGTACCAAAGGAGTGAAAGAAGATTTTTTAGAGAAGGAACCTATTTTTTAGGTTTGGGAGAAGAAATAATCAAGCACTAAAGGTCATCAAGAACCTCATGTAAGAGAAGCTAATGAAAGAGAAGTAGCAAACAATGCAAAGATAGTTTGTGTAGATGAACAAGAACCTGTTGATACTGAATGAAATTATCTAGAGGAAGGGAAACCCTTAGATGAACTAAATGGGATAGTGAAACTAAAAGAAGGTGAAGCATTGATTTTAGGGAGAAAGTTTATAGAGAAAGACAATGATCTTGAGGAAACTTGTAGGGCAGGTTTGCTCAGACTGCCGACCATTGAGGTAGTGAAAGCACTGCAACTAG
Source organism: Sequoiadendron giganteum (assembly GCA_007115665.2). Lineage (NCBI taxonomy): Eukaryota > Viridiplantae > Streptophyta > Pinopsida > Cupressales > Cupressaceae > Sequoiadendron > Sequoiadendron giganteum. The sequence goes on along the minus strand of CM021108.1, from coordinate 372,965,472 downwards.
ATTGCCAAAAATTGACCATGACAAGATGAAGAACTTGAGGTAACTTGTAGGGTGGGCTTGCTCAGATCGTTGAACGTGAGGCAGTGCAAGGCTTGCAAGTAAAGCACTAAACCAATTCAAGGAGAATAATTTGAGGTAGTTTGTAGGGTGGACTTGAACAGACCGACAACCATGAGGCAGTTGCAAGTACTTGTGGACTGATCATCAAACATATGCAAGAGATAACATTGGATTTGATACAATTCATATCAAAGTGAAGAGGCTCACTTTTCAAATAACCCCGAGAGTCTAATGCAGGAGCATCCATAAGTATTCAGAAATTGAGGCAGTTGATAGTGAAGTGGAAGTTTTTACAGTAAATCAATGAAGCTCTGTATGTTGGATAGAGCCGCACATTGAGGATGAGAAGTCACAGATGAAGGGTTTGCTGAATGTCTAATTTATCCACTAAAATTTTCAGAGGTGTGCATGAAGATTTGATCGAGTTATGGATGTTTGTGCTCAAACAATTGTTTAGTTGTTCTAGTTGATGTACCTGAAGGAAGATGATGTGATTCCGATGACTTGAGTTGTTGCAGACATTTTTGAGGTGATCCTTGATGATCTTAGATATTTCTAGAACATGTGTTGGTGGTCCACATTGATCGTGGTGCTCATGATTAGTGAATTTATTTTGAGAGTTTGAAGTTTCCATGTTCTTGGTCGACAAGGTGTTGTAACGTGTTGTGGATCTTCTAGGATTGAAATCTGAAGGTGTTGCATGTTCGAGGATGTTGATTTGGGTCCTTGCTTTGTTGTGGCCAACATTGGTTGGTGTACATGGTAATTTTTTTATTGTTTGTGTCTGACCTATTTAGATCTGCATGTTATGTTATTAGCTGTTGTAATTGGGTCGACTTATTAAGGGTTAATGATGCACAAATGATATAAATAGAATAGAAAGGAATGGTTATGAGACATAGCAGAGGGATGAATCAATAAGGTGCTTGATACTGCAAATTATGAAGCACGGTGATGAAGTATTTTGATCTAGAAGAACCTCTGAGCAAAGGGAGTGTGGAGCAGGAGATAGAGTTGATGGCAGATTGTTGTGAAGTTTGTCATTATTTGAGTTGTTTGTAATTCTTGGGCTGTGGCCTGGAATCTGTAAAGCTCGAGAGGCATGTGTAATGTGTTTTGAGATTTAATATAATGAGTAATGAGATTTGAAGGCTATTTTTTTCTCTATTAGGGTTTTTCCAAGATAAATCTTGTGTTTGGTGTTCATGAAGAGTAGTATAGGCTACAAGGCTGGACAGTCCTTAATTGGATCCTCCTACCTTGGACTGCATCAATTGGTATCAAAGTTGGTTGGTTCATAGTTTATTAGAGTTGGTTGAAGATCTGGTTGTGAATCTGAAGAGTTGGTTGTGAATCTATTGGATGGTTGCAAATATTTATCAGAGCAGGTTGAAGGGCAGGTTGAAGAGCTGGCTATAGAGTTTATCATATCAGGTTGTAAATCTGTTGCAAGATGGGGAATATTGGGAAAAGAACAAAGAAGTAAAAAGATAACCTGATATGTGAAAGGGATACTTTGGAGGACGAATTGTGAGAACTCGGGTAGCATAATGCAAATTGATGGAGAGGATGAAAGAACTGGAATTTGAAAGAAGGAGAAATGAAGAACTAGAAATAGAGATGGATAAGTTTGAGGATATTGAAAAGGAAATGGAAGAAGGATTCAAGTTGTTTAAGAAGTTGGACAAAAAGAGAAGAGATCTAGAGGAAATTTTGAAGGAGCTGAACAAGGAGAACAGTTTGTAGAAGAAGGAAATATCTGACTTGAAGGAACATGTTAATTAGTTGGAGAAGGAGAATGAGAATCTGATATCTTAGCCTGAAGTGTGTGAATTTTCTTGTAATACTAATGATTTGTGTGATGTTGTAGAAGATGAAAGTGAGAGTAAGCCTGTAATTGTTGCAGATGGTATTGGTTTCAAAATCATGCAGAGAATGGGATATGAAGGAAAAGGATTGGGAAATCAACAAAAATGAATGACATAACCTATTGAACTAGTAATGAGAGAAAAGAGTGAAGGCCTTGGATATGAAAGAGGTATGAATATTATTGCAAGTTTGAATCAGGGAAGAAAAGGTATGTATTGTTCACATTGTAATAGGCATGGACATGAAAAGGAATTGTGTTGGGATCTATATCCTTGTAAGTTATGTGGATTAAGGAATAGTTCTGAGAAGATGTGTTGGGATAAAATGAGAAGGAGAAAGCCTATGATAGATTGTAAGCAAATGAATTATGGACGGTTGATGGAGCAAAATAGAAACATGTTACTTGTATGCTTGAAATATTTTACAGATGGTAGAACTCATATGTTGGAGGAAAAGAGGGATCAAGATGCAGAGAAAGGAGACCTTATACAGATCAGAACAAGGACATTTATTCAAATTACAAAGGGAGAGGTGACATGAGTCATAATACTTATCATAATGAAGGGTACCGGATGAGTAAACGATATTTTTTAGAGAAGGAACCTATTTTCAGGTTTGGGAGAAGAAAGAATCAAGAACTAAAGGTCATCAAGAGCCTGCTGTCAAAGAAGCTAATGAAAGAGAAGTAGTAAACAATGTAGAGATAGTTTGTGCAGATGAAGAAGAACCTATTGATATTGAATTAAATTATCTAGAGGAAGGGGAACCCTTGGATGAATCAAATGGGATAGTGAAACCGGAAGAAGGTGAAGCATTGATTTTAAGGAGAAATTTTATAGAAAAAGATAATGATCTTGAGGCAACTTGTAGGGTAGGCTTGGTCAAACCATCAACCATTGAGGTAGTCCAAGGCCTACAGGTAGATCACTGAACTTTGATGACAAGATGACAAACTTGAGGCAGCTTACGAGGTGGGCTTGCTCAAATCACTGACCATGAGGCAGTGCAAGGCTTGCAATTAGAGCGCTGAACCAATTCAAGGAGAAGAATTTGAGGTAGTTTGTAGAGTGGACTTGAATAGACCACCGATTGTGAGGTAGTTGCAAGTACTTGTGGACTGATCGTTGAACCTATGCAAGAGATAACATTGGATTTGATACAATTTAGATCAAAGTGAAGAGGCTCACTTTTGAAATAACCCCGAGAGTTTGATGTAGGAGCATCCAGAAGTATTCAAAAATTAAGGTAGTTGACAGTGAAGTGACAGGTTTTCCAGTAATGCAATGAAGCCCTATATGTTGTCTAGAGCCGTACGTTGAGGATGAGAAGTCACGGATTAAAGGATTTGCTGAAAAATATGTCTAGTTTATCCATTCAAAGTTTCAGAGGTGTGCATGAAGATTTTATCGAGTTATGGATGTTTGTGTTCAGACAACTATTTTTTTTTCTAGTTGATGTGCTTGAAGGAAGATGATGTGATTCTGATGAATTGAGTTGTTGCGGACATTTCAAAGGTGATCCTTGATGATCGTGGATGTTTCTAGAATGTGTTTGGTGGTCCACATCAATCGTGGTGCTCGCGATTGGTGAATTTATTTTGAGAGTTGTTTCAATGTTCTTGGCCGATAGGGTGTTGTAACGTGTTGTGGATCTTTGAGGATTGAAGTCCAATGGTGTTGCGTGTTTGAGGATGTTGATTTGGATCCTTGCTTTGTTGTGTCCAACATTTTTTGGTGTGCATAGTAATTTTTTAATTGTTTGTGGCTGACCTATTTGGGTCTGCATGTTATGTTATTAGTTGTTGTAATTGAGCTAACTTGTTAAGGGTTAATGATGCGTGAATGATTTAAATAGAAGATAAAGGATTTGTTATGAGACATAACAAAGGGAGGAATCAATAAGGTGTTCAATAGTGCAAAGTATGAAGCATGGTGATGAAGTATTCTAATCCGGAAGAACCTCTAAGCAAAGAGAGTATGGAGCAGTAAATGGAGTTGATGGTAGATTGTTGTGAAGTTTGTCATTATTTGAGTTGTTTTTAATTCTTGGGCTGTGGCCTAGAATCTGTAAAGCCCAAGAGGCATGTGTAATGTGTTTTGAGATTTAATATAATGAGTAATGAGATTTTAAGGTTTGGTTTTTTCCTGTTAGGGTTTTCCCAGAATAAACTTGTGTCTGGTGTTCATGAATGTCTTTTATATTTTTGTGGATTAGTTGTTAATTTCTGTTACATATCTATTTTGATCATGGAGGTAGTAGTATAGGCTGCAAGGTTGGATAGTCATTAATTGGATCCTCCTACCTTGGACTGCATGAAAGATGGACAGTATTATTCCTATACTCATTTTATAAGAAATGTGAAGAAAAACCATGAATGTTGGCTCCCAAGATGCCTTGCATGTGTGGGGAAGTTCCAAGGAGAAAGGGCCTAAAGGGGATAAAAAGGAAAAGTCAAAAGGATGTTCTAAAACCCTTGGAAAGAGAAGAGTGAAGTGTTGGAACTGTGGCAAAAGTGGGCATGTGAAGGAGCGTAGGAATAAGAAGAAGAGCACTAAAACCTCCATAGATAAATTCTCTGATGATGGTGATTCTGATGCTTTTTTTATTTCTACTAACTCTATTAGTAATGATTCTTGGCTTATTGATCTAGGTGCCTCCTTCCATATGACTCCTCATAAGGAGTAGTTTTCTACATACTCAAAATATGATGGGGAGATGTTTTCCTTCGTGATAATAGCATGAAGAAGATTGTTGGTAAGGGAAAGGTAAAGTTGTATTTTAGTGATGGGAGGGTTAAAACCTTTGATAATGTTTTACATATTCTAGGACTTGCAAGAAATTTACTTTTAGTATCCAACTTGAATGGTTTTGGAATGCATGTGACATTTGATAAGTTTGGTTGTAAGTTGGTAAGGGGAAGTTTGGTGATTGCTAAGGGATCTTGGACAAGGAATTTGTTTAAGTTACATTCCTCCACTCTTTGTAATTAAGATTTTCTAACTAGGACTTAAATTGCATGTATGTTGTGGCATCATAGATTGGGTCACATTGGTGGAGAAGGTGTTAAGACCATACTAGATAAGAGACTAGTAGATGGTATTTCTAATTATTTTATTGGAAGAGTGATTTTGGTGAACTTTGTGTGTTTAGTAAAACAATAGGACATCATTTCCTAAAGGCGTTAATAAGTCTAAGGGACTTTTATAACTTATTCATTCAGATGTGTGTGGTCCATTAGATGTTGATTCTTTGAGTAGATCTTGATATTATGTTTCCTTCACTGATGATTTCTCAAGATATACTTGGATTTATTTTATGCATTCAAAATCTGAAATTTTCACTAAGTTTAATGAATTTAAAGCCTTGGTTGAAAAGCAATTAGATTATAAGATAAAATTATTGAGAACTGACAATGGGGGTGAATATTGTTCTAAGGAATTTGATGAGTTTTGCAAACATGCAATAATTTTTAGGCAAAAGACTACACCTTATACTCCCCAACAAAATGGGGTAGTAGAAAGAATGAACCATACATTAATGGAAAGAGATAGGAGCATTTTAAGTAGTGTTAAACAAGATAAATTCTTTTGGGTAGAAGGTGTTGGTACTGCTTGTTATTTAATAAATAGATCTCCTTGTAAATCTCTTGTTGAAAAAATACCTTATGAAATATGGTTGGGTAAAAGCCTTTAGTTTCACATTTAAGGGTCTTTTGTTATGAGGCTTTTGTTCATTTTTCTCAAGAAAAATGATCTAAATTGGATCCAAAAGCTTTGAAATGAATCTTTGTAGGATATGGTGAGAATGTAAAAGGTTATAAGCTTTGAAATCCTTTAACCCATAAAATGATATTTTCTAGAGATATAATTTTCAAGGAATTTAGTGCTAACTTAGGTCAAGAACAACCAAGGGTAAAGACAAAGATAGTGCACTTTGAAACTAAGCTAGAAGATGCATATATGGAAGAACAAAGAGATGGACTAGAAGATGGAGAAGAAGAAGGGAGTTCAAGTGAAATTTCTAAAGAGTCTCTTATAACATAGGAAGTTGATCATAATGAAGAACATGAGGAAGAACCTCTTACTCCACCTTTGATAAGGTCCACAAGACAATGAAATCCAGTTGATAGGTATAACACACCATATTTTTGTTGTAAGTTTTCTTTATTAAGTATTGACAATGAACCTAGATCTTACGTGGAGGCTCTCTCTTACAAAGAAAGTGAGTCTTGAATGTAGGCCATGTAGGAGGATATGATGGCTTTGGATAGTTGTGATACCTAGGATCTTGTTAGTTTTCCCAAAGGAAGGAATTCCATTGGATGCAAGTGGGTATGCAAGAAGAATTTTGGTTCAAATGGTCGGTTAGAGTGATACAAGGCCAAATTGGTGGCCAAGGGCTACTCCTAGAGAGAGTGTGCTAGTTTTTGTGAAATATTCTCTCCTATTGCTAAGCTAACCCCCATTAGATTCCTATTATCTATTGATACTTCTTGTGATTTTGAGGTAGAGAAAATGGATGATAAAACCACTTTCTTGCATGGAGATCTTAAGGAATAAATTTATATGTGACATCTTGATGATTTTATTGTGAAAGGAAAATAACACTTGGTTTGTAGGTTGAAACGATCATTGTATGGTTTGAAATAGTCAACCAAGATGTGGTACCAAAAGTTTGATGCATTTGCATCAAATTTTGGTTATGTTAGAAGTGAAGGGGATCACTGTGTCTATATTAAGAGATGATCAAATACTAATTATTGTCTCGTATGTTGATGATATGTTGTTTATTGGTAAAATCAAGGTGATGATTAGAGAGCTCAAAAATCATCTTTCTAACACATTTGGTATGAAGGACTTGGGGGATAATAGATATATTCTTGGGATAGAAATTGATAGGGATCGAGTACACAAAAATCTTTGGTTAAGTCAGAGTAATTATGTTGATACTATGTTGCAAAGGTTTAAAATGAAAGACTGTAAACCAGTAAATATTCCATTTTCGATTGGTACTAAGTTCACTTTAGACATGTTTCCTAATTCTAAAGATGATATTGAGGAGATTTATAATGTTCCTTATGCTAGTTTCATTGGTAGTTTAATGTATGCAATGGTTTGTACTAGGTTTGATATAGCCCAAGCAGTGGGAGTTCTAAGTAGGTTTATGTCTAATATTGGTAAAGAGAATTATACTTTTGTTAAAAGGGTGTTTAGGTACTTGTGAGGTACTTCTCATTATTTTTTGGTTTATCATGGTACTAATATTCTGGATAATTCATTGGATATACATGGTTTTGTTGATGTAGATTGGGCAGGTGACTTGGATAGTCGAAGGTCCTCTAGTGGCTATGTGTTTACTTTGTTTGGAGGTGTGGTGAGTTGGATGAGTAAAATGAAACCTACATTTGCATTGTCAATCACTGAAGCCAAATATATGACTGCTACACATTCCTTTAAGGAGGTTGTATGGTTACATATACTTGGTAATGGTATTGGTTTTTATTGCAACATAATGAGGATCATGTGTGATAGTCAGGCGCCATATGTTTGGCTAAGAATCATATGTATCATGCTCATACTGAGCATATTGATATTCAGTATCAATTTTCACAAGAAATGGTTGAGAACGGATAGGTATTGATTGAAAATTAGACACTTTGGATAATGTTGTAGATTCTCTCACAAAGCAAGCAACCACGAAAAAGTTCTCTTGGTGCAGGAAGGCCATGGGCCTTGATCACTGTACTTAATTTTATGTTGATATCTCTATGGGTGTAACTTAAAATGTATGATGTCAAATGGGAGAAGTTAGGATTTAGGTGACATCAACCTTGTAAATCCATTAATTAATTGTTTTCCTAATATCTTTGGTAAATCACCCATAAGAGTTGAATCCATTTAATCAATGGTGGTGAAAGATCTCATGTAAAGATATAGTTACTATTACTATTTGTCTTCTAGGAAAAGGAAAAAATAGCTAGGTATCCCATTTGGAATCTCCTATTTTTTGAGGGTTATGACATCCATCATATCTTGTAAGAGTATCTATGACACTATGACCACTTTCATAAGATGCTATTACAACTATGACAACATTTATGATATTTTCCTTCTATAGGAGCCCATGCATGAGAGATGCCTTATGAAAACTATAAGAGCATTTGTAAGTTGCTATTTTGGGTGGATTTTGTGGTTTAAAGGAGGTAGGAATGGGTTTTTATACATTTTGTTTGGTGATACCATGGCAGTATTCATGCACACAAGTTTCTATAAAATGGGGCCTTGAGCTAGAGATTTTCATTCAGTTTTGTTTAATGTGTAGGTAATAAGGTGTTATTGAATTTTATAGAGATATTCAAAGAAGTGGTTGTTTTAATCTCTCATTGGATTAGTAATATATTTTCCTCTCTCCTTTTGTGGAGGATCTTTTCCCTTGGGGGTTTTGCCATGTAAATCTGGTGTCCTGTGTTATGGTTTTCTATTTCTTGTTTTGATTCTATAATCACATACATTTAAGGTTTAATACTTGGATTTAGATTTGCAATTACAATTGGTTAAAGTTCTTATATAATATTTCTTCACCTTATTTACAACACCTTTTCATTACTTTTTTGGAAATTTCCATAAAAGGAATAAAAAGGGGCCTTTGTTGGAAGTTCTTTTTTTCATTTTTGGAAGTTACCTTCGCTTGAAGGATTCAACCTTCACTCGAAGGATTCAACCTTCGGGTGAAGGTAATTTTAGACATACCTTAAAATGAAGGTACCTTTGTTCAAACAAAGGTAGTTCAAAAAAAATTGCTGCTCCCTTCCAAAATTTTCATGTCCTAAGTTTGGGACCCAATATTGTGGGATTACCCTCTAGCATCCACCCACATGTCCTCAAATGGAAAAATTATTTTTATACTTATCTTTTCTTTTCCCACAACTGCAACCTTCAAAATTCTCTCCATCACACTCTCATGAAGACTCGCTTCAAATGTAAACTCCTTATTGTCTTCTCTTCTATCCTCTTGCATGAGGACCTCTTCTTTAATGTCATAAAATTCACATATTGTTGCAAATTTTCTCTTGCCTACAAACAAAGAATTACAAAAAGAATAATGAAAATCATGTGTCCCCAATGGTCCTTCATCATCATCTAATTTTTGTGCAATCAATTTATTCTTCTCCATTAACTTGTTAGTTTTAGTTATCAAAAAATCATTGATTCTCCTAATTTATTCTTCCCATAAGGTTCCATCCTTGTCTTCCTCAAACTCCTCATCAAATTTGGGACAATTACTATACAAGATTTTGGTTTGCAAACATCCTTCATCCACTTCACATAACTCACTCCATTCACATGCTATCCTTGCAACTTGTGCTTAATTATCTTCTCCACTTGTGTGGGATGCCCCCACATGTTCATCCTTACATTCAATCCCTACCAAAGGGTTTCAACACTCTTTTCTTCTACTATTATTTTTTATGTTCTCTTTCAAGACAATATTCTTCTTCTTGATTCTCTCTACCTCACGAGAGATATCCACTTCCCCACACTCTCTCCAATATGCATTACATTCATTGGGATAGCACTCTATCCTCTTTGTGTGTCATTCAACTTCACACTTCTCATCCTCTATCACACCATCTACACATACCTCTTCCTCATTCTTGCTTTCATCTATTTCACCTTCCATATTTTCCTACCCTCAATGGCATCCAATCTTTCCTAGAGTTTCAACACCTTATCATAAAATAATTCCAAAAAGCCTCTTTCTCATTCCTTTACAAATAGTATTCTTACCAACCTCTTCATAACCCATCTTGTCCTCTTCTCAAAAGATATATTCTCACTCTCTCAATCTACAATTTTTTCAACCATCCTCTACCTAGATGAGACTCTGGAAGATGCTCCTCTCAAGACTTCCTCTACCGACTTTCCCTTAGTGGAGGAAATTCACACACCTTCTACCCAACTTTATCTTCACTAGAGGATATCCAACACACTTCAATTCTCTCTTCAATGAGTCTTTTATCTAGCTTAGATACCACTTGATGCAGGTTAGGGGTGGGGTGCCTTACTAGGCAACCCACCCTTGTAGCCAAACAATTATAAACTCAATTTCACACACAATATTATCTACTAGGAAACACACTTTCACACATTAAACCAATTCAAAAATTCATTGTTTCAAAACCGAATTTAAATTTGAAATGATCATGGTGGACATTTTGATTTTTGACATAAATATTTTTATATTTACCATTAAATGGTTTGATTTATACACAAGTAATTCTTCTTTACTTTGTTAGATTCTTCTTCACCATTTCCCTTGAATCCTCTCTGCTCCTTCCTTGCATTTTATTGCTTATGTGTACTCTTCACACCTTCTCTTCACCTCACTCTTATCTTTTAAAATTCCTTATCCTCTCTACATAGTCTAGAATGGAGGCTTTGATGTTAGTTATTATAGTTTTTATTCCCCAAGTCATAGCCTATAAGTATAATTCAATTTAATTTTTATTGAATTCTCTCCTCTATTTCACCCCACATGACTCCTTCACACATATTCTCTTTTTAGGAAATATGATCTTTCCTTATTTTATTCTCATTGTAGCTGCACATTAAAAAAATTAAACTCCAATTGTGGCACTTGTAATCATTTTACATTGTTTTTCATTTTAATTTATTTCTTCCAAATCCTACACACCCCTCTCTGCATTGTTTATTCCATTTTTTAAATCTCCTAGCCCTTTTCCTGGTGTGACCCCCCTCTATAATTCATTTCATTTTCATTCTACTTTGTGCCATTTTATACCATGGTGTGGTCTCCTCTTGGTTGTAAATTTTCATTAATTTTATTCAATAAGCAGACCACTCTTCCCTCCTTCACTATTCAGCCTAAGTTCTCCCTTTCTTTTTTATATCTTTTTAAGAATTGGCTGTGAAGGTAGCCACCCAAGATCTAGAGGCCTAATAGAAAGCACACAGATAAGAGAGATAGAAACAATATGACAAGAATAGACAATATTATGCCAATGATGCAAATAGAATAATATCAAGTACATAACAAACCCCTTGGTTATATAGCCAAGGTGAGTACATGTAAGGGAATAAGATTATGATGAGTGTCATAATATTATGACATGAGACAATTGTGAAAATCTATCACTCCACCTAAAGTGGAAAAGTGATAATGTGATAATCACCACAAATGGTGGATCACCCAAAAAATGTGGAGAGGTAATCACATGATATGTCCATGAAAGGTGGATGTGATAAAGTAACAACATGATAAGTCCACCAAAAGTGGAAATGATCCAACTACCTCCTATGTGGTCCCTAAGTAAACTTAACTAAGGTGTAATTATGACCTAGGAAAAGGTACAACACTTTTAATTACACCAACACCACCTCTTAAGTGCAACTTAGGGAGAATGTACACAAAAGAAAACAATGCAAGATGGGGTTCGACAACTAGGCCATGTTAGGTACCCATGTACAAATGCAATGCAATCTCTCATAAAGCACAAAAAAGGAGAAAACCATGTGGGAAAAAATTCCCCCCCAAAAGAGAGATGAAAAACAAGAGAAAAATCTCTCAAATGGATGAGAAGGAAAAAAACCCCTAAAAGAGGAAAAAGTTCCCCCCATAAGAGATAATGAAGAATTCAAGAGACCTCCTTAGATGAAACATCTTGCACCCCCAAGAGAGCTCATAAATGATGATATGTACTCTCAGTGAAGGGTTTGGTGAAGATATTTGCAACCTGTTGTTTTGTAGGATAGTACTGCAAATCAATGGCCTACTCTTGTATCATCTCCCTGATGTAGTGCATATGAATCTCAATATTTTTAGTCCTCTGATGGTGAAGTGAATTCTTAAAGATTTGGATGGCACTCTGATTGTCAGAATGAATGACTGTAGGATGTGGAATAGTGAATCCAAACTTAGTGAGAATATTTTGAAGCCAAATAGCCTCAGTAGCGGCATTAATAGCCCCTTGATACTCAGCCTCAATTGAAGAGAGAGAAATAGCATGTTGCTTCTTACTCTTCCACTAAATGGGGCCAGAACCAAGATGAAAATTGTAGCTAGAAGTGGACTTATGATCATCAAGATCGCTAGCCCAATCAAAATCTATATATCCCACCAAGGTAATTCTTGTACCTATTGTATAGTGAATCCCATGATGATGTGTACCCTATATGTAATGCAAGATGTGTTTGGATGCTTTCCAATGAAGCGCATGTGGTTCCTGCATAAAGCATGAAACCATGCCAACTACAAAGGAGATATGGAGGCATGTGTTAGTCAAGTAGATGAGACTCCCAACAAGCTGGCGATACAAAGTGGCATCAACAAGTGGAGTAGAACACTTAGCCTCAAGCTTAACTCCTGAAAGAAAGGGAGTCAAAGTGTGCTTACAATCAACCATGTGAAACTGAGTTAGAAGATCAAGAGCATACTTGGGCTGAGAAAGAGAGATCCCAGAAGCTGACTCTATGATCTCAATCCCAAGAAAATAGTGCAAAAGGCCTAAGTCAGTCATAGAAAATATGTCCTGCAAAGCAAACTTGACACTACCAATGATGGATGAGATACTTCATGTAATGATGAAGTCATCAACATAGAGCACAAGTAGCAAATGGGATTCATCCTATCGCAAGATGTAGACATTTGGATCTGAATGACACCTAGTGAATTCCACTGAGAGAAGAAAGGAATCCATCTTGGCATACCAAGCCCTAGGGGCCTGTTTGAGGCCATAGATAGACTTCCTCAATCTACAAACCAAAGAAGAATCATGTATGAATCCCTATGGCTGCTCCATGTAAATCTCCTCATGAAGATCCCCATGAAGAAATGCACTCTTCGCATCCATCTGATCTACAACCAAACCATGCGCTACAACAATAGAAAGTGTTAAGTGAATGGAGTTAATCTTAGCAATGAGTGCAAAGTTCTTTATATAATCAACACTTGGAACCTATGAAAAACTTTTTGCCACAAGTCGAGCCTTGTTTGTATTTATCCACACTTCCATCTTATGCATACTTGGTTTGATAGATCCACTTACATCAGACCGTCTTTCTCCCCTTAGGGAGTGGAACTAAATCCCATGTGTGGTTCCTCATCAAGGAACTATACTCTTCCTCCATTGTTGAATCCCAATCTAGAACTCCTAATGCTTCCTTGAAGGATTGTGGATGAGAAGCACTATCAATAAAAGCATGTGGAAAATTTTGATGTTGTGATCGAGTCCTTTGAGTATCTGAAGGATCCCCAACAAGAGAACTATTTGACTCAAGAGTCTGTCAATCCCAACGAGGTCTAGTAGGAGATGAAGGAAGAGGTTCCTCAACTACAAGTGGACCTTGCAAAGGTGTAATCCTATGAGTGAAAGTTGAGGTAGAATCATCATCTGAATCACTATCATCACTTTCCACTATGGAGGAAGGAAGAGGAGGATTAGAGGCCAAGCTAGGAAAAATTTCCTCAAAGTGAACACTCATCTCAATGAATATCTCATGTGTCTTTGGATCCAAAATTGTATATGCCTTAACACCTTCAGGATATCCAACAAAGGCGCAAGGCCTACTCTAAGTTTCCAATGCCTTATGCTTCTCTTGAGGTATGTGTGCCCAAGTTGGACAACCAAAAACTCTAAAGTGTCTCACAACTGGTTTTCTACCACACCAAGCCTCAAAAGGAGTTGTACCCTTTAAAGTCATATGGGGAACTTGATTTTGGATGTGTGTGGCACAACTGATAGCTTCTACCCAAAATTGAGGACCAAGAGAATGAGCATGAATCATGCAGTTAGCCATCTCCTTAAGGGTTCTATTCTTCCTTTCAGCAACACCATTCTATTGTGGAGTGTATGCAACTGAATGTTGAAGATCAATCCCCTCAAGAGTACAAAATTCCTCAAGTATATTGTTCACATATTCCCTTCCATTGTCTATGCAGAGAATCTTGACTTGCTTCCCTGATTGCTTCTCAACATGAGCCTTAAAGGCTAGAAATATGTTAAACACTTCACTCTTGTGAACAAGAAAATAGGCCCATGTGAAGAAGGAGTAGTCATCAATGAAGCTAAGGACATAGTGGGCCTTGCTAAATGATGGTACTAGAAATGGACTTGCTACATCACTGTGAACCAATTGAAGAACTTCCAAAGCTCTCCAAGACTTCCCTTTGTCAAACTTCTCTTCTAGATTTTTACCTAAGGAACAACTTGAACATACACCTTCGGAAAAGATAATTTGAGGGAGTCCTGTAACCATATCCTTGGAGCTAAGCTACTAAATATTTTGGTAATTGAGATGTCCAAACCACTCATGCCATAGCTTACTTTCTGAATTTGAATGAGTGAGCAAGGTTTCAAAAAGAGACTTAGTCACAAAGTGGGAGAATGAGTAAAGTTGTGTGTTGTGATTGGCTTGTCCCACTACAACCAAGGCATCATCCTTAAGTTCTTTGACCACAACTGAATCTGGTTGAAACTCAACTTTCTTTCCATCTCCAAAGTGAGTGTTTGGTAGATTGAAAGAAGATTGGTGCTCAAGTTAGGCACATGGATAAAGTTCTTAAATGTTCTATCATCCATGACAATCGAACCTTTGCCTTCAACTTCCACTTGAGTATCACCACCTATGAAGATTTGAGGTACCTTAGATGGCTCCAAATAAGAAAACTACTCCCTTGTAGAACCCATGTGATGAGTAGCACCCAATTCAAGTATCCATTGTTGTGAAGAAACTGTAGTAGCCAAAAATGCTTTCCCTTTTCCTTTTGATTGTGAGGAAGTGGAAGGAGATGAATCCTTCTTGTATGAGGATGGAAAATTGATGTTGTTCTTCTTGATGATGTTTGTTAACTCATCAATTTTCTTAGTGTGGCTATGATTCTCATCATGACCAAATCTCTTGCAATATGAACAAGTTGGTCAATCCTTCTTGATTGAGTTTTCCTTCTTGGGAGAAGATGAAGAAATCCTTTGTTTTGGAGAGGATGATTGTGCTTTATCTTTTTGTGTCTTTTCCTTAAACTGCTTATGCTTCTTATTAGGACCCTTTGCTTGATTCCCTTGAGTAGCTACCAAGGCTTTGGACTTTGAAGACTTGAGAACCCCCATGCTTATCAACTTTTCTTGCTCTAGCATCAACATTTATGTAAATGTATCAAATCATGGCATAGTGAAAGAACTACCCACTATCAAGCAATGGGTTTGGAGGCTAGAAATAAATGTTGTATATTCTCGTGGAAGATTTCCCAACAAATTGTAGACCAACTATGCATCCTTTTTTTCAATGCCACAATCCTTAAGTTGCGCTCTTAGTTCATTTTCCTTAGTGACACAGTCTTGGATTGTATCAAAATTCTTGGGATCTAACATTGTGAGATCATTGTCAAGCTGATAACCTCTAATCTCATCAACTTGGCCATATAATTGACCAAAGTTTTCCCAAGCCTCTTTGACTATTTTACACTTTTCAATTTGAAAGATTAGATCTTCTTATACATATTTCCTTAAAGTTCTAAGAGCCATAGTAATTTTAATGAGCCAATCCATATGAGCATTAGGATCAGATGGTGCAACAAAAGTTCCATCAATATAATGAGTTAATCCTTTTTCCATTAACTTACTCCAAGCATAAATTTTCCAAGAAGCATAGTTATGTGGAGTTAACAAAGGAAACTTAGGAGAACCCATAAACAGAACAAGATAGAGAGAGATGCATAATCACACAAGACATCCCCCCAAATTCACTCAAACAAATAACTCCCCAAAAAAAAAAAGATGATTTGCACTTTATACTTAGTGCATGTACAATGGCCACTTCCAAGCCAAGCAAAGTAGACTTCTAATTTTAAATTTTTTACAACTACTTTTAGTAGGCTACAACAAACTCAAATGATTGATACAAAAGACTAAACTGAGATCTTAGCTTTACAAATGCCAAAATGGGCCAAAATAGACCATATGTTGAAAGTACAATTTTTGATCACAATCACTCCAAAATGATAGTACCAGTGTGAATTTCATAAAATATCATGTACTTAAAAAAAAACGACACCTGAAAAGGAGTTCGTATGAGCCTGAACAGAGCCTTGCAAGTTATAAAAATGGTGACAACTCAGCTATACCTGTGACAAATTAGATTTTCTAAAAAATACGAGCATCAAAACCAGAAACCAATTGCACCAGTGTGTAGAGCACGGAAAAATTAGCCCAAATAAAAAAAAATCTTAGAAAAAGGAGCTAAAATGGGCAAGATATTTGCATTTGAAGTTAAACTACAATTTCAAAAGCTTCAACCATGAGGAGGTCTGATTTTTCAAAAAGGGTTGATGTAGTGTTGATGTTAGAAAACTATGGGATTAAATTTGACATCTTTTTGGCTACTGTGCACAACACTGAGTTAAAATTGATGGTCGTTTGACTGTCATCGTCACCATCGGTCTACTTGCCAGAATATTCTTTTCACTATCAAAATATTCCTTTTTTGGTCACCGATAAAATATTTCGGTCATCGAAATCTTCAAGATTCTTGTCGGCCTCCTGCCGATGGCGGAGTTTTCACTGCTGAAAAAGAGACACATTGGTTTTACTTTAACCGACTACCAGTGGGAGAGAGGGGCCTGCCTACCACATGGCATGGACTGACCCACACGGTACCCTACAAGGGTATGAAGTACCTTTGTAGGTACTTACAATCCGCAGAATAGACTTAAATTTTTTTATTTTTTATTTTTTTTAAATAAAAATTTTACAAATGAAAAATAAATACTGCAAATTTGATTATGATTTTTTTTGAAAAATATTTCAAAGAAAAATATATATATATATATATATTTCAAAAAAATAAATTGTACCAACGTAATAATGGTTGGGCCATATGACTTGACTAGCAAAATTGTTTTCCTGGGACAACTTTGTCCAAATTTAGTAGTCGATTTAGGGGTTTTTAGCCCTTCTGAACGTGATGACGATGTCCTTTTTTGCTGAAAATATTCCAAAATGGTAGTTAGCTCCTGGAACTGGCAACCACCTCCAATCTTCAAACCCTTGTAGATTTGGCCTCCAATGTCCAACTAGGACGAAACAAAAGGAAAATATGACTATCTCAGATACTCTAGATGCAATGGTGAGCTAAGATCTAATGCAACATGCTCCCAAAATTCTCTTGCAATACAAGGCCAAAAATGGAACCCCCCCAGAATCTGGTATTTCTATCAAAGAAATACAAGATTGCACTCAAGATCTCCCCAATGAAAATCCAAAATGCACTCCAATAGATTTGATACCATGTAAGAATTGGCTATGAAGGTAGCCACAAAAGATCTAGAGGTCTAATACAAAGCACAAGCATAAGAGAGATAGAAACAATATGACAAGAATAGACTGTATTCTGCCAATGATGCAAATAGAATAATATCAAGTACATAGGAGACCCCTTGGTTATATAGCCAAGGTGAGTACATAGAAGGGCATAATATAATGAGAAGTGTTGTAATCTTATGACATGAGACAACTATGAAAAACTATCACTCCACCTAAATTGGAAAAGTCATAATGTGATAATCACCACAAATGGTGGATCACCCAAAAAAAGGTGGAGAGGTAATCACATGATATGTCCACGAAAGGTCGATGTGATAAAGTAATAACATGATAAGTCTACAAAAAGTGGAAATTCTCCAACTACCTCCTATGTGGTCCCTAAGTAAATTTAACGAAGGTGTAATTATGACCTAAGACAAGGTACAACACTTTTAATTACACCAACAATCTTGACCTCTATACAAGGTCATGATTCTTCCCATTCTATCCTTTTTAGTCTTTCCTCTCTTTTTTCCTTTGTATTCTAATAATAGTTGCATGGATTTTATTCAATATCCATTTTCTTTTTGTTGGAAATATAAATATCCAACTGATTAAATTTTATAAATGAGATATAAAGGAATAATATCTAGCATGAGGAAGAATTCTCTTTATTCTATTACAATAATCATCCCTCTAAAAATTAATTGAGATTAATTTCAACAAATAAATGAAACATAAAAGATAAATAGAGTATAATTTTTTTTCAAATGAAATGAAAAATATGGTCACTCAATTCTATCTCAACCAACCATGAACCAAAGTTAAATTCAACTATGAAATCTATCACAACTCAAAAAAATGCAACATCAATTGAAACCAATCCAAAACAAATGAAATCAAAACAAACTCATTTTTGGGTGATGCAGATTGTTAGTTTTCTCGGATTTGTTGGAAGATTTGCAACATGAGCATGAATTATGGATGATTGTGTTGGTTGTTCCTATGTTTTCATTGATGTCAACATGGTAATAACTACATGGTGATAACTATATGGGAAGTTTTCTTGGTTTACTAGAAGTTGTTCTCTACCAATAATACTCCTTTGTGATAGATCAGTATGTTGATATTTGAGTCCATAACTCATTGCAAGATATGATATGACTCTAATCTCTTAATCATGTTTTATCGACTCATTTAGAAAAACTATATCCTGGACCCTAATATGTCTTTTTCTATGAACAAAAATTCATCTCTGATAGGGTTTAACTTTGTATCCTACTATTATTTTGTGTGAGGTATACTATGTGGGAGACTCCACATTCTACTAAGGTGAACATTCTTATATTGCGGTTTTGGTTGATAGTCTCTTTAATGGTAGTATGATGGAAAAATAATGTGTTCTCAGATCCAAAAGTTATTTTCTTTGAGTATTATTTGTTGGTTTGGAGAATTTTGGTTTAGTCTTGGCTAGCTCAATGAATGCAATATATTATAAAGACTAATAGTTGACTTGGCATAATGCACTACATGGATAAAATGTTCAAATCTTATATGTTGTCGACAAAGAAAGATTTTGATTATTTTGTGTTCATCCAATTAGGTCGACCTAATTGATGAATAAGATATAATTGTATATATAAGACATAAGCAAGTGAAAAGAGTTTGGAGAGAGAGATGTGTGGATGCATGTGTATGAACAACAAAGCGAGAAGGAGAAGTGAATGTGAATAAAGGAGAAGATCAATGCCTAAATTATTTATCAGTAATATAGATTTGTTGAGTGATACAGTAATTTATATTTTGAGCTTCAGTGGAATTGAACCCTGCACATTGAAGGTGTATTCCATTAGTTCATTATTTTGGCAATGAGCCATCATCATTGCATCTTGGAAGTGAGCCATCTTTTGTACTCAAGTTGTGAGCCTTTTAAGGATAGTGATTCTTAGCAGTGAGCCTTGTAATATTTTGCATTTGGATATAATATATTGTGAGTTAACCCTCACCATGGTTTTTCCCATTTTGGGTATTCCATGCAAAAATCTTGGTGTTCATGTGTATAATTGCTTTGTCTTGTTTCTATGTTCTCTTACTAATTCACTCAAAATTGTGATAATGGTTAAGTGGTATTTATTATCGGTTTTTGGAATATTGATTCACCCCCCTCTTATTATTTTGGATGTTCAACAATTGGTATCAGAGTTTGGTTCCTTAGAAGAAGTCTAACAACTTGAGGAAGGTCCCAAATTTTGAACATGAGAAATTTTTTCTTCTGGAAATAGTCCCTACCAAATTTTCAGAAGAAATGGAAGCCTTGAAGAACAAGTTGATAAAAGAAAATGAGCATATTGAAAAACTACAAAGTACAAGTATAGTTGCATGCGATCTATTGACTAAAAGAGAAGAAATCATCACTAGCCTGTTGGAATAATTGGATGAGAAGAAAAGAATTAAAGAATGTTGGGAAATTGAAATTCAAAATAAGATGGATGAATGCACAAAGCTTGAGTTAGAAGCATATATCATGAGATCTAATTTGGAAAGGGAAAAGAGTTTTGAAGACAAATTTAAGATAAGCTCGACGATGCTTGATGATTTGATTTCCTCTCAAAGAATGAAAATGGATAAGAGCGGTTTAGGGTTTGAAAAAGGTCAAAGTTCTAAAACAAAGAAATTCACTAGTAAGAAGACGCGATACAAAGATAGACAAGTCAAGGAGTGAATAAGAAACTTTGGAAAAATTCCTGTCAAACAACATGATGCAACAAGGTATTTATACTTCAAAGGTGTTTTTCATTCCTACAAGAAATTTGGTCATAAGGAAAAGGACTAGGAAAGTAATGTGAATAATTCTAAGGGAAAGAATAATGGATATAAAAAGTCTTTTGGATAAAAGGGAAAATGGAAAGAAGAATGTTATTTGTTGTAAGTGCAGAAAATTGAAACATCTTGGTAGTAACAGTGGAAGAAAGAACATATATCCGGTGAAGAAGAATGATCAAACCTTTGATCCAAGAAAGGAAAGAAAAGAAATGGAAAGGATTTGGAGAAAAGAATCATCGGTCTTACCTGTGCCGACCTCCGATATAGATACTCCCGTCAATCTCTAAATAAAAGAATTGGCTAAGGGGGAGCTATTATCAAAAAATATAATAAACCCCCTCATTGGAACTTGTGTCATATCATGACAAAAGTGTTGAAATGCATAAGAGAACTGAGAGGGGGGGTGAATTAGTTGTATCAAACCAATTTAATTTTTACCTTAATTAATTCCACTTTAAATCGGTTTGTTATTAAGTGTAAACATGAAATGCAAATAACAAAAAGAAAGCACCAGAGACACCAAATTTACATGGAAAACCTAATGAGGGAAAAACCATGGTGAGGATTAGCTCACAATATAATAGTAATGCAATACCAAATACAAAGGCTCACTGCCAGAGGGATCACTGCCGAGATACAAAGGCTAACTACCAACAAAGGACTCACTGTCCAGAAGGAGGATCACTGCCTAAAAAAAAAGAAAAGAATAATAAAGATCCTCCAAAAGGGTTCCACACATTCGCAACTTGATTAGATTGTAGACACCATCAACTCACTACTTTTAGGAATCTTTCACATTAAAGTATTGTTGCCTCAATTCACTCTTGCACAATATACTTTTTGCACTTGTTCACACACTTCACTTACTTGAATGATCGATCAATTGATGCACACCTAATTTGCAATAACTTGATTTGTGTTTATACCATCTTCAACCCTAGAAACATTCTCCAAGGTCGGCTATACAATTTCAATTTACAAATTCAAAATAGGTCAGCTACTCAAAATTCCCATGCTGGATAAGAATGAGAGAGGACCAATTACATATTTAATTTAGGACCCAAACAACATCTTGTATCAATCACATACTTCCTTAATTTGATGCAAAAACTTAATGTAACGTGCAGACACCAGGTCGGCCAAACCTAATGAAAACACTAATGATCTTTAAAGTACACACATCTCCATAAGATAATCACACAAGGATCACTAAACATGCTTCACCAAACAATATACCATTTCTGAGAATACTTCAAGTACATCCGCAGCGACTACAACAACTTTCATTCACAAAAAATTCTTCAACAGTCCAACAAGACCAACCATCAATACACAGGAGCTCTGGAGAAGGTCTTCCGAAGCGCCAAATACCAAACATGTTTGTAAAAACATTAAAACCATCATAAAGAATCATTTCCCAGATCTGCAAAATCTAAAACCAAAAACTAGAAGACTGTGGAGAAAAAACATTTCTCCCAGTCCACAAACAAATAGTTCTACCAAACCAATTCACAGACCGGTGAACATAACTTTCACTCTCCATCAAACCAGAAGGTAAAACTCGGGATATATTATTCATTGAAGCTCATGAACATAACTAAAAATCCACACATGCATATGATCAACATAGAAGAAATGCAGAGAACAACACTGGAGCACACTCATAACACACTTCAACACTTCATTTTTTCTCAAAATCACTTGAGAAGACACAACTACAACTTCATAAATATAGTTCCATGTAATCTAAACACTTATATAGTATCTCAACTATACAAGTACCATCTACAATCAACCTGAATTGTGTTGAAATTAATGACAATGCCACCAAACACAACCATACTTGCAACAATATCCCCCTTTTTCATTGATGGAAGCACATGATGTGAAAAACCATCAGAGACAGCATAGCATACACAACCTTCAGAGATGACAACCTACACACACATAAAATTTTCATGACTTTTCTCTCCCCTTTTGACATCAATGGTAAAAGAAATTTTTGCATAACAACTCTTTCCATATAAAACTCTATTCACTCCCCCTTAGGAGTGCACCCACATCACATACTACAATAATGCACTTCTCTACTCCCCCTAAGGAGTAGACCTCAATCATCAGTCCAGAACAAAGAGTCTATAAATCCACTAGATTGATGAACCTCCATGTGCATTTAGTTTGAAGAAGTAGGGGCAGTAACCCCTAACTTCCCTCTAAGATACTCAAAGGTATCCTTCAGAAGGGACTTAGTGGATATTTCAAAAATTTGTTCCTTGGTAGGTACATATTCAAGTCTAACTTCATTTTGAAATACCTTCTCCCTCAAGAAGTGATACTTGATAGGTATGTGCTTTGTCCTATAATGCATCACTGGATTATTTGAAATGTTTATAGAACTTGTATTGTAACAAAATATAGAGATAGGTTCATCACTCACCACACCTATATCCGTCAAAGTTTCCTTCATCTAAATTACCTATGTATAGTAGGATGCTACTACAATATACTTTGCTTTTGCAATGGATAAAGAAACTGAATCTTGTTTCTTACTAAACCATGAAACTAATCTTCCTCCAAGGAAGAATGATCCACCACTTGTACTCTTTTGGTCATCTATACATCTAACCCAATCTGCATTAGTGTAGGAATTCAGTGTGAAATCATTATCCTTCAAATACCATAGCCCAAAATCTAGAGTTCCTTTAAGATATCCAAAAATCCTCTTTACAGTTGTAACATGTGCTTCCTTAGGTTATGCTTGAAATCTTGAAACTAAACATACTGCATGCATGATATCTAGTCTAGTAGTGGTAAGATACAACAGTCCACCAATCATAGATCTATACATGCTTTGATCAACTTTAGCAAATTCACCATCCTTACTTAGCTTACATCCAGTTACCATAGGGGTACAAACAGGTTTGGAGTCATCCATTCCAAACTTCTTCAATAATTCCTTAACATACTTAGATTGTGAAATGAATATCCCTTTGTCGGTTTGATTTACTTGAAGTCCAAGGAAGAAATTCAACTTATCAATCATCAACATTTAAAATTCTTTTTGCATCTCTTCTGCAAATTTCTTACACATTCCATCATTTCCACCAAAGATAATGTCATCAACATATACAAAAACTATCAAATTTTTTTTTTTCTCAATCTTGAAGTAAAGATTGTTGTCTACGAACCCTTTGTTGAATCCTTGCTTTTTCAAGTATGTATCCAACCTTGCATACCAAGCTCTGGAAGCTTTTTTATGTCCATATAGTGCATTCTTTAACTTGAAAACCATGTTCAATTTATCTAATAGCTAAAAACCTTCTAGTTGCTCCATATATACTTCATCTTTCAATTCTCCATTTAGAAATGCAGACTTGACATCCATCTGATACACTTTGAAGTCTTTATGAGCTAAAAATTCCAAGAACATCCAAATGGCCTCCATTCTTTCTAGAGGTGCAAAAGTTTCTTCAAAATCTATTCCTTCAACCTGCGAATATCCTTTACATAAAAGTCTTGATTTATTCCTTACCACTTCACCATCTTCATTCAGCTTGTTTCTAAATACCCATGTTGAACCAATTACATTCTTATTTGTAGGTCTAGGGACTAGTTCCCATGTTTCATTCTTCTCTATCTGCTGCAATTCCTCTTTCATTTATTTAACCCAACTTTCATCATTACATGCTTCACTTAAAGTCTTAGGTTCTATCTTAGAAAGTAAACACAAGTTTACTTCAACCACTTTGCTTCTTGTCTTTACACCTTCACTCATGTCTCCAATTATTTGTTCCTTTAGATTATTTGTCTCTACATATTTAGGAGTCTTAGATGTATGTTCTGGATTCTCCTCTTCATCACTTTGTTCTTTCTCTTCCTTTTCTTCTTCTTGTACTTTCCCACATATAGTATCATTAGGTTCAACTTCACTTATTTCTATTGGTCTATACATAGCTTCATCAACTTTCACATTTGCATTTTCAATTATTTTCCTCAGTCTTTTATTAAAGCATCTATATGCCTTACTGTTATTTGAATATCCAAGAAACATTCCTTCATCACATCTAGAATCAAAATTTCCAAGATTTTCATCATCTCTTTTAATGTAACATCTACTTCCAAATACTTTAAAGTATTTAACAGTAGGAGTCTTACTAGTCCATAACTCATAAGGAGTCTTAGTGTTGTTACCTCTGATATGAACTCTATTAAGAATGTAAACAAAAGTGTGGATTGCTTCTCTCCAATACACATCAGGAACATTTTCTTCTTTCATCATAGTTCTAATAGCCTCTTGAACAGTCTAGTTCTTTCTTTCCATAGCTCCATTCCGCTAAGGGGTTCTAGGAGTAGAATAATGTCTTTTTATGTCATGTTCTTCACATAATGCATTAAACTCACCAAAAGTAAATTCTCCACCTTTATCAGATCTTAAACATTTGATTTTCAAGTTTGCCTTATTTTCTACTCTTGCCTCAAATACCTTGAATCTATCAATATCCTGAGCCTTCTCTCTAAGAAAATTAACCCATGTCATCCTAGAGTAATCATCAATCAAGAGCATAAAGTACCTATCACCATTAAGTCTTCTTGTTCTTGTAGGGGCATAGAAGTTTGTATGAATTAATCTAAACATTCTGGTAGATGATTGTTCATTTCCTTTAAAACTACTTCTTGTTTGTTTCCCCAGCTAACAACTTTTGCAAATTGAATTTGAAGCCTTCGTGATTCTAGGTAGATCTTTGACAACTTCCCTAGAACTGATCCTAATCATATTGTCCAAATTTACATGTCCCATCCTTCAGTGCCAAAGCCAACTTTCATTAATTTGAGAAACAAAACACTAACCATCACCTCCTTTAATTTGATAGATATTTCAATGAGTTCTTCTTCCAGTTGCTACCATATTTCCAGATCCTTTTTTGATCTCACAAGTGTTATCCTAAAACACAATCTTAAAACCTTTTCTACACATTTTTCCAACACTTAAGATTATGCCTTAAACCCTTAAGATAATAGACATTGTCAGTACTATGTCTACCATAAAAGCTATTTGTTCCTCCAACAATCTTAGCACTAGATTCATCTCCAAACATAACTATTCATCCATCATATTTCTCAATTTTAGTGAACTTACTCTTATCTCTAGTCTTATAATTTTAACACCCACTATCAATTACCCAGAAACATTCATCTTGTCTAGCACGAAAAGCAGTCACCAGAGTACCTTTTGTCTCATCCTTTTTTTTTTCTGGACTAGATTCCTTTGCATATCTTCCATGGTTAGCAGATACAACTTTGTTTTCAAGAGCTAGAAATAAAAATTCATCTTTATCTTCCGCAAAGTTAGATTCACCATCAGAAATTCTTGCATCTTCTTTGACATAATGTAATTTATTGAACTTCCTATCCTTCTTGTATCTGTGATTATTATTAGTATCCTTTTTCTTCTTGTGTGTAGCTCTATTAGGACAGCTTGATGCATAACGACCAATATTTCCACAACTAAAACACTTAAAGGCCAACTTACCTTTGTATTTACCAATACCTTTCTTCAATCTACTTGTGAAATTTTCATCCAACTCTTTTGAATCATCATCATCTGAGTCATCTCCTATATTCATTTCTTTAAAGGTTGTTTCAATCTTCTACTTATCTCTTGCCAATTTTCTCATCTCAAATGCATTCAAGACACAAAATAGGTACTCCTTAGTAAATGTCTTTGGATAATAAGATTCTTCAATAGAAAAGACTTTTTCACTGTAGTTCTCTAGTAGGGTCATCAAGATCTTCTAAATTATATCTTCATTTGACATGGTACCACCTTGATTCTTGATTTTAGTTTCTATAAGTTTGACTATCTGATAGTAGCTTGCATCATCGGTCTTATATGTGTTGACCTCTGATACAGATACTCCCATCAATCTCTAAATAAAAGTAGTGGCTAAGGGGGAGCTATCATCATAAAATATAATAAACCCCCTCATTGGTACTTGTGTCATATCATGACAGAATTGTTGAAATGCACAAGACAACTGAGAGGGGGGGTGAATTAGTTGTATCAAACCAATTTACTTTTTACCTTAATCAATTCCACTTTAACTCAGTCTTTTATTAAGTGTAAACATGAAATGAAAATAATAGAAATAAAACACCAAAGACACTAGATTTACATGGAAAACCCAATGAGGGAAAAACCATGGTGAGGATTAGCTCACAATATATTAGTAATGCAATACTGAATACAAAGGCTCACTGCCAACAAAGGACTCACTGTCAAGAAGGAGGCTTACTACCTATAGAAAAAGAAAAGAAAAATAAAGATCCACCACAAGGGTTCCACAAATTCACAACTTGATCAGATTGTAGACACCATCAGCTCATTGCTTTCAGGAATCTAGCACATTAAAGTATTGTTGCCTCAATTCACTCTTGCACAATCTAATTTTCACACTTGTTCACACACTTCATTTTCTTGAATGATCGATTAATTTATGCACACCCAGTTTGCAACAACTTGATTTTATTTTATACCATCTTTAACCCTAGAAACATTCTCCAAGGTTGGCTATATAATTTCAATTTACAAATTCAAAATAGGTCAGCTACTCAACATTCCCGCAGTGGATAAGAATGAGAGAGGACCAATTACATATTTAATTTAGGACCCAAATAATATCCTGGATCAGTCACACACTTCCTCAATTCGATGCGAAAACTTAATGTAACGTGTAGACACCAGGTCAGAAAAACCTAATGAAAGCACCAATGATCTTTGAAGTCAATGCATCTCCAGTAAGATGATCACACAAGGATCACTCAACACACTTCACCAAAAAATATACCATTTCTAAGAATATTTTAGGTACATCCACAACAACTAGAACAACTTTCATTCATAGAAATCTCTTGAACAATCCAACCAAACCAACCATCAACACACAGGAGCTCTGGAGAAAGTCTTCTGGAGTTTTAAATACCAAGAAAGTTTTTTAGAACACATAAACCATCAGAAATAATCATTTCCTAGATCCACAAGATCTGAAACCAAAAACCAAAAGATTATGGGGCAAAAACATTTCTCCCAGTCCACAAACAAATAGTTTTGTCAAACCAGTTCATATATCGGTGAACATAAATTTTACTCTTCATTGAACCAAAAGCTAAAAATCAAGATATATCATCCATTGAAGCCCATGAACATAACTACAAATCCACATAGTCATAGGATCAGCACAAAATAAATACAGAGCACAATACCAAAGCACACTTAGAACACACTTCAACACTACCTTCATTATTTCTCAAAATTTCTCAAAAGTACTTGGCAAAAACACTACAACTTCATAAATATAGCTCCATGTACTCTAAACACTTATACTGTATCTCAACTATAAAATTACCATCTCCAATCAACCTAGACTGTGTTGACATCAATGACAACATTAATGACAACTCCACAAAGCACATCATACTTGCAACAAGAAGTATATTTAATGTGCTAACAAGATTAAGGTATTTTATCAATCGTATGTGTGAAGAATGAGGTTTGTAGAATTTGAAAGAATGGAGGCATACATAGTTTTTGAGGTAATCTACCTACAAGTTGAAACATTTATTGCAAAATTATTCAAAATGAAAGAAATAAGTTAAGATAAAATTAAAGGCCTATGTATTTTTCAAGAAGCGTGCAAAGGAAGTTTAGAAGGGAATTCAAAATTTGAAAATTTGAAGAATGTAACAAATGAATTCAAAGAGAGCTCCAGAAGCAGGATATCTATACATTTCTTGTTGAAATTTTCAAAGGTATTCAGGTTTTCACAATCTTTAACTTTTATTAATGGATAATTCAAAGATTGTGAATTGTTTGGATAAAGCTAGGTTGAAGAGATATATAAGGAATGCATTGAACGAATCTGTTGGTGCATTATCTTCCATCCCTCCAAGAGTGTTTCCTATAGAAGATATCTATGCATTTTTTTACACTAAGATTGAAGAAATGTCATCAGTTCAGTTTAATGTGCTTTGGGAAAATGAATTGAAAGAGAATCATGATGCCTACAGAGTATTAGTTGAGAAAAATTTGGATGTTTGGAGGAAATTTCCTTTGTTTGAATTTGAGAAGAAGTATATTCGAATAGTATTGAGAAAAAATCATGATGAATCTTTGTGAATTAATGAAGCACATCTGGTCACCAGAGAAGCAATTAGAGATGTAACTGGTTTATGTTCCTAAATTGAAGACTATGAATGAGAAAGAAATAATTGAGATCATAGGTGCAAGTTCTAAAGGAAAAACTATTGGTTTGAGATTTATTCTTGATCTGATAATAAGGTATGTTGCTATGGTCATTGGTCATAAATTTTGTATCCCTAACAATTAATCTATAGTTTCTGCTATTGTGGTGAATATTGTTGTTGATATGGTAATAAGAGGTATGGAATATAACTTGTGTGAACTACTTCGCATACATATTTTGAAGAATTCAAAGGAAATTAAGAAGAGAAAAAAGAACACTTTTCGGTATGGCAATTTGGTTGTTTGTCTACTCTTTTACTTTTTGAATAAGTTACCAGTAATAGGAAGGTTAGAATGGTTGAATTCAGAGCCTATTTACTTCCAAATCAGGAACTTCATGATAAATCTTGGTAGTTTGGATGTACAAGAATTTTCCCTTGCTACATTCTTTGGAAATTTTTAGATGAGGATGAAAAAATGGTCTAGGATTCTAGTAAGTGTTGTGGAAAGGTACTCTAGAAGCATAAATTTTGTTGTGTCTACAAATTTTTGTCACATGGAAGCTGTTGAATCAAGGTTAGTTTGGATATCTGAATTCAATTATGAAGTGTCATAGGTTCAAATTGATAGGTATGCTAAAATTATCTTGGATATCCCTAAGCATCTCAATGAATGAAGTACCTGCGACAACATGACCAAAATAAGAAAGAAGAGGAAGAGTGTAGTGAAGCTAGAAGGTGAAAATGAAAGTAAGCTTGAACATGAGCATGGAAGAATGAATATTCAAATATCTCTAGAAGATTTTTATAAGGTTATTCCTTATGCTAATTTTGATTCATACATTTCTACTATGGAGAATCTTTGTGGTATGATTAATTCTTTGAAAGTATACATCTCTAGACTTGAAATATCTACTGAAATTAGGTTTGATAAAGAAAATTTGAATGATATTAAAGGAAAATGCATGAATTCACATGATTGAGTAATGAAGGAATTCAAGAGTGTACAAGGTTGTGAACAAGAGGCACATGAACTACTTTCCTTTTGTCTAGATTGGTTTGGCAATACATTGAATATGGGAAATGAGATAAGGATGAATGAGTCTTGATTGAGCACTCAGGCATATACATACAAATTAACATAAGATAAAGATAATCAGAGGTGGTCCTACATTATGTATCTTTAGGCCAATTTTTTCTCTTTGTAGGATCAAAGGATAGATGTTATCAAGAAAGTTTGTGGCACTCAAAAATATGATTAAATTCAAACATACTTATGTTTCTTGTTCTCTTGGTTAGATTGGTGAATTATCAAATATAAATCTTAATCCCAATACTTTAATAGATGGTATAGAGTCTCTAACTAAATATGAGATATTTTACAAGACTCTAGTCAGTGAAAAAGGTTCATGGGAAGAAGGTAAAGCATCATGGAAGGCTATCCTGGAGAGTCTCAAAGGTTCTTCTCCAGGTTAATTCAGTGTTCATATATTTTTTATTAATTTTTTATGCATATGTACATTTATACTGGACCCCTTCCTTTGTCTTTGATTTCAAAGGGGGGGAGATAAAGAGATGGAGAGATAAAGAGTTAGAGGAAAAATTTTTTGTGAAGAACAATTTTGATAGGGGGAGTAGTCAGAACATTCAGTGCGGTATACTTGAATTTTTTTTGTCATGAATGTTTCTATCAATGCCAAAGGGGGAGATTGTTGGAAGCTTTGCAACATGCGCATGAAGTATGAATGATTGTACTAGTTGTTCCTATGTTTTCACTGATGTCAACATGGTGATAAATGTATGGGAAGTTTTCTTGGTTTACCAAAATTTGTTCTTTGTCAGTAATACTCCTTTGTGATGGATCAATTTTTTGGTATTTGAGTTTGTAACTCATCGCAAGATCTGATATGACTCTGATCTCTTAACCATTTTTTATTCATTCATTTAGATAGCTATATCTTGGATCTTGAGATGTCTTTTTCTATGAACAAAAATTTATCTCTGGAAGATTTTAAATCTATATCCTACTATTGTTATATGTGAGGTATATTGTGTGGGAGACTTCACATTCTACTAAGGTGAAAATTCATATACTATAGTTTTGGCTAATAGTCTCTTTACTAATAGTATGATGGGAAATTAATGTGCTCTCAGATCCAGAAGGTGTTTTCTTTGAGGATTATTTGTTGGTTTGGAGAATTGTGTTTTAGTCTTGGCCGACTCAGTGAATGCAATATATTATGAAGACTAATAGCTAGCTTGGCATAACACACTACATGGATAAAATGCTCAAATCTTATATGGTGCCGACAAAGAAAGGTTTTGATTTTTTTTGTTCATCCAATTAGGCTGACCTAATTTATGAATAAGATATACTTGTATATATATAAGATAGAAGCAAGCGAAAAGAGTGAGGAGAGAGAGATGTTTGGATGCATGTATATGAACAAAAAATTGGGAAGGGAAAGTGAATGTGAACAAAGGAGAAGATCATCACCTAAATGTTTTATTAGTAATATAGATTTGTTGAGTGATATAGTACTTTATATTTTGAGCTTCAGTGGAACTAAACCCTGCACATTGAAGGTGTATTGCATCAGTTCATTATTTTGGAAATGAGCCACCATCATTGCATCTTGGCAGTGAGCCATCTTTTGTACTCAGGTTGTGAGCCTTTTAAGGACAGTGAGTCCTGGTAGTGAGCCCTATAATATTTTTTATCTAGATATAATATATTATGAATTAACCCTCACCGTGGATTTTCCCATTCTATTTTTTCCATGTAAAAATCCTAGTGTTCATGTTTATGATTTCTTTGTCTTGTTTTTATGTTTTCTCTTGTTGATTCAGTCAAAATTGTGATAATGGTTAAGTGGATTTTATTATCATTTTTTGGAATACTGATTCACCCCCCTCTCAGTATTCTAGATGTTCAAAAAGATTATCCTACATCATTATAACACAAGTGATATGTCACATCAATCAAACTAGGATATATATGTACCATGTTTTATTAGGGTGTATGTGAGGCTAAAATTTTGATGGAAAGTTTTCAAATCCATAGTCTCCTTAATAAATAAAGGCACCATCAAATGATGAATAGTTTTAGGGCTAGTAATATTCATTGTCAATTTGCTACCTAATGATCCCCCACTCTATCTTGTGTAGAGACTCTACCTCTATTATAAAAAACTCTCATCTTAAAATAATTATGAATTTCATGAAGGACAAAGTCACAATAAAGTTTTCTCAAAAATTATAAAGGCGCATCATGGTTTTTGCAAGGAGGGTTGTCAAATAAAATCCACCACCTATCTCAACAAATATTTTTACAACATCATGATTACACCAATGGATGGGGAATATCCTTAATTTTAGGATAACATGTGCATTAGTTTTTGTATTGGTGAAAAGTGCACAAATTTTACCTTTTATTTATATGTTTTTATTTCACCTCGTCATATGATAACTCTGTTGCATAAATGTGTGGCATGCATCTCTATAGATTTTTCATTGATAGATATGACTTCCCACCAATTAAAATTTCTTCATTATTTCTTCCAAGGATGAAGAAAGAAATTCATGGTGAGGGTTTGATATTGATTCCTTTAATATTAAAACTAATTCTATCATTTGAATTTTATTTTGTTCTAAATGCACTAATAACTCCTCTTGACTTTCTTTAGGGTTTATTGGAAGTGGCAAAGGAGATGGATAAGTGATGGAGGGTTCTCTTCAAGAATTTTCTCATCTAAATTTAATTATGGATTAGGGCTTATAAGGGTTGGTAAAAAATATAAATGCATTATAAATATTAATTTATAAAAATATAAAAAATATTTGATTAAAAAAGAAAAATATTAACCACTTACCTCTCTTGTAACAAGGTATTGAAAGGTTATTTTTTCAAAACTTATAAATTCACTAAGATAAGAACACATGTTTTTCCTCTTATGGAACACTTGTCTATGGTAGAAACAACAAATCTTACGAAATATTTTTTTTAATGGTGTATAAATGTGAGCACGGTATATAATGTGCATGTGTTATATAAACTACACAAGTTATACAATATTAGCACATTATAAAGCACAATCATGTTATATAATGTGCTTACATTATGGCTTGGCATTTATCAAGCCATAACATGTGCACATTTAGTGTTGTAATATCATAAAATTATACCCCATGACAATTTCACATTTGTGCATTTTCCCCCCATATTTTTGGTGCCTAGCCACATTTATGAAAAACCTTATGAGTTAAAATTTCATGATTTCAACTCCATAAGGGGAAATGATGAAGTGACTCAGTTCAACACCTCATTTCTCACAAAGTTATGAGTTGGATTCCTATGCAATGTGCAAACATCTACATGACATGCTAGTGTTCCTAGACTATGCAAGTTCAAATGAGGAATCTTAGAATCTTGGCTCGTGACATTGTCATAGTGGTAAAATTTTGAGTGTAAAAACCCTTCTAGTCCATGCAACTTAACAAAAAAATATTTTTCACTCTCAATTGCAAGCATTCTCACTCCAACTTGCTTCTCTCTTCTACATCACGATTCTATGGTGAAGCTCTATTAGATTGAAGTCTCACCAATAGACAAATCTATCTTGTAAGTGCTCAATGTCACGTCTATCAAGCCAAGAGGGAGCCACAAATTGTTGGTATTTCTCTCTTATTCTTTTATCTATTTTCTAGCATATTCTATTGTCTCTATTTCTCTTGTTATACAATCTCTCCTCCATAGTGGGGTTTTCTTTTATCAAATAGTTGTTTATTTTGTGATATACATTCTCCTCCATTGTGGGGTTTGATTTTATCACTCATTGTGTCTATTTTAATGTGTGTCTTTATACTCTATCTATTTGGCTATTCGTGGAGGTGGAAACACCAAAATAGGGGTTTGACTAAGGCAAGTCCCGAAATAGCCCCAAAAATTTTCCTCATTCACCTTGTGTGTAGGTTGCTTGTGTGGGGCTTTGGGGGAGTCTTTGAAGCATAAGACCTCTTGTGAGTGAAAATATTTCTTTCTTTTTCATTTACTCACATTCTTTCTTTTAATTAATTAATCAAAGTAGATAAACCTTGGATTTTGAATAGTTAGTATATTTCTTGAGTTTTGTGCAAAAGGTTCAATTCTTTGTCATATGAGATGACAACACATCCCTTAGACAATAGCATGTTTCTCTATCATCCAAAACCGACATAAACATCCTTTGATTGTGTAATAGTAGGGGGACCAACCACACCAAGGCTCTAGATCATGGAGAGGCAAGAGCGGAGGGCTACCCTATCTTACCTCAAGCTAAGCAGGTGTTTAAATCAAGGATAGAGAATGACGAGCACTCTCAAGTGCTTTTGTCACTCTATAGATCCAAAAACCAAAATGACTCTAGACGAGCTAGTCTCTGGAATCTAAACTACTCCTCAAACAACTCTCTACCTGAGGATGACAACACGGGTCAAGGACAATAGTGTGGTACACTAGCATGTTGGAATTCATATGACTAGAAAGTGAAAAGTGCAGTGTGGGAAATGAGAAAACCTACTAGCAACCTAGCTGACAAAGCTTAATGAAATAAACATAACTATAAAGTATGATAAATAACTATATAAATGATAAAGGAGGTAGACGAAAGTAAGGGTGACAAAAATTCACTCATTGAGACTACAGTTCACTAGCAAGCTCCATGCACATGTTCACCTACACACAACCAAGATAGGGAAAAATGTTGGGCTATATAGGGGTTTTCCTTAATCAAACCCTTGCTTTAGTGTTTCCACCTCCACAGATATCTAGGAAAGCCACAAAGTAGAAAATTTGATAAAGGAAAGAATAATATTGAACACTACAAAAGATACAATGCTACTCTATCAAACCACAAAAGGAAAGGAAATTGAAGAAATACCACCTCCACCGAAATTCTCTCAAGGCCAATGAAGGGAGAATACAAGACAATGAGCTTGGAAAAGTCAACATGACCATAGTAGTGACAAAGGGAGGTCTCACAAGACTCCAAACCCATAGCTTCTATTATAGCACAACATGTACAAAATGAATTTGATGGAGCAACAAGCTACTGTAATGATCAATGGAATGGTGTGAGAGTGCTCAAGAGACTAAGTGAATAGCTAAGATTCTGAAGAAGATTGAGAAAATGCTAAGAAAATGAGGTGAAGTTGAAAGATAGGCATTTGAAGACCAAAATGGGATGGAAAGAGCCGTTTTTGGGTCGGTTGGTTGACATAGAGGTGTTACAATTCATACCCAATGGAGAACGTAACATCCTTGCAGACACAGGGGGCATGAATCTATTAGGGATGACATCATGTCATGTAGACATTCGCATGCCACTCTCGCATCCCTGACAAATATTCCCCCACCGACACTCAAGAAAAATGCCAAGTGGATGGAAGGTAGGTGAGTGATGTGGATTTTCTTAGTTAGATTTAATTTTTAATGTGAGGGGATGCAAAAGGGGAATTTACACAAGGGGTACAAATTCGCTCCTATACATTTTCCCCCACTTTAGCGAGCACAAATTTCAATAAGTGTTTGATAAAATAGATCAAAGAGTTAGAAATATATACCTAAATCATCGAGGAATAAGACCACAATTTGGTGAGATCGAAAGCGTGAGGTAGACAAATAACTCCATAGGTACTCTCTCCTAAGGAGGTTCTAGCAAAGGACTCCATAGCTCCTCAGAACTATGAAGTTGAACAAAGTACATCGAAGGATCGCAGACCAATGATGGATAAATCTCATAGGATGGAAGCACTTCATAGGCCCTCAAACCTGCAAAGAAGGTACCCCGCAGGTACTCTCTCTTGAAGGAAGCCTAGTGTAAGGGGACTCCACATATCTAGATTGGAAAGCAGCTTCATAGGAAAACCTACAAAGAAACATGTTAATCCACAGATAAAACATGTTAGAAATCAAAAAGAATCCCCGTAAGAAAACAAGTAGATATTCATGAAGACAGTCAAAAAATCAAAGGAAGAGCTTTCAAAGGGGTCCCTTGGGAACCCTTCAAAATAAGAGGGGTCCACTCAAGGGACACGTTGTTTGAAAGTGCAAGAATTGTTTTCATAAATCAATTCAACATCAAGGAATCCTTTTGAAAGATGTTAGCTTTATCAAGGAATTTGAAAGGAAAAAAATGCCCCCTCGCAAGGGGAAGTTTGAGAATTCTCCCACAAGAAAATTTTATTTCTTTGCAAACCCATGACAAAGGAATCACGCTCCACTAGGGGTCCTTATTGAGAATGCAATTTTTGAAAAATGAGTTAAAAAAAAATTGAGAAAAGATTCATGGCCACTAAATGCATTTTATGAAAATCAAAGTTGACATGATAACCCCCCCTTAGGATGGTGTGTGTTGAACATAGAAGGACGTGACATCCTAAGGAGAGAAAAACAAGAATGATAAAGTGATATTGTGGCCCATAGAACATAGTGAGATGTATTTGTGGTAATGTTGTAGCACAAGCGAGGGACAAAAAATGTTCACCAAAACATCACAAAGAAATCATGAAAGATAAGAGAATCAAAATATAAAAAGAGACAATAACATCATAAACAAGGGATAGGGGTGGTCTAATGTTTTGGGGTAAGATCTGCTCATAAATATATATAAGTATAATGGAAATTTATAGATGAACTACCATCAACCCCTACTAAATTTGACCATATGAAGAATGCATGAGAAGACAAAATGAAAATAAAAACTTAGGTCAACATGTAATGGAATCCTAAATTCCCCCAAAACTTTGCATCATCCCTAATTTTCAAAAATCAATACACATAATATAGGAAGAATGATGGAACAAATAGATGAACTTTTACAACATAAAAACACTCTTGTATCCAAGCACCTACAAGGGTGGCAAGGGTCATCCAGGAACACATAATGCAAGAATAGGGGAACACAAACACACACACACACATACACACTACACTATAGATAAAGAAGAGGTGCCCCCCTAACACTCATCAACTAAGAGGTCATCGACCTCCCCACCTAGATTATTATATGAGGAAGGAGGATGAGCATGCAATGGTGGAATGTCAAGGGGGGAACCCTCCAACCCCCTCACAACAAGAGCCAAGAAATGAGACCCCTCGAGGTCTTCTCCACTCAGTTCTTATGGAGAAAAGGTTAGGGACTTTGCAAATATCATTGATAGGGTTGGGACCTCATCTAAAGAGTTAAACATGCACTTCATAGGAGTGCCATGTGTTACCTCAACAGAAAATGGAAGTGGTGCTCAAGATTCACTACTAGGTTCACTGAGTGACTCGGAAGTAGTGACGAAATCAGGGGATTTTGGAACTTCCTCCATCACAAGGAAAATACATGCTAGCATAGGACCATCCTCTAAAGAAGGTGGACTCCTCTTACAACCCCCATTGCTAGAGAGTCCAACTTCCACTTCGTTGGAGGATGCAAGTTCCCCACAGATGACGCAAAAGGAACAAAGGAGGAGGAGAAAACTGTAGAGGAAACCATCAAGGTGTTTGGCATGTCTAGGGGATTAGAGAATGGTGGGATTCCAGAAGGTACATCAAGAGAGGGGCCTTGACCAAAGGAGAAATAAACACCTGCACATTTTTAGGGTCAAGGGTGTTTATGCTCACAACAAAAGTTGGAAGTAGCACCAAGGCTAATTGAACTGAAGCAGAGGGGACAAGAGAGGAGGACACAATAGCAGGCCCTAAAACAAGGGTGGTCAACTCCCCTTCCTTTCTCTATAGAGTGGCCTGCTCAGCTTCCAGAGCCTTTTTTCAAAGCTTGTGATCATGCGCAAGGTGGTTCTAGTAACTCCAAGAACTAGAGGATGAGAGATGAGATGGGATATAAGGCTTCTACTCAACCATTGAGTGTCCATCATGGTCATTTTCGATAGAGGGAATGACTCCTTGATGGGAGCAAGAGAGAGAGGTTGAGACGAGGTTGGATCAACAGTGAGGAAGTCAACTCTAATGCCTTAGTGATGAGCCTCTTCCCATTCACTGTCTTGGGAGCAAGAGTGATATGAGGCCACATAGTTCAATACATAGTGGACTCCCCATAGGTACCCTTCCCCTTAGCATATTGAACAGGCCTAGGCACCATGGCTAGAATGGGAAGTTTAAAGGATGGATTCTTATAATTTCGCCAAGCGGGCACCATAGGATTCTCTATCAATCGCTTAGGAGCTGAATCTAATGATTTCATAGTAGGGTGAGAGGAAATGATAGGAAATACAATAGAAAAGGAGGAAGAAGAACCTCGATCATGCTCATCTTCCTCCCTTCTCCAAGCTAAGGTGGCATAACTGTCATCTTTCAAGAAAGCCTTATGTGAGACAACATAGGTAGATGGAGGGTATCTCACTTTAGGCGTTAAGCACCCCTTCTTGTACTTCATGTAGGTTTGGTACAAGAGGTACATCCTAGGTATAAGTGAACCAATGGGTGTAGACCAAAACTGATCTAGAGAATAGCTACCATGCAAAACTAGTGGTTTATAGTCGGTGTCATGGATTACATGCACTAAAACCTAATGGAAAACTTTAAGACACTTATGTATGACCGATGGAACTACATTCATAGCGACTAACTAAGGGATACCTAGTTTCAATATGAAGAGTTCAAACCCCAAAAAGAAAGCCACAGAGTAGAAAATGTGATAAATGAAAGAAGAATATCAAACACTACAAAAGATACAATGCTACTCTATCAAACCACAAAAAGAAAGGAAAGTGAAGAAATACCACCTCCACCCAAAGGCTCTCAAGGCCCATGAAGGGAGAATACAAGACAACGAGCTTGGAAAAGTCAACACAACCACATCAGTGATGAAGGGAGGTCTCACAAGACTCCAAACCCATAGCTTCTATGGTAGCACAACACATACAAAATGAAGCTGATGGAGTAAAAAGCTATTGTAATACTCAATGGAATGGTGTGAGAGTGCTCAAGAGATCAAGTGAATAGCTAATATTGTGAAGAAGATTGATAAAATGCTAAGAATATGAATTGAAGTTGAAAGATAGGCATTTGAAGACCAAAATGGGAGGGAAAGAGCCATTTTCAGGTTGGTTGGTCGACATAGAGGTGTTACGCTTCATGCCCAATGGAGAATGTAATGTCCCTACAAACACCAGAGGTAGGAGTCTATCAAGGATGATAGTGCACCATGCATATGTCTATGTCTTGCGCTTGTATCCCCAACAAATATTCCCCACCGACACTCAAGACAAATTCCAAGTGGACAGAAGGTGGGTGAGTGATGTGAAATTTCTTATTCAGGTTTAATTTTCTAAGGTGAGGGGATGCAAAAGGGGAATTTACACAAGGGGTGTAAATTCTCTCCTATACATGTTGAGATCTTGTCCTCTTGTCTTAGAAATATCTGCAATCTTCTCTTTCAATCCTGAGGTCCTTTATTTATAACCATTCACTTTGTTTTAAATATGTTTTGCAATCTATTTCATCTTGAATCCCAGTCATCTAGGTCCATTTCATTTGAGGTGACCATGGGCAATTCATTCCCTATTGAATATTTTGGCATATAGTTGTCATTGATGTCAAAAGCGAAAAGCATTCAAGGCAGATTGCTAGCATGATGAAAGAGGATCAAAGATGAAATGGAGTTTCTCATGCAAGTGAGGATGATGGAATTAATGGAAAGTGTCATTGATGTCAATGAGAGATAAGGTTTGTAGTGAATATAGAAGCATGGGTACAAGTTGCTAGTCAATGCATATGCTACAATTTTTTCATTGATGTCAAAAATTTATTTGATGTCTAAGGAAGTGGAATTGATCATGCAAGGGAGATGTTGGAATGATCATAGTTCAGTGGTGTGCCTAGATGTTATGGAGATGCAATAGATCTAGTTTTGGAAGTTATGATGTTGGATGCTGATGAAAGTTGCATGGTTCTACAAATGTTGCATTGTTGTCATACAAGATTAACATGAGGATTGCAGAGGGTTCTTCCAGAAGACAAAGGTGTAAACAAGCAGAAAATTTGATATGGATTTTTTGAGAGCATTCCAGTGATGTGCTCTATAAGTTGAGAAAGTGAAGGATGCACCCAAAATGCATTATTTCTACTCTCGAGTAATTTTAGGGTTTACAAATAAACCATGATGTGCTTACAATCATGGCGTCATCCAACAAAAATTCTATTATACATCATTGACTTCCTATCACAGGTTATCAGTTGCGTAAGTTATAACTTATTTCATTGAAATCATGAGGGTGACCGACCCCTTTCTCCTAGCTATCATCGGCCCGTAAAATATTAACTTTAATGTTTCTTAAGTCTTGAGAAAACTATTTGTCTTTGGCATGATCAGAAGTTGAAGATCCAATGGTTATCATTTGATATTGTGCATTGCTAAAAGTGTTTAACAACTACTTTTTAATTCAGCGATACACAATGAGTGGTTATCATACATCACATAAAGCTAGTTGGATTTTGTGATAAGTTCAACAACACATGATGAATGAATATTGCTAGATCTAGCACATCACAAAAAGGAAGTTGAAATTGGTTTGTAATTCAGAAATATGTGATAAAGGAGAACATAGCCTTGGTGGGACAAGTGACACATTGCATCATATCACCTGATCACTTCACATCATTGTTGTGAAGTGAGACGACAAGATGATTTGTGTGATATGTGATGTATGGATGAGATTGAAATAAAGAACATCCAACAGATGATATTGCATCGTAGGTTCTTAGTTCATCACAGTATTAGATCAAAGGAAGTCAAGCTTTCAATGATGTGTAATGAGTGTTGAGCCGTAGTGGAGAATGACGTCAGAGGCAGACACATCGTGTTATCCCTCCAACCCATGGAGATTTTGTGGACCATTGTCAAAGCCAACGTGATAGTGGTAAATGATGTAGATTGATCGATAGCTAATCCAATGGTGATCACAACATTTTGGTTCATCATGGATAGGAATGGTGATTCTCGTAGCAAATGAGCGATATGCAATGGATTTTTCTACATCGTGAAAATGGATACGATGATTCTAAGTGTTTCAATGATACATTATGGTTATGAAGGATATGATCAATGATGGAGATTTAAAAAACCATTTATTGGATGATCATGATTTATAGTTTTGGTGATGAATGATGAATGTAGGATCGTGGTGTGAAAGAGAAGATCGATGGCCCAGATTCAAAGATGAAGAACTCAAATGACTAAGTCTGTGTGAATAGGTTTTCAATTGGTAACCAACATAAAGGGAGGAATTAATTGGTCCAAATATACAAGAAACCAAAGTAAATGAATATTTGATCTTCAAGGTGGTGGAACAAAGTATAGAAGTGATTGAGATCAAAATCAGATTGAAGGATTAGAAAAGAGAATTTAATGCATATTCGATCTTAGAGTTTGATAGGAAGGGAATGAAGGAAAAATATCTATATCATAATTTAATGTTTTGAGGCTCGATGCATAGGTATGGTGTAGAGAAAGATATGTGGTAAACCATAATAGGTGATTGAGATCAAATCAAATTGGATGAATAGAAGAATCCATTGAATGCATAATCAGATTTTAGGATTTGACAAAGAGAATAAGGAAAATTCGATATAACTAAATTAAATGTGGAATTGGCTTGATGTAGAGGTAAAGTGACAATGAAGATATCTGATAGACCATATTAGATGAATTATTTATGAGCTAGGTAGTGGTGTGTAGCTTGAGTTATAGGAATATTGTGTGTGATGTTTTCAAGTGAAGGAAACCCTTGCACAAGGTTTGAGATGATCTAGACGGTTGAGAGAATCTTGAGGTAGATATTGTAGATTAGTGAAGTTAAGAAAAATGAAAACCATCAGATATGGTAGATGAGAGAAGTCTGCTGTAAGAGTGTATGAATAGAGACAACAACCTATAGTTGTATGGTGTGATAAATAGAGTTACATCTTGTCAAGTATGTTGGAGATACAGGAAGAGTGAAGTGATATAGTAAGTCTACAAGAAAGATAGCAGCAGAGTAGATAGAGAATGCACATACAAGGAAGTCCTAGATTGTAATATAGAATATCATCTAGATTTGAATTCAAGAGAGTGAAAATGTGTGAGACACTATAGAAGGGGAAAGAAGAGTAGAGAAACAAGATAGAATAGTGATTATTCTATGTGCAGAGGAAACTGTAGAGCAGGGGTGTGTTGTTGAGAGTGCAACTTCAATAGTAGAGTGTGAGTTGTCGTAAGTGCAACAAAGTATTGAATGTAATGATGCATCATAGGTCATGTAGAACCAATCTATGCATATGTAATCTTGTAATGTTGTAAGAGGTTGTAGCCTAATTGTATTGGATTGTAACTCAAGTTAGGGGATTGTAGTCTCCTTGGAGTTATAGCTCCTAAACCAGGGTGTAGTATCATCCTTGAAGTTGTGGCTTCTAAACTAGGGTGTTGTTGCTTCCTTGGAGTTGAATCTCCTAAATTATGGTGTTGAAGCATCCTTAGGTTGTAGCCCTACAACATTGTAACAAATATTTGGATTGTGACGCTAGATTTGAGTAGTAGACTCAAGTAGCCTTTGTCAACGTGTTTTTTCCCATCTGGGGTTTTCCATGTATATTTGGTGTTGTGGCTATGTGTGTGTTGATTGTCTATTTACATGTTTATGTTTGCATCTTTAGTTTTTAATCTACACATTAAGAGTTGAGTAAGAAATCTACACTAGGTGTTTGGATTTAAGGATGTAATCTGCATAAAAGGTTTTTTGAAATCCAAAGTTTGGTATCTACTCATTCACCCCCCTCTCAGTAGATCATTTTGTTCCAACAAAATCTTGTTCGTCCTAGAGATACAGGAGTAGTGAATCCCCTCCTTAACATTTTGGTGAACCCAACATGAGCGTGAATCATGTTAGATATTTTTCTGAAATCTTTTAATATTTATGATAATTCTTTCTCTAAGGAATATTTTGATATGCTAGACAATTCCTTGGATTATTTCCTAGAGGAAACTTCTCCTATTCATATATCTCTCAAAAAAACATCTTCATCACAACCATCCACTTCCTTTTTGAAATTTGAATAATCTATAAATGTACTGGTTGTCTCTATGGCTCCTGGAAGGCCTAAGAGACCTATCATTTACTTGACTCTGACTAACCCTTCTCCTAAGAGGATTCACCCATTCATGGGGTTCTAGTCTCTAATGACTCGTCGAACCTTTACACGAGATTTATAAAAGCTATGGATTCTTCCTATAATATTGTAGGACATATGTATAATACTAGAAGAAACCAGAAAATTTTGAATCAACCTACTTATGTTCCTACTTATCTACCACCTACTCAACCAAGTCTTCCCCCAACACCTAAACCTACTACTAAAAAACCTAGTGATTATGATCTTGTTGAGAAACTTCATGTTACTCCAACCAAGATCTCAGTATGGGATTTTCTTCAGTCTTTTCTGGTTTATTAAGGTATACTTCAGGAAGCCTTGCAAAAGACCTTCTTGCCTTATTCCGTTAGGGAGAATTTTTTTAATGATTTGATGGCTCATATTCATATGGATTTTCTGAATATTAAATTCTATTCATAGGAACTCCCACCCCCAAAAGTATAAAAGAAAATGAGTCCTTTGATGATTATAGTTAATATTAATGGCATTGGTATTAGGTGTGCTCTTGTTGACACTGGTTCCACTCTCAATGTATGCAACATTGATCTATTAGCTAATATTAAAATTGATTCTTCTTGTTTAGTTTATTCTTCTTTGCATATTCATGGATTTGATAACTTTGGTTGTCACTCCATAGGAATGATAATATTTCCTTTGAGTTTGTGACCTGTTACCTTACCCACCTTATTCTATGTGATGTTTTGTTCTTTACCTTAAAATATTCTTTTGGGAAGACCCTGGATTCACACTTTGGGGGCTATAACTTCTACTTTACATCATTGTATAATTTTTTTTGCTAATAACAAAGTAATTACAATCAAGGTTGATCCCGATGCTATACACCTTTATGAGTTGGTAGCTATGGGTTGGGCCTCAGTCGTTTCCACTCTTAATTTATTTTTTCCATCGCTATATTTTGATACATTGGAATGCTCTTCAGTAGTTCCTATGTTAAAGGATGCTCTAGAGATAGATGTCCCTAAAGAAGATTGCCTTGAAGTGAAGAATCCTAGGTCCAACCCTTCTTCGTATTCTTCTAAATAAAATCATGTCTTGGTGATGATTGGGGTCCTTGAAATTTTTGGAGTTCTTCACTGGAGAATACAAGATCAACCCTACCCATCTTGACCTTCCAAAAATTCCATATACCTCCATCAAGAAAACTGACTATCCTCCTACAAGTAAAAGCGATCAAGATCCAGTCAAGCGAAATTATTGTACCCCTACTAAGGAAAATGATAAAGGTTTGGTTAAGAAGGATAATTTTTAGTCCTATCAAGAAGGGTGATCATGATTTCGTAGGTGTATCATAATCACTAGTGGAGTGATGCTCTCTATGTTGATCCACCTCCTTCTCAGGATTTGTAAACACATTATGACCTTGGCTATAAACTAGTTTCAAAATACAGTTATGGGTGTAAAGGTTTTGGACGTAATGAAAAAGGAATCCAAGTCACTATAGAATTTATACCTCATAAGCATAACTTGGGGTTTGGCTACTCTCTTGAAAAATATAGGCAAAAACCATGCTAGAGTGTCAACATGATTTATGTCAAACCTCTCAGTCTAGTTCTCTTGAGCTAATTGATAGAAAAGTAGAATCTAATGAATTTCCTCTAGATGTCTTCTCTTTGAAGGATGCACTAGAAGAATTCTTAGGTGTCTACTCTCATCTACCTTCTCATCACCATAAATTACGATTCCCATATTGCTTGCATAAACAAGTGTACTCTAGAGAATCCATTTTGAGTATGGATGAGGAGGCTCCTTTATCTAATATAAATGATGATGTTCCTATTCCCCATCTTGAACACCATAGTTATCTCCTTAAAGGGGACACTACCGACATTCCTATGGATCCTAAATCTTCTGAAAAGGTGATTAAGATTGAAAAATCCCTTTCTTTAGAAGAATATAAACAACATTCTAATTTTTTACATTCTCATCTTAATATTTTCACTTGGTCATATGAGGACATTCCTGGTATTGATGAGTTTTTAGTAGTTCACAATATCATTCTATTTCTTGATGCTAAGCACATTAAACA
Source organism: Sequoiadendron giganteum (assembly GCA_007115665.2). Taxonomy (NCBI): domain Eukaryota; kingdom Viridiplantae; phylum Streptophyta; class Pinopsida; order Cupressales; family Cupressaceae; genus Sequoiadendron; species Sequoiadendron giganteum. Next base: position 372,920,946 of record CM021108.1, on the reverse strand, counting down.
AAATATCCCAAAGATGAATCCCAAGATTGCATTGTTAGTTAAGACCGAGATAGAGAAGCTATTTAAAGTAGGCTTTATCCATCCTATTTACTGTTCACCTTGGATATCAAATATTATCACTATCAACAATCCTAATGGTCATATTCATATCTTTTTTTTACTTTAATGATCTCAATAATGTTCTCTTAAGGATAATTTTTTGTTGCCTAATATTGTATGATTGTAGACTCAATTTTTGTCCTTTCTGGATGGCTTCTCGGGCTATAATTAGATTCGTATTAACCTAGAAGATTAGTAAAATACAATGTTCACTACCCCTTGGGATGATTTTTGTTATGTGTTCATGTCATTTGGGTTAAAGAATGTACAAGAAACTTACCAATGGGTGATGACCCTTATATTTATTGACTTCAGTCACAAAATTCTAGAAGATTATGTTGATGATATCTTGGCTAAGTATATAACTCGTCAAGATCATGTAGAAAATATTTCTTATTTTCAAAAGGATTTAAATCTATAAGATGATGCTAAATCCTCTTAAGTGTGTCTTTACTGTTCATGCAGGAAAACTTTTAGGATTAATTGTTTCTCACAATGGAATTGAAGTAGATATAAATAAGACTGATGCAATTGTTAACATACCTCCACCTCAAAACATCTCTCAATTATGTAGTTTACAAGGGAAGATTTAGGAAATTCATAGATTCATTTCTTAGTTGGTTGATGGTACCCTTCTCTTCACATGTTTGTTGAAGAAATATTTCCACTTCCGATGGGATGATGAGTGAGAATTTTTTTTTAATTCAATTAAGAGTTATTTAGCCAATCCTCCTATTCTAATGTCAACTATGCAAGATCAACCCTTTTCTATTTATATATCTACATCACCTCATGCCTTAGTAGTTTTTTTAGCTCAACATTACGATGATGGTAAAGAAAGAGTGGTCTATTATATTAGCCATGGTTTTATTGATTATGAAACTCGTTATTCTTCCATGAAGAAACAATTTATTTCTCTCATCTTTGCAACATAGAAGTTACAACATTATCTTCTTCATGTGGAAACACATGTCATTGTAAAGATCTATATCCTAAAGCATCTGTTTACTAGAACCGATCTTTTGGGAAGGTTGGAAAAATGGGTAATGTTGCTTTCTGAGTTCAACATCAAGTTCGTTACTCAGAAATAAATTAAGGGCCAATCTATTGTTGATCAATCGGTAGAAGTTCCCTCATCTCACTCCTTTCCTAATCTAGATTTATTTCCAACTGAAGACCTTTTCGTAACAAACCATGAACTTGTGTGGGAGATGTAGTTCAATGGATCAAGATGTCAAGCTGGCTTTGGAGTAGGTGTAGTTTTAATCTTACCCAAAGGAAAGCTAGTTCCTCTATCCTTTTTATTATAATTTCATTGCACTAACAATATCATTGAATATGAACCCCTTATATCTAGCTTGTGTGCTACGATTATGCTAAACATTAAAAATCTTCACATACATGGTGATTCTGAACTTATCATAAATCAAATTATGAGATCATATCAAGACAAGCAGAATAAGCTATATAAATATTAGGATTTTTCCTTATCCTTGCTTTATTGTTTCTCTTCTTTTACAATAGATAGTGTTCTTAGGAAATAAAATCAACACTCAGATACAATGGCGAGTGTCACCTCTCCTATATCTTTTGATGAAGGCATAGAAGAATACCACTTTTTGGTTTATATTCTTTGCTCTCTTGATATCTCAAACCAACCTGAATCTAATGCTCTAGTGTGTGCTCACGTGGAATCAAAGAAATGGTATTCTCATATTTATAATTATCTAAATACAATTTTCTTGATGATGTGAATAAAAATGCTCGCACTTGGATACGAAATTTTTTAGTTTAATACATTATATTATCAAATGTTCTTTATCAAAAATCTTATAATGGTCTTCTTCTTTGATGTCTCACTAAAGCAGAAATACCCCTTTCCATTCTAGAAGCCCATTCGGGCTCTAGGGGTGGACATTTTGGTGGTAAATCCTTGGTGCATAAATTGATTCACATGGGATAATTTTAGAAAATAATGGAGTAGGATTCATTTTCCTTTGTCAAGAAGTGTCTACAGTATCAACAACATAGTAACCTTATTCATACTCTTTCTCAAGAGCTTCAAAATTATACCTCTCCTTGGCCATTCACAAAATGTGGGTTTAATATTATCAGAAAATTATCACCTCCTTCTTCTAAAGGACATGTCTTAATCATTACAAATACAAATTACTTTGCAAAATGGGTTGAAGCTATTCCACTTTGATCCATGAACGCTAAAGTGATCTAGATCATTTTAGATTGCCTTCTACCCTTGTTTCTGAAAATGGTACTCCATTTAAGAATAAAGAGGTGAAGGAATTCATGGAGAAATTTTATATTCCACATCATTTTTCTACACCATACTATCCTCAATATAATGGCCAAGCTGAAGTGTAATAAAAATCTTGAATTGATCATCTGAAAAATGGTAAATAAACATGGTAAATATTGGAATACTCAATTAGCATATGCCTTGTGGGCCTATCACACAAGTGTTCATACAAAAATTGGCATGTCGTATAACCTCATATGTGGTGTTAAGGTTATCATGCCTTTAGAGCTATAAATTCCATCTTTGTGAGTTTCCCTTAAAGGATTAATTGATTATGACACTTATCATGCTAATTGTGTGCATCAACTTGAGTTTCTCGATGAGCACCAATCGCATGCCCTCAACCATCTACAAGATTATCAATGATTACTTTATAAACATTATCATTAGGGTGTTCTTTCTAGGAATTTCAAGGTAGGTGACTTGGTTCTCTATGAGAATCAAAGAAATGTAAATGTACCACCTAATCAAAAGGGGAATTTCAGCCCTAATTGTTTAGGCCTTTACATTATCATCTATGTATAGTTCTGGTGCCTATGGACTGTCATCTATGGGTGGAATTCCTCTAAAATATCCTATAAATGTGATGAATCTTCATCAATACTATATATAGTGTCCATCTGTCATGTGTGTAACACTCATCTATCATGGATTGTAGTTTGTTATCCTATGACATTTCTTCATCAACACAATTATCTATTATTTTGTGTTATGATGTAAACATGTGTATGTGAATAATTTATTTGATTAAGAATTATCTATTCATGTGTTTTATTATGTTTTGTATCTGTGTATTACATTGAATTAAATATTTTAGCTAGGAAATTAGATCATCATTGTATTTAATTAACATACATCTATGTGTGCATATTAAATCATGATAGCATCTAATATAAACACATCCATCACATAATCATACATGAAAGTAAAATCATACACATAAGAGAACACCATGATGTTGGACCAAAATCTCATATATATCAAATAGGTATCATGTACATGTATCAAACCTTTGTATCAAAATGAGGTGGTTGTATATCTATATATATCTATACATTGAAATAATGTTGTATAAAATAATATCATAGGTACAAAATGGAAATTAGATAAAATGGGCCTCTAGCCCTTGGGTACATGGCTCCCTGAGCCCTCTAGTCCTAGTGGCGAGAGAGGTTTAGGCTAGAAAAATGTGGGAAAGTGATCAATGTGACCATGACATGAATAAACCACCTACAATCCTCATATCTCCCCACACAACTCCACAACCTCCATCTATAGTTGTGCTTCCCATTCCCAAGTCTACCATAGATCCTCTTGAAGGTGTTATAGCTATGGATCTACAACCAACCTCATGGTTGTTGCCTGTCCACTGAGGTCATCAATTTGGAGCCATAAAGTTTCAGGTGCTCTCTTGTCACTCTCTGCTCGCACACTATCCTGGTCTCTCTCAATAAGGGTAGTGTGAAACTCATTTGCATGTTGATCCCACTTCCTAGTTGCAACAATTACATCAGTGATCCTCTGAACAACCTTGACCCTCACCTCCTCATATGCGCTCCTCAAAACTACAATAGGCTCAAATAGGTGGGCATGTTGCCCCATTGAAGCTGGCCTATATGCATCGAGGAAACTCCCCTAAAATGGCACAACCAAGGCCACCTTAGAGATACACCATCCAATGAAGGCAATCCACTCTTGAGTGTCTACTACAACACAAAGTAGTATACATCAATAGTAATAAATGATATATCAAAAGATGAACTTATATATATCTATATATGAGATAAAATTGAAACTAAAATAATGAAAGGAAATAGCATAAATCACTCTTATACCTAGATCACTGACTTTCCAATGCGGATCTGGGGGCTGTAATGTTAGGGTCAATGCCTAATGTTGCTACTACTGCTATAGGGATACTAGACACTGAAGGTGGCATTGCAGAGACTGGGATGACCACTGGAGGGGATGAAAGACTCCACTTCCACCTCTCTATCAATCTGCCCATTGCCTCTCCCCACTAGCTATTGTTGTTGCCACCTCAGTCCTCTCCTCCTCCTGCTTCTCTTGCATTCCCTTGTGCATCGATATTTCCCATGAGGGAATCTTTCAAGAAAATCAAGGTAGGACCGTGTGTCATCCACTAGGTCTTGAAGCTGCAAGCCACCCCTACATCATTGATGGGTAGCATCAGAGGTCAATCATTATTGTCTAACCCCTTTCTGATATCAACAACATTCACCTAGTCTAATAGTGCTCTTGGTCACCTGGGCCATACATAAGGGGATTCTAGGGGATAGTCTATAAAATCTCAAACTGGTGGGCAACCCTATGCCAATAATATGGCATGATAATACAATCAATGTGCCCAACCAAGAATTGATCATGTTGCATGTGCCATAGCTATTGATTGTCTATGAGACACCACATTCCTACATATGGTCACCACCTCACATCATGGGACTATAGTGTATCAAACTATAACTTCCAAAACTGTAGGACTCCATATCTCCACTCATGTACCAATGGGTATGCATGGCCATCGATGTATTGGGGGTTGTCCCCTAAGGATACATAATTGTTCAAGTATTCATAATGTATGAAAAGGCCCACACTTGTAGGATCCTACAAGCTATGAGGCTCGAATACTCATAATGTGCATACCTGCCCAGCTTGTGGAATAGGTGAGTGAGCATGTTTTGACACTAGGCTTAAACGATTTGTCGCTCCTCCATCTTCCAAATGGTATGGATGAGGCCCATGTGTAGGTGTGAACCTCACTTTTCCATGGTGACTTGGAGGGTGACTATGAATACCATCACCCTCCTCAAAAGTGGTACCACAAGCCATCCATGCTCAAACCACCATATATAGATGTGGTCAGTGGTTTCATTGCGGTCTATGTGCCCTGCATAGTACTATTTCCCATCTAGCACCTTTAAGGGAAAGTGTGTATCATAAAGAGACACTCATCATCCATGGATGGGTAGGCCTATAATCTGATACACATCCTCTAGATTTATTTTCATCTCTCCTAATGATAGCTAGAAAGATGAGGTCACAATGTCCCAATGCTCCATGAGCAGCATCAACACAAAGGAATGATACAACAACTCAATAAGTGTATAGGCCCACCACAAGCCTACCTATTGAAGATGATCCTAGTCATCCACATACATTTGGACTACCTGATCCTACAAAATTGTTGGCACACACCCACCTCCTTGCTCACGCATCTCGATCCAATCCTGCAAAATAGAAATAAAATCTATGTTAGATCCATCTATATCAAAAACTTATCTTCTACATCATTTTTTTCTAAGTGACCTCTGGGATAGAGGCACATCATGCAAACATCTATATGATGTTCTAGTGTATGGGATTGGCCATAGCTTAGAAAATAGTGTGTGTGTTGAATTATAGCATAGACAAAGGATGAAAGTGCACTGCTTGGGTGACAATGGGCCAATTGGATGCCTTCACATCAGTTGGACACATGCACTACTTCGAATTTAAAAATTCCTAAAAAATGCCTAAAAATGGACAAAGAGGGTCAAATTCAATGTACCTCATCAACCTCATCACCCTCATCTATGGTTTGGCACAAATAATCGATCCTAGGACCCATGTAGTCATGTTTGTGAGGCATTTTGCTGACTTTTCTCTCACAAAAGTCAAAAATTTCCTCATGATGAATAGTGAAAATGACCCTTCTGTGGGCCCTCCTAGGTATATATTGGTCATTTTTGAACGATTTTTCTTAATGAATGTGGTCATTCTATTTTTTCTATTTTCACCCCACCTAGTTGGGGAAAAAAATAAGAGGGGGCATATACTCACATTTTCATCATATTTTTCTTTTGAACCATCAATTTTTTCTTGAGAATTCTTCTGGTCGTGGTAGCTTCTTCTAATTTTTGATCTGACCTAAATTTGACTTTTGTAGAATGAAACTTCAAGTCTGATATTGTGTTGTCTTGCTAAGCTCAATCGCTAGGGGCATGGTGTAGTCTTGAGTGGAGGATTCAAAAAGAATAGTCCAAACCGTGTAGTTTAGAGTCAACACTATGAAAATAACATAAGAAAGTATTCTACAAATAGGAATTTTTATTGAATTGACAATCTTACATGCAACATATGCCTCATGGGTGAATAACCAGGGCTCACAGGCCATTCTCAAGGGCATTCAACATTACAACTGGCCAAAGGCCTTATTATAGTCCCTTAATAGGGAAAATAAAAAATATTAAATCCTAAACTATCTCTAACTTGATGACTTATTTCCTATGAATTAAAAATGATCATAAATATGATTCTCCAGCTCTAAAAAAGGTCTACATTAGCCACAAAGATTTATAAAACTTGATGAATTTGATCAATATGAAATTCAACCTCAAAACATGAAATATAATCCTTCACGAAATAAAAGGAGTTGTGAATCTCCAAGATATATCCCATTGGATCCAAAATTTTTATATGATGTCCCATTAAGCTCCACACATTTAGGAATAGGTTTGCACTAAGAAATCTGGACCAGGTTCACCCCAAATGCTTTGACTATGAATTACAGTAAAATTATGAGAGTGATAACTTTCTAAAAACAAATGTAAATAATTTGAAATTTGGATATGTTGTAGATGACCATGTGTAGATGTTATATATTGCTCCATGAGCTGAGAAACAATAATGCATTGAAATGTAGAATGAAATGTTGAAACTACTATAGACTGAAGTGAAGGAAAAGAAATGTTTTTGGTCGATACAAGATTGCTTTACAGCCAATGATGCTCCTGCATCAAGGCTTCATCAATATCTTCCTGATTGACCTCTGTGACCTCTAAAATATCCTTTTTGGCACAAAAATCTATAAAAATTTCAATTTTTTAAGCTCATTCTAATGATTCTCTTTTCTACTTTAGTGCAGATTATTTTTCTTAAAAATTAGGTCACTAAAGTGGAGGAAAAATGTAATGTCATAAAATTACACCCCAAGACAATTTTACATTAGCCCATTCCCCCCCCCCCCCACATTTATGGCACCTAGCCACATTTATGAAAAAACCTTATGAGTTAGAGTTTCACGATTGCATCTCCATAAGGGGCAATGACGAAGTGACAATAGTTTACTACCTAATTCTTGCAAAGTTATGAGTTAGATGCCTATGTGGTATGTAGATGCCTATGCGATATGTAGACATCTACAAGGAATTCTAGCATCCCCAAACTTTATGATTTCAAATGAGGAATCTCAAAATCTTGGCCCGTGACATGTGTCATTATGGAAAAATTTTGATTGTAATGACTCTTCTAGCCCATGCAACTTAACAAAATTCTCTTTTTCACCCTCATTTGCAAGAATTCTCACTCTCTCTCACTCCAACTTTCTTCTCTCTTCTACATCACAATTCTATGGTGAATATTTCTCTCTTGCAAATTCTCAATGCCACATCTATCAAGCCAAGAGGGAGCCATAGACTATTGGTATTTCTCTCTTGTTCTCTTGTCTATTTTCTAGCATATTCTATTATGTCAATTTATCTTGTGATATGGACTCTCCTCCATAGTAGGGTTTTCTTTCATCAGTTAGTTTTTTATTTCATGATACAAGTTCTTGTCCATCGTGGGGTTTTTTGTTATCACTCATTGTTTCTACTTTACTTTGTGTCTTTATACTCTATCTATTTGGCTATCCATGGAGGTGGAAACACCAAAATGAGGGTTTGATTGAGGAAATCTCAAAAACAGCCCCAACATTTTTCCTCGTTCACCTTGTGTGAAGGTTTCTTGTGTGGAGATTTTTGGGAAGCTTCGAAGTGTAGGACATCTTGTGAGTGAACATCTTGCTTTCTTTTTCATTTACTTGTATTCTTGTGTTCTATTAATTAATCAAAGTAGATAAACCTCATATTTTGAATAGTTATCAAATTCCTTGAGTTATGTGCAAAAGGTTTAGTTCTCCTTCATATGAGACACCAACCATCCCTGAGATGACAATGCACCACAATGTCATCCCAATCCTGCATAAATGTCATTTGATTGAGAGCTTGTCCTCTTGTCCTAGAAATCTATACAATCTTCTCTTTCAATCCCTGAGCTCCTTTATCTAGAATCATCACAGAAGCTCTATTTTAAATACATTTTGCAATCTCTTTCATCTTGAATCCCCATCATATAGGTCCATGTCATTTGAGGTGACTAAGAAATTCCATTCCCTACTAACTCTTCTTCGTCCTAGAGACATGGGAGAGTGAATCTCCTCCTTCATAAGTGTAATGCAATTGAGTTATACTTAAAAATAATAATCTGGTTATTTATTTACCCCCAATTTGGTGCACTCACCCATATATTTTTAAAAAAATTAAATGATGTCAACTAATGAAAATTATTTTTTAGTATTTTTATATTTGTATTTTTTAGAAAAATTAAAAAAATTATGTTAATACAGATATTTATAAAATTGACACCATAATTTAGTTGTTGAAAAAATGTTAAAAATTGATGTTAAGTGGGACATCACTCTCTAAAAAGTAAATTTTTCTTCAATTTTTTGTGTATTTATGACTTGAAACTTTAGTGTGAGGACTCATTTTTTATCCATCTCAATTTTTTTTTTGATAAATCCTAAAATTTGTGTATTAAAAACACAACCCTGTACTCGAGGTAATAAGATGGGGTTGTCTCTTGGTGCTGAAAAAATGAAGACACAACCCTCTCTTGAAGGTGGGAAGGAGGCTTCTAAGCCCTAAAATTAAGTTGATGGAAGAATGTGGTAAAGGTAAGAAGAAATCCAAAGGGAAAAATATCTTGGACGAGAATATCTCTCATGAGGAACAAAGTACTCCACTAGATTTTGCAGACTTGAATATTTTTAACTATAATAGGGAGGAGATATTTAATGTTCTAGGTATGGAAGGATGGTGTTGTCAATTATATCAAAATGTTTAAATATTTTTTTTATGGAGATCAATCAAATTAAGTTGAAAGTTTGGGTTTTGAAAAACAAGACTGAGGAGAAGAATTCTAATGAGAATGTGATGAGAAACTATACTGAGAATTAAAAAATACTCATGCTTCTCCAAGAGGTGGCTAAGGATGTGGGTGTAATGAAGAACAACTTAGAATCCTGTATTACTATGTTAGAGGAAAAAATGGAGAAAGTGCACCAAAACCTTGATAAGGTGGTGTAGGTTAGCCAAACTACATTCTAAAATAGTGTGGAAGGGATTCACCTCTTTAATGAAAAAATTATATAGTGGAAAGATGAGGATTCGAGTGGGGTGTTGAAGGTTGTTGATTTTGATAATGTTGGTTTGGTTAAAGGTAAAAAGGGTTCACATTCTACTTTTTGGGGTCTGAGTACTCAAACCCATAGCCACTCAAAGATACCCATGGATAGTTAGAAAAAATATTTGTTGGAGGTTGTTGAGCTTCACAACCGAATGATCATATGGGACTTATAAGCAGCTAAGATTCTTAAAGATTTACAATAGGTTGTTTTTTATTTGTTGTATGACTTTTGATGGTTTACTGATGGCTACTTACTTTTTTTTTTGGCTTTTTCTTTAGAAATGTCCTTTTTGTAAAGGATTTTGGGTCCATTCAAAACTTGATTTACCTTTAATGGAAAAAACAACCCTTTCAATGGGATGTCATTTTCTTATCTTACTTATTTATCTAAAAAAAATAAAAAATTGACATGGAATCTCTTCTCTAGTGCATCATATTTTTAAATAAACTTTAGTATTTTTTCTCAAGAAGACAATCAACCTTATATTTTTGTGTTGGTGACCTATTTTTAATAAAAAGAAAATATAAAATATAAAAAATAATTAAACTATTAAAAAAAATGTGTTTGTGAAAAACTAAACATAGATCTACAAAAGAGTGTTTCAATTTAAAAGATTAAATGTTACATACATGAGTAAGAGTTGTGAAAACATAAAATTTTCCAAAAAAAATGATAAATTGGCCCCAAAATGATGTTATATATGTATTTAGTGGACACTTATAGTGGAAAAAGTTGTGTCCCATATCTAATTTATCTTGAATAAATCCAACAAGAACGTATATTTGACCAATATTAGTTTTTAGTTAGAAATTTTTATATTCACTTATGATGGTTAGTTGGCCTAAAACATGACACAACTTTAAACTTTCACCCCACAATACCAACCCATGACATGTAATATAAATATAAATGATAATCACCAAAATATATAATTTAAAAATACATGTACACACACATTCCATGCATAAAATTCCCAATAAATCATACATGAGGATTAAAAAAATCCATTCAATTAAAAAGCATACATAGCACATACTCCATTAGGATCCTAAACCAACGTCAATGAGAATATATTTTAGATCATAATACCAAGGATTGGCATCACTACAATGATCCAAACTAAATAGAAAATGAGGGTACATATCTAACCACAATATATGATTCCCAAGCAAATATTTATGCATCCACATAGGAATCAAAGGATTTATATTTCCTTCCAATAATGATCTAACACACAAATGAAGGTCAAAATCTCAAATTAGCCTTGGCATGGAAAACAAGGTACAAACATGAAACACACATTGCAAACAAATATATAATCTCATATGCTTAAGGAGGGTTTGCATTCCATAAAATAAAAATAGATCATATAATTCTAATTTTCACATTTTCAAACATCAAGAACCATACAAATGGTCAAATTTACTATCAATGAATACACAATTTCTTGCAAATTTTAAAATATAAAATTTCTAAACATAGATAACACCCTTTAGAGAATAAAAATGAGGAGACCACACTTTTCATATCACATAAATTTTTGGGAAAGAATCCATAGTTTTGATTTAAAATATCATTTTCTAATAATGAAAAACCTACAATTATAAAATGTACAAGTGTGATGTCAAAAAAATGGATCTAGGGCCTAAACCACACTTTTTCCAACATCATAATGGAAAGGACTAAAATTGATATCAAACACCCACTTGGCTACTAACCTAAATGGAAGAGCCAAAATGGAGGATCAATATTTTAGTCTTTTGGTTGTTGTAGATGTTGATAAGAATTAATTGGTTTTTAATTGATCTAATTTGATAATTCTAAGATGTACCTAGGTTAACTATGAAAATATAGAAAACAGATAATTTTTGAAAAAATACAAAACTAGCAAACAAAAACATAGCTCAAAAGAGTAGGGTCTAGACATAGAGAAACCTAACATATAATATGATCTTTAAATAGTTGGATGGGGGTGTTGGGAACCTTATACCTAGAGGAAAATATTCATAATCATATTTCAGTCTTCTTTTTCTCTCGATCTGTAGGCTCTACTCCATTGGACTCAATGTTAGAACTTTGTCCCTCGCTAATAAAATTCACTTTCCCTAATTTATTTACTTATAGGGCTCGAATGCTTGAATGAAAAATTAGGTCTTCAATCCTTCTCCAATTCACTTTAGATCTATAACTTGCACACATAAAAGAGGGGAAAGGATTGTGCCATATAGAGGCTTGCCTAAGTTAAAACATATTTTGGTATTTCTACCTCCACAATGGCTATGATGATGTAAACAAGAGGGTAAGTAGAATCTAAATGATAAAAAAGTGACAAATTAATTATAATTTCTACAACTCACCACTTAGATCTATATTCCTTGATAGACTGAAGTCATTGTACTCATTGCCTTCAAGGATAAATTGATGTTTGATTTGAAATCCTACAAGTGTTAGTACTCATAAAAAAACTCACATGAAAATATGATGCATTGCTAACATGATGTTTGAATAAAATAATGTTATAATAATCCTACTAATTTTTCTCTTGACTACTTTTAGGATGCTCAATTATGATCCCAATTTCCTTAGGATTTTTCTAGGATTTCAAATGGTTAAAAAGACTTGTATTTATATGCAATTCTTTAATTTCCCAAAAGTCAAATACTAATAGCCGACAAATGAATTTTTTAAATGTTAAAATGTTGATGCCAACATATGTGAATTGGGGACAAAATAGGTTGGAAAAGGGTGTTGGGTGCCTTAGTCTATACCTATTTTGGGGCCATGAACATCGGTGTTAAATATTAAATATGTGATCCAAATTCAACCTCTAATTTTTTGAATATTATCATAGAATGGAAAAATTAAAAGCATAATTAGGTTCAAGCACATGAGGGAGAGCTAAACCTAGTGTGAAATTGTCAAGGGTGAAAATTTTCAACATTACAAGAAGTAAATATTTTTATTTTCATTTTAAATTTATTCTTACATAAGGAAAGCTATATAAAACCACCAAGTGTGGGCATGGCCAAAAAGGAAATCCATTCAATAATTGCATAAATCTAAAAAGGGAAACCCATTAATCAAGAAATATCCTAGTAATGGAAGTTACCTCTTTACAAGAAGTATATTTAATAACTTTTCAATCCTCCTCTGAGGTCCAACTCCAAGCTCCAAGCACCCACACAATATTTTCAAGAAAAACCCTTTTAAAAATAAAGAGTTCAATCCATGGAGGAGGGGAGGAAAAGAAAACTTAAAAAATGAGCAAGTTAAAGTTAAACTAGAAATAATCACAATGTCACCTCTTTCCTCTTTTCACACTCAAAACTAGATAATTCTACTTGGATATTTGCAATAGTTATTTTCATAAATAGACATTTCACTAAGAATTTTGTTCAAATGTTGAAAGTTTAATACCTTTTCAATTTAACTTATAAATCAATTTAATTTTAATTAACTATTTTAAATAAACCCTCTTAACCTTATTGCATTTTTTTTCAACCTTCAATATTAAAAAATATTAGATCCATATTATTTTACTAAGGCATGTTTAATAAGATCTTTCTAAGTAATGTATTTTGAAAGCCAATTAAATGTAAGGAAACAAGAGATAAATAAATACATTCAAAGAAACCACACACTTTATGGTTTTATTTATGACACATGGACTAAGAATTGATACTAATTTAGATCATGGTTTCATAAGGTTACACAAGAACTCATCTCATAACTCAAAATAAAGTGAGATAAGAAAACACCATAAACATATTTACCCAATTCAATTGTCTCCCATCTAATAACTATTACAAAAACAATACCTACGTATTTAGTTAATACTTAGACATATTTACACAGTACAAGATAACTAAAGTACAAGTTAAAAATCCTAATGAGAGAATGCAATTAAACAAATGATTCCTCTATCTTAAAATTGCATCATAATATCAAAATATAACACAAATACAACCACATTTAATCATATAATCGCATCTTAGTAAATATAATTTGTAATAAACTCGACCAAAATATCAAATGATGTGTATCTAATCAATTCACATATAGTCGTTAAATTAAATCATAAAGATCAACTAGAAATAATAACTTGTGAGTCAAAGTTAATTTATGAAAATAATAAATTTGAATAAGCTACATAGGTTCAATCATAAAATAAAAGACATGAGCATGAATATTTTTAAACAGTAGACATAAATTTAATTTAAAATACTTTTCAAATAGCTTTAAAACATGTTCTAAACAAACCAATACTATAGGACCAAGACACGATAAGAGTTAACATAGCTAGAACATTACAAGATAACCCTATTCCATTTAGAAGCATCTTAGATCTATCTATCTCAACTCATATTTTTACTTGTATAAAATTATTGAGGAGCATTATTAGAGTTCTTGGATTACATCATCACCAAGGACATCCACTACATTTTTTTCTTTTATCTTTGATGTTTTTTGAATGTATTGATGTTGTATCCTCATAGGATTTGATACAAAGAGTAATTATCCTTGTCACATGCAAACTCCTAACAACACAACCATATTTTTGTGATAAATAGAGTACTGAAATTCATGATAGATTGAAAGAAGGAATTCAAGGAAAATACAAAGATTAGATCGATTCATTTAGATTAGATGTAAACTTACATAGGTTGGATTAAAAGGTGTGTGATCAATACCACAATTGTAAAAGTGAATTGCAATAACAAACAATATACTTATAGATTCCAAAAACATTCATCTAAGGATCACTAAATTTAATACATGTTGATGAATCATTTTTAGGTATCTATCATAGCAATATTCTACATAATATTTTGAGCTAAGTATCATTATTATGTTGAGAGGCATAACTAAAATGACAATTAAGGGTGGAGTGTAATTGTGTGAGTACGTTAACAAAAGCTATTAAATAACTAGCATACAAAAAATAAAAATAAAAAACAAATAAAATGTATGACCTATATAAAAAATTTAATAACTATACAAAATATTTATGTGCATGATTATTTTCATTTAAATATAGAGAATAAAGTAATTTTAATGAACTAATTTAGTAAATAAGATAGTAAATAGCTATGCACTTTGCTAAATAAAATGGCATCTATATATAAAAATAAATAATTTAAATATATAATAAGTAATTTATTTTAAATTTAAATAAAAATTAAATAGTATCTAAAATTCTATATTTAAGTAGTGTTGATGGGTGTTTTTGCACCTTCTCAACACAAGCAACACACAAGTATGCTAACTCTATTGAAAGTTAATTTTAGCAAATAAGTTGGAGAAATCACCCCAAGGTCTCTCGAGTGTCAGGTCATGACAATGCTTAGAATAATTCGGTCGGTTGCTGTGATTTGTTGGTAATCACAAGGGGCCTGGATAATTGCTAAGCTGGATGGAGATTGGATCTTCAAATGGAGTTCCTTATGATTTTGAAAATGATATGCACTTGTTGTAGATTCAAAACATCAGTCTAAAACTCCACTTTCAACATCAGAATTGGATTTACAATGATGTTGGAATCTTGTTTTAACTTCTATTTCAAAGAAAAATAAAAAGGGAAAAGGAAGGTAAGAGTTCTTAGGTCTGAAAATTTTGACGAAGAGTGATAATGGAGGATGCTACAGTGGGCCTTCTTCCTAAAACTGAGTTCCACCTAACCAAAATAACATACAGTCTCATAGAACTAGTGCTATCTTCTAAGGTCTGCAAATTTTTAGCTATTCATTTGCCATAAAGAATGAATAAAAGATGAAGTTTGAGTGCAACAAAGAGTTAATGTTCAGACTAGATTTACACAGTTGTTTACCATCAATAAAAAGCAAAAATCATGAACAAGGAAGAGGTCAACACAAATGGAATTCTTCAAAATCAATGAACAACATCAACTAAACTACTAAAACTACTAAAAATACTTAGAACAACAAACAAAAGAAATCTAAATTTATCAAATATGAGGAGAAGAATCATGCAACATGAGAGAAACATGAGAATCCACCAAAAGTAATGAAATTCTATTGAAATTTCTATAGCGTGTCTTTACAACAACTCAACTCTCATGTTGAAAATGAGAGGAGGGACCCCTATTTATAGTTTTCAAAAAGTGAAATGAATGGCCAAGATTGACTTTCATTTTGTGGTCAAGATTCATTTTACATTAAGGTTTTACCTACCCCCAAATATATAGGAATTTTAAAATATAACTTTGTCTTATTCCTATTTTGTCTTGAAGTGGTTGCCTTGGTACTATAGTTGTAGCAGTTTGTCTTCTAGTGGACTACCTTCCTTTCCAGCTACACTATTAGAAAATCATCATAAATCATAGGCTTTCCCTTTTTCTTATATTGGGTGGCATATTCCAAAAATTTACCAATCATATCTTGAAGCTTGTCCCATTTCATAATATAGGATTAGAGCACTTGGAAGGATAACATCTTTGATCTACTCATGATCTACTCCCAATTTTTGGTGCATTTAGATGTGGCCTTGACTACTTGCTCTAACCAAATGTAGGCTCTAGCAGTGAAATCCATGAAATATGGCGTAAGTGCATCATTTTCTCCCTACCCCATTTTCTTGTGGAAGTGTGGAATGATCTTCTCCGGATTGACTTCAACGGCCGAAATATCATAATATGTCATCAACTATAAGTACTCCTCTGTGTTTGTCCTATGCTCTTTGGTGCATTCGAGATCAAGATCTACTTCGTGTAATACTCTTTCTAGGACGTCCTTTCTATGATCTAGGCCCATTTTCCATATTTCTACTAGCCAATGATCACCCTCTACAAGAGCTAGATCCTTCTTCCATGTCTTCTCGGGAATCTTGAGAATAGCCTCGAGCTTAAGATAAGTAAACCTATACAATTCAGTGAAGTGATTATAGATTTTATTCATGCCTTCCAGTTGTTTATGAAATTCTTAGAACTTATTGGCCATTTAGACAACATGGTTCATACCCATATCACCATTGTAGAGCACCCATCTGAACCAATCTACAGTAGCCTTATTCCAATTCTTCATTTTCTCCATCTTGGAGATCTCTTCCTAAGAGAGGAGAAAAGGTGAAGAGGATGTAGTCAAGGCCTCCTCTTCCAAGGATTTCCATTGTTGGATGTAGGTGTTGAGGTCCACCACTTGTGCCCTCAATTCCTCCTTAAAGGATTGGTCTTTTTTCATTTGTTCGACTATCGTGGAAACTAATCCCTAGAACTCATCAATTTTCTTCTCTCTTGTAGCAGTAACCAAGTTGATGGTGGAAATGGTGTAGCTAACACCAACCCCTTGGTCTATCACTGGGGTGGCAACTTGTACTATTTTGAATCCATAAGTATCAACTGTAATGTGGGATCGGACTCTTGACTTCTTCTCTTTCTTTGTCTTTGTTTGTACTCGAGCCAATATGGCCTCGATTCTGGCCTTAGGATCCATGGGAGCAGGGGCCTTCTTTTGTAATTTATTCTCTAGTTAATCAAGCATCTGATTCTCTCCCCTAGGTGACTCCTGATCACTTTATCCTTCTTGTATCTATTTTTCTTCATGGCATGGGGCCTCTTCATCAATTATTTCTTCTTTGTCAAAATCCTCAATTTGGATAGCCTTTTCCTTATCTTCCTCAGCAGAGGCTATTCTTTCTTTAAAAACATCTTCTTCTCAAGAGATTATTTCTTCATGTTCAAGCTAATGGTGCTCAGCCTTAGGGCTCTTTGTTGGTGCATCTTCTTCTATTTCTTTCTCCTCAGAGGGCACCTCTTCTTCTAGAATGGGTCCCTTATATTGGCCAATCTGTGGAGGATCTTGGAGTATCTCCTCATTCACTTTGATGTCTTTATTTTCTTTAGAGGGAGGTCTTTCTAGTTCAACCTCTTCACCTATATCTTCAAGTTGTTGGGATTTCCCCTCTTCTAATTCTTGATCTAAGGTCTCAATTATGTATGTTGCAATTAGAGCTTTGACATCCTCCTCTAAAGATTGTGACTTCATTATTAGTCACCACCTTATCAAGATTAATAGTTAGCTCACCCTCTGGATGTTCAATGTAAGGGTATTCAAGCTCCCCCATTCAACTCTTGGTAGCTTCCCTCTGATGCTTCTCAAATTCTTCTGATATTCTCATTGTGGCCTCCATCTTTTTTGGCTCTGTTGGAGGCAAAGGAACAGGAAAACTAGTAGAAATTTGAGCCATTAAGGCTTGAACGATAGAGTTCATGATCATCTCCTAAATCTTGAAAGGTACACCCTACATGTATTTTTCAAAGGCTTCCAACAAGGTGAGTTAGGGCATACTAATAGTATTTTCTAGCATCAGAGAAGAAAGGATGGGAAGTGGAGGAGGCAGTGAGGAAGTCAATGGAGGGGAAGTCATGGTGGAGGAAGAATCAATAACCACCATGGGAGTCATTGGTGGGTGGAGGAGAGGTGGAATGAGATGTCCATAGTAGGTGGAGATGAAACAAGCAATGCCTATGAAGCGGGAGGCGGTGGAGTGGTAGAAACAACAATGATAGTGGCAGGAACAAAGGAGGTCAGTGGTGAGCATAGATTTTCAACCTTTTCTTCTTCCTCCCTTTCGTGTTGGGGCTCTTCCTCAATGGTTAGTATTTTGGTTGAAAATCCCCTCGTTTTCTTCGCTTTCTTACAAGGTTCTCCTTCCGTGGCCTTTCATGAATATACCCTATGCTTAGGATGGTGCTCGGGGACATCCTTCCTCTTTCTTGATCTTGTGGTTGGAGGGGATTTTGGTTCTTCTTTTGTTGATGCAGAAGTAGCTCCACTATCAGTCTCACTTTCGAGCTCATATTTGAGCTCGTCATACATCAATATTGCACCTTGCACCTTGAGTTGTCCAACCTGGGCATCTACCCATTGCTTGGTCATGTCTAAAACTAGTTGTGATATTACATCGAGGTCATTAACCTCTCCCTCATTCCAATCTATTAGTAGCAGGAGCAAGTTTTCCACAACATGGAATCTTAGATCAAGAATGGTATCCTCTTCTTCCATGACCTGGTCAAGTACAGGGAATAGGTTGATTGATTTCATGAACTAGGTCATCATCCACATGTAATGATATAAAATGTTCTGCAAGATAAACAAATGATTAGTTGTACCTGCAAGTTAATAACATACCAAACAATAGAATGCAAAGGAATAATAAATAAATGGAGGAAAACTGAAAAGGTCTCACCCATTTAGTACTCCATGGCTGACTTCCATTGCACCTCCTCAAGCTTGTTGCTGATGATGGATGCCCTTAGATTGTGAGCAATTCCTATGTGTCTAGTCCTAGCCAAGCTTTTGAAGGATTTATGAAAATAAACTAATGTGCAAACTAAAAGCTCAATCCTATTATGCAAATAGTAATGAAGCCTAGAATAATGAGAATTCCTATATCAGTAGATTAAACAAAATGATGATAATAATAAGAGATGGCCAAAAATGAGATCAAGATTGTCATTTTATAGAAAATGCAATCTTGAACAGATGGACAAGATGAGAGCTTTAAGGAATTCCCTAGAATCAAAGGTCAAGATTCAATAAGGCAACTCTCAATTAGGGTTAGGGAAAAATACCCATATCTATGAATAAGATTTAATTAAATGAATTAAATCGAGACTGAATGTGACAGTTGAGATGAAATTAGTAAAAATTAGAAGACAAGAGGATGAGATTTTTATAAAATCAGTAATTTAGGAAATTACTTGATTTGTAGAAGAATAATTCCATTTTGAATTAAATTAATTCAAAATAGGGATTTTGTGAGGTAAGAAGTAATTGATTTTTGAAATTAATTACTAAATGAAGAATCAGTTTAAGTATGTGAGATATTTTTAAATGATTTGTTTTATTTAAAAATATAGAAGTGTCACATGCCTTAATTAAATAATTAAAAATAATTATTTAATTTAGAAGAAGTATTTAATTAATTAAATAAATTAATGAATTTATTTAATTAAGAGAGGATTTAGGAATTTGTGACATATTAAATAGATATATTAAAATATATTAATTTAATAATCAGGAGGACATTAATGATAAGGATTAATTAAATAAATAAGATTTTATTTAATTGCAAGAAGACTTTGATAATTAGTGACATTATTAAATAAATAAATAAGATTTATTTACTTAATAATTATGAAGAATGAGAGATTATGAATTAATTAACTAATTATAAAGTATTTAATTAATAGCTGAATGTGGGTTAGAAACATAATTAAAATGTTATAATCATGTTATGACGAAAGGTGGTAGAATATTCGTCGAAGGCCTAAGTCATTTTTAGGTGTCTACATTTGCCCCTCTTTTTCATAATGCAGCTTGTCGCATTGTGGCAAAGAAAACAAGTCCAAACTATGCCCCAGTGAAGGTATGGAGTGCCTATGCCCCCTCAGGAAAAATTTTGAGTTTCAACCCGAGGTCAAAAAAATTTGGAAAATATCCCAACTAGTCAAATTAATGACCAGATAAGTAATGGCGTGAACAGATTCAAAAATGGAAGACACTAAGCTAGCCAAAATATCGGTCAAAGGTGGTCCAATGAGCCTCCAATAGAACCTACTAGGTCAAAACCCTAATTTTCAGCCTATAAATAGGTTGAAAAGGTCAATCCAAATGTCATTTGCTCATTTGTCATATAGAGAATTCAGAAATCAGAGCTTTGAGGGACGATGGTGATTCCAGTTACTACACACCGTGGATACCACATACACACATTCCGACAACCCAAGGGCGTAGAGGCACCGGTAAGTACCCTATCCAACTTGTCCAATTTTGAATTTTATGCATTTATTAGGGTTAAATGGGGGGGTAAACAAATGCGGTGTGACGGAAATGTTGTCACATAAGCCGCAAACGCTTTCGCGTTCACCGCATTTGATTGTGTCGCGACACAAGTGCAATGGGCAGATTAGGTTTTTGTGCGATTGCGCATCCACAAGGGGAAACGACGCATTCGCAAGTTTTGCGATGCAATCGATGGATTTGCGACGCATTTTCAATTTGGCGATGCAATTGACAAGTTGGTGACGCAATTGACAAGCCTAACAATGCATTCGTTGTTGGATTGCGCATTAGCTATCTACAATGACGCATTCATTGATAGATTGCACATTTGATGCTCAAAATGATGCATTTGATTATTTGCAATGCATTTGCTATTCGCAGAGTCGCAATTGACTAGTTGTGACGCATTTGTGGTCAATGCGACATAATTGCCATTGACCAAAGTTGACTTTTGTTGACCTTGTGCTAAGATTAACTTTTATGTACCCTTGACTTGCTAGTAGTAGTAACTTTCCATAATGTTGCTTAATATGTGCTAATCCTTGGCCTTTCCTTGTGTAGAGTTGGCTTGTGCCCATTTACACCCGAGAGTTCCGACTAGCTACCTATGCTTTTAGAGTTCATCTTAGTGATAGATAGAGACAACGGTTGATGGCCCTAGGCCTATACCATGTTACCTACATGCCCGTTATTCGGGAAAATAGAGGTTTGCTGACAACCCTCTGTGAGAGGTAGCATTCTGAGACTTGCTCATTCCACTTGCCTACTGGAGAGGCGATAATGACTTTGGAGGATGTGTACTGTATTCTCTGGATTCCAATTAGCAGAGAGAGGGTGGTCTATGATCCACACCGAGGGCGACAGGCCCTGACAGAGATGTATGAGGGTGTTGATGGTGCCCAGCTAGGCATGGATGGTTATGAGATCGGTTGGGACATTGTGACCGATCAATTTCCTAGATTCGATGCCATGCTTATGACCTTGATCGTCGGATTGCTGATCCCGGATCATCATGGTCACGGATTTCCTGTTGAATGGGGGGATGTTCTTGTCCATATGCGGGGATAGAGGACTGTGTTCGCTTGGGAGCCATGCTTGTTGGCCATGCTCTATCACTAGTTACACGAGGTTGTCTATCACCAAGGGCACAGTATCAATTGCGGCACTACCTTCTTGATGATCTGGGTATGGGAGCGCATTCTCGTGTTTCGACCATCGGTGCAGATTCAGTAGCTCAATGATGGGATGCCTTATGTATATTTATATGCGGGATCAGTTAGCCAGACTCACATGGGAGATACTAGGTACTAGCGTCATCAGATTGACACGATGATCAGTTTTGTTTGGATACCCTACAAAGATTGTGCACAGTGGTTAGATGAGGATGGTCACTTGTCCTTTTGTAGACAGTTTTAGTATCTGATTGGCTACACAGTACAGACTCAATGGATCATTGAGATGTACCTGCCCCAATGGGTACTACGACAGTTTGGGGAGTAGCAGGTTGTACCAGTAGGCACAACAGAGTATGCTCGGTCTTCCAGGGAGACCATGTGGGGGCCACCCATATCAGTCATAGTAGTAGAGCAGCAGGCTGATAGCTTGGTGGCAGTTCAGTGGGTATGGAGAGGGGGTCCAGCAGATCCAGGGACGTTTGTTGAGTTTGACACCTGGTGGCAGGTTCACAGGCCCATCCCTTTGACAAATCCAGATGGTCCACTGCCAATAGATCATAGATCAGTCATTCCACGGATACCGAGGAGAGATCGGGGTGGCAGAGATGGAGGGAGAGATGGAAGAGGTGCCAGGGGTAGATATGGAGGCAAGGCAGGAAGAGGCCGAGATGGGGGAGATGGAGGAGGTGGGGGAGATGGGGGAGGTGGAGGAGACGATGGAGGTGGAGGAGATGGGAGGGGTGTGAGGAGGAGGAGGGATGGCAGAGGGCGGAGGCAACCTAGGAGAGTCAGACAGAGAGTGGGTGGTGTACCATTGTCTGTCATGTCCCCGAAATAACAAAACCATAAAGATTAAGTGTTAAAATACAAATCAATTAATAAATAAAATAAATAGCAATATTAATATTAAATATAAAATAAATGTGTATCATATCAATATATAAATATATAAAATGAAATAACAAATATAATAATAATATATAGGAAAATTATTGTTATTACATTCTAGTATTAAATAACTTAGTATAAAAAAATAATAATAAATAAATATTATAATCATTACACATCAAAGATTGTAATACATTAGAATAAAATAATAATAAGATATTATCAAATTGTTTTATTATTATACTTTAATGTTAAAATATGTTCAATAAAATATCAAAATAAAATAATAAAATAAATAGAAATCTGAAATATCATAATTATAGTAATAATATATTATTTTAAAAATAGATATTATTGTGATAATAAAAGCAGCAATTAAATCTAACAAAGGGATGTATTTTATGAAAAGTCACCTCTTTCACCAAACAATACATTCCCCCCATGAGTCACCTACCTTGAATGGTATAAATAGAAGGAATGAAAATAAGGAAGGGGGAAAAAACATGGAGAAATAGGATTTGCAATTTAGAACAGCAACAACAATTATTGTTACGCATTGGAATATAGAGCCATTTAATATATATATTATTTAATAGGCATGCAAGTATATATGCATAGATATAGATAAATTTTATAATGAATAATATGCAATGAATAAAGAATATATATGAATAAGGAAATAATAATTATATAAATATATATATATATATATGGATTGTCCTCATCCTATAATCAATTTAGTACAAGGTTGAAGGAAGTGAGTAAGGAAACATGGAGAGATATAGCAACTCAGGTGATGTACTCACTTAGCAATAATATTTAGTATATTTTGAATATAAGAAACTAATATTTCTCATTTGATTATTGGTGCAATGTTTTCCTTTGATGTTATCAATATTATAATAGTTTGATGAATTGATGATGGTTGCTTTAACATTATCATGACCATGAATGAAACTAAAGGGTATGATATGGTGACATTTAGTTTCCATCATTGTTAATATTACATTGGATAGTATCATTGATCATTTATAACTAAATATGATGAGAATTGGCATTGTTGTAGTAATACAGATCCATGTACTTTTTTCGCATTATGTTACATTTTCATGCATCCATTTAATACTCTCAGACATGATACAAGCATATAGATAATTCAATAGTAAATGCATAAATGACTGTCCAAAGATTGTCTACTATGTGATTGTTACCCTATTAGGATGAGGGAGAAGCAACACCAAGTGGATTGCCTAAAAACCCCATCCTCAGGCCTGTAGGCCCAAGCAAGGGATTGGTCATGAAGGGTGGGTGTCCCACCTCAACATTCTATTATTTAGGGGGGTGGTAGGCCTTAGGCCCTTGGTACTTAGGGTTTCCCCCTCCACTCCTAATAGGGCCATTGTCTTCTGAGGTACTGTCATTGGTGGAGAATGTAGGTACTAGGTCATTGGGAAAGGAGGACTGCATAAGCAGCCTCCCATGCCCAACATGAAGGCTTCAGGGCGGATCCACCCATGGCACTCCTCTTGCTTGTTAAATTACATTTATGATTATGCTTATATTTTGGATATCTAGATATTAATGCTAATAGATATATTTGTATGTGGAAATTTTGTTAATATGGTGAATGCAGATTTTAAACCAAGATTACTTCACTAAAAAGAACATTCATTTGGAAGGAAGAAACCCTAAACCTTATCTACAAGCAAATTCTAGGGTGAAACTGGTAAGGGACATTACATTGTCACCCATTCGGGAGGAGGGGGAGGAGAGAGAGCCGGAGGCGAGGGCCGAGGAGGTCAGAGGAGGTGGAGGTGGTGGTTGAGGAGGAGGTGGAGGTGGATCCACTTGTTGGGGGACACCCTCTTGACATAGATGTGGAGGAGGTCCGGGCCGAGGGGGAGAGAGATGAGGAGGAGGATGAGGAGGAGGAGGAGGCAGATCAATGGCTGTGGGAGCGCATGATCTTTGGGGAGGATGAGGGTGACAGATCACCCATTTTTCCTGTTGATACTACTATTGATCAGTGGATCATAGACTTACAAAGAAGACTTGATGTGGCCTTGTCTCAGAACAAGGCCTTAGCAGCTGAGTTAGAGGTCACCTGAGTGGAGAGAGATCAGGCTATTCTTCGATGGCAGGAGTCAGATCGATGGGTGACCAAGTTTGTAGAGCTATGTTCTAGACCGATAGGGGATATGGCTTGGGAGCTAGCTAGGATGGTAGAGAGTAGGGGCTGATATAGGGTATTATATGAGTAGGTTGTTCCACCAGATAGACGGGACCTGGGGTTGTCTCGATCCCATAGCAGGACAGGTAGTGGCAGTCGGACACACAGTAGTAGGTCTTATAGCAGTAGTTACACCAATGTTGGGGAGTCCATTGCATCAAGGCAATCGTCAGGTCACAAGTCTCATAGATCTCATAGGAATTCATTAGGGCACAGTCACAGGTCAGAGCATGGCCATAGGTCAGTGTCATCAGGGTAGAGCCAGCCTCCAGTTACTGATCCTATAGGATCTCAGAGTGAGACACGGGAGAGGACACCTATTCAGGTCACTTTTCACCTGATGGATCATCCATGATCACCTCACAGTTCACCTCCATGGGACAGAGGAGGGCCATCCTAGGATTTGTTTTTAGACACTTGTATATTTTGATATTCAATCCTGCGAGCTCCATTTTTGGGATATCATATGACTCTATCCTATGACATTACATGTTTTTGAGATTATATATGCGATGTAGTTTTGATGTGGCCAATGTTTCATGAGATGCTTATGTGATTCTTTTATGATGCTATGAGGTGTATTTATGCTTATATTTATGAATGCATTTATGGATGTGGGTATGTATGCATTGTATAATGTGATGATGATGTGGTTTCTATATGTTAATGCAGATGTTTATTTATGATGCTTATATGTGGATGCAAATCATAGCATTTATGCAATGTGAATTATGGTATTTGATTTATGCAGATGTGAATATGAAATGCTCATGCCATTATGTATGCAATTTTGTTTTTGTATGTCACAGGATATTATCAAAGAACCATAGAAGAGAAGACGAAGATGGATGTTAGTGCGAAGAAAGATATGCATGTTAGTGCGGAAAACAAAAATCCTTCAAAAGCTTTGCTATAGTGCTATCCTAGTTATTGCTCTTTAATCATCATTGGGAAAAAAATGTCATGATGGTTGACAAACACTATGATAAGACATAGATCAATAGTGTGCAAGGTCGAACCATCACATAGATCAATAGTCATAGACAAAGGATGATCACAACTCATGCAAGGAACACAATTTCCCCTAGTCACGTTACCATGATCAATTGCCAGAACAACCAAGCCAATAATGATACATTGTTGCTTCTCTAAATCCTGATGATAGGACATCCTTGAGAAACTAGCCACATGATAGTAAAAATAGACGGTAAAATCATCATACTACATCATTGCTTCTCTAAATCCTGAAGTCAGGACATCCTGGAGAAATTGATAGTAGATTGATAAGCAGACAAGGATAGTCATCATGATACATCGTGGTTCCTAAGACATTAGGAACTAATATCATGATAATTGTTGAAAGACAAAAAAACAAAAGTTTTCTACATGTTTGCCAAGTGTTTTTAATGTCAGGTGTTTGTCAAATGTCGAGTGATATCAAATTTAGGAAGGACACATCCTAAATGATGTTGATATCTAGAAGATCGATTCTCAGGGTTAGGAGAATCCATCAAAATGCTAGATGATGATTGATGATGCTTAGGAAGGACACATCCAAAAGCATATAGAAGTGACAAGAGTTTCTCTTCAGAAGGACACATCTTGAAGAAGAACCCAAAGTTTTTCCATGATAAATTGTCCTGATATGACTTTGACTACATGTCATTGCTGACATGCTGAATTGACTGAGAGTGTTTGACAAAACAGATTTTTGAAAGATTGATAGCTCAAGATTGACATGAGATTGGCTTGATTTGAAGATGGTTTGATGTGTGTGAATGTGCAATGCCATGAACCCTAATGGACTGACCTAGTGCGGCCTCGGGGGTCTATCGATTGATGGCCTTGCCTACGTCATGCACTCAGAGACCTCGTAGTTCGACATGACCAATGATGTTGTCTAAAGGACATAAATTTGAATCATGATGTTATGTTGAGAAACCTAGAAGGAGTGACCTAATGTCTCGGGGATTCAATGATGAATCTTGCCTATGTAGCAAATGCGCAGAGACAACATAGTGCAGACTAGGACAAAAGACTGATTGATTTGATCAGATTGGCTTTGATTTTGGGATTTTGACACTGATTTGGATACTTTTGTATTTTCTCGGGATGCTTTCTAATTTTTAGGTCTTTTTTCAGGACTTCTTAGATTTGTAGGATTTTTTTAGGACTTTTTCAGATTTGTAGGATTTTTTCAAGACTTTTTAAGAATGCGAGATCATGTGTGGTACCCACTACAGTTGTGCGATAAAGGTATTGCCCCCAGATAGAGCAAGGAATACCCTAGTTCAATGATATGGAGATAGGTAGACAAAAGATGAGGATATGCAAGGGATTATGTCAACCAAATGGTTACCATGGTCGAAATTGACAGAGTTAGGACGGATGCCATGAATGTATCAGGTGCTTGTGATTATGATGAGTGGATAAAGGTTGATTTGAGTAATAGTAGATGACGAAGCAATGATCGACTACGCATGGCACCTGTTTGCGAAGTTTTCACCATGGTACTTATCCAAAGTGCCTATTTGCCAGGTTTTCACTATTGGATGAATTCATTTGTTTTTACTATTTTTGCCATTTTTTATGTTTTTGATGTCACCAAGACGCCTGTTTGCCAGATTTTCATCAAGGGATGATTTTTTTTGTATTTTTAGGTTTTAGCCAAGCTCTCTAATGCTATGTGTAGAACTTTCTCAGATGTAAGTTGTTGATGGGTTTTGTCAGCTGTTCTCCATCAGGTGTGGCCAACTGGTAAGCTCTGGAACCAAATGCGGCAGTAATGATATAAGGACCAAGCCAATTAGCCTCAAACATGCCAAGATTTTCTTGGTCCACCTGATTTCTTGGGTTCTGCATTAGGACTAAGTCACCAATTTCAAACTATCTCACCATTACTCTTTTTTTATAACTTCAGCAGAGACGATTTTGATATGCCTGCAAATGATTTAAGGCATTTTGTTGTCATTCTTGTAACATTTCTAGCTTATGTAGGTGAGTATGTTTGTATTCTTCATCATCAATCAGTCCTTTCAAGGAGACTCAGAGAGAAGGAATTTTGACCTCGATGGGTAATATGGCTTCAAATCCATAGACCAGGGAAAATGGAGTGGCTCCAATGGGGGTACAGATGCTGGTACGATAGGCCCATAAAGCAGGATTAAGTTATAGGTGCTAATCTCAGCCAGCATCATTGACGGTCTTCTTCAAAATGCGAAGAATTTTTTTGTTGGACGCCTCAGCTTGGCTGTTACCTTGTGGGTAATATGGAGTGGAAAAATGGTGTTGGATGTGGAATCGCTCACAGAGCTCCTGAACATCCTAATTTTTGAATGGACTGCCATTATCTGTGATGATGGATTATGGGACACCATACTGGAAAATGATGTAATTCAGGATAAACTTGGATATTTTTTTACCGGTGATGTAGGTGAGAGGGACGACTTCAATCCACTTAGTAAAATACTTAGTGGTGGTGATTATGAATTTATGGCCATTAGAAGAGGATGGATGGATCTTACCCAAGAGGTTGAGTCCCCATTATGCGAAAGGCCATGGAGAAGTGATTGGTCTCAATTCTTGTGCAGGTGCATGAATCAGGTCACTATGCGCCTGGCATTTCTGACATGTTCTGACAAACTGAAGGGCATCTTTTTCCAATGTCGGCTAGTAGTACCCAAGTCTGGTGACTTTCCTAGCTAAGGTTGGACCAATCAAATGAGATCCGCATATACCCTCGTGTACTTCTCGTAAAGTTTTTTGGGCTTCATTAGTGTCGAGACAGTGAAGAAGGGTGTTGTCAAAGCCATGACGGTATAAGGTGTCATTGACGATGGTATATCTAGCTGCTTTTTGGATAAAGGATTTTTGTTGGTTGTTGGACAAGTTGGGTGGGAGGGTTTGGGATTTAAGATAGTCATATATGTCTTGATACCAAGATGAACTGGGACCAACAATCTCGCACACCATTTTGGATTCTGGAATATCGTACGTAGGCATCAAAAGTTGTTCTACTAAGAATTCAAATTGTGACACATTCTTAGGGATGTCTAAGAGAGATCCAATGGTAGCCATTGCATCAACTACTTTATTCTGTGTTCTTGGGATTTGTTCAAATGCAATCATTTTGAAATACATTAGGAAACTATCCACCATCCTTTTATAGCGAAGCAATTTCTCATCTTTTGTGTCATAGTCATTATTCACTTGATTGATGACCAACTGAGAATCTCCAAATACGAGCAATGTCTGAAATTTTCATTTAATTGCTCTCTTGAGACCTGTGACCAATGCCTCGTATTCTGCAATATTATTTGTACAAGGGAAGGCAATCTAAAATGATTTAGGAATTGAATCCCCTTGTAGTGTGATAAATAATATGCCAGCTCCTGAGCCGTGACTAGTGTGGGACCCATCAAAGTATAGTTTCCATGGTAGAGCTGGTTCCGCATGAAAGATGGACTCATCAGGAAAATTAGTTATCAATGGATGAGTAGCTTGGATTGGTGCATCTACCAGTTGATCTGCTATTACTTGACCTTTTATTGCTTTGCACTCCACATATTGTATATCATACTCGCTTAATATCATGACCCATTTCGCCAAATGGCCTGTCAATGCTGCTCGACTCAGGAGATATTTTAATGGGTCAATATTAGCTACCAAATGTGTTTGATGACTCAGCATATAGTGTCTTAGTTTTTATGCCACAAAGACAACTGCAAGGCATTCCCTTTCAATGGTTGTGTAGTTGAGCTCATATCCAATTAGTGTGTGACTGATTTAGTATATGGCTCTTTCTTTTTCTTCATGGTCATTTTGCACCAATAATGCCCCCAGTGCATTTGTTGTTGTGGAGACATACAGGATCAACGGTTTTCCCTCAATAGGTGGAATTAACACTGGTGGTGTTAATAGATATTCTTTAATTTGGCCAAAGGCTATGTTGCATTTATCTTTCCATACAAAAGGATTGCTTTTGCGTGGTAGATATTGGAATGATTGACACTTGTCTACCAACTGTGCGATGAAGTGGCGAATAGATTGCAATCTGCCCTAAAGTGTTTGTAACTCGTTGATTCCCTTTGGTGGAGGCATATCCAAAATTGCTTTTACTTTTGCGAGATCAACCTCAATACCTTGTCTCGAAAATATGTATCCCAACAACTTACCTGAGGTGACTCCAAAGACACATTTCTTTGGGTTCAATCTAACTTTGTAACCCTCAAGCTGTCTGAAAATTTTGTCTAAGACTTTGAGATGTTCTTTCCTTGTCAAAGATTTTTCCAATAGGTCATCCACATAATCTTCCATTAGAATATGCATCATGTAATGAAATATTGTTGTCATAGCCCTTTGGTATGTGCTGCCTGCATTCTTTAGGCCAAAAGGCATGACATTCCAACAGTATGTTCCCTAAGGGCAAGTGAATGTCATTTTATGTTGATCCTCTGTTGCAATTCGGATTTGATTATAGCTTGAGAAACCATCCATGAGAGATAGCATCTCATACCCTGTCGTGAGGTCAACAATCATGTCTATATTTGGTAAGGGGAAGTCATCCTTTGGGAAAGCCTTATTCAAATCTATGGAATCCATGCAAATACAAATTTTTCCATTTGGTTTTGTAACAGTTACAATGTTGGATATCCAATCGGCATAGTCTATTGACCTTATGAACTTAGCATCCAATAGTTTCTTTAGTTCTGCTTTGACAAGTAATGCAATTTGTGGGTGCATTTTGCGTAAATTTTGTTTGACTGGCTTGATTCCTGGGATTAAAGAAAGATGATATAGTACCAATTCAACATCAAGGCCTAGCATGTTAGCATATGACCATGCAAAGTTAATTTTCCTATCTATGAAGAATTGTTGAAATTCGGGTTTTTCTTCGTCTAACAATGATGCAGCCAAGAGAATCATTTTGGGATTCTCTGGTGTGGCTATGTTAACTTCTATTGTGTTGTCAATGAGCATTGTTGATTTTTCCTATGTTATGGTGAGAAATTCCAATCCTCCATCCTTAGGCGCCTCAGAGAGGTTTTCACCTTTGGATGTGTCCTTTGTTTTTACTATTTTAGTGTTAGAAGGTGCCTTGCGATTTTCACCTAAAGACATTTCTTTTTCTTTTCTATTTTTTGTATTTTTGCGACTAGAGGATTGCATAGTCTCCCCGAAATAAGTTGCACAATCTAGATCAATGGAGAACCCTATTTTGTGATTACCCCACAGAATACCTTCGTGGAGCCCCATAAATTCTTTAATTGCTTCATTATTTTGAAATATGTCCATCACTAGTGGATCTTGTTGGTCCCAGTCGATCGGTTGTGGGTAAACAAGATGGATCCCATCATCAGTGTTGGTGAAGGATGGGGAGGATGCAGAAAGTGTGCAAATTGAAGCCTCAAGTGTAAAGGCAAAGTTGTCAATTTCCACTTCTGTGTCTGATGCAATGGATGGTCCATACTCCAAGTCAGATGAATCAAATTCAAAATCATAATATGGGATAAAATCATCAACATCATGACTAGTGGTTGGCATTTCAGAAGTATGGATAGTGGGCTCAGATAGGTTAGGCTCATGGGTGGGCTTAGGAATGGGGTGGGATGATCTAGGTATTACCGACGACACCTTGTGCTCTTCTGGATTCCAATGAATTCTTACCCATTCCTTATTTTTGGAACGTCGGTCGATAGGGTCAATGTTATATTCTAGGTGGAATCGTTCTTCAAAGGGAAGTTGGCCAGGTTCCAGAAATAGCTCGTCAATGTCATAGTCACTAAGGGTTTTTTCAGATCCCCATTCCCATTCATTTGAATCAGTTTCAGTAAGGGATTCTTCACATGTACAACACTTTTTGTAGCCGTTACAACCTTATTTGAAAGTTCAAGGATACGTTGATCGTCAGTTCTGAATTGATCAAACCCTAGCCCTATATTCCTTGGTCTTGCAATCATGATAATAGGTTCCCTTCTTCCATTGTTGTTCTTTCCAAGGTCGCTTGTGTCGTCGAAACCTAGGGATCTGCATATATCATAACCTTTGCCATAGAGATGTAATGGTAGTGGAGATAACTCTGTTGGGTTTTTGTAGATCTAGTTATCTATGTCAATAATGACTTCATTACCCATATCGCCCCACCGTGTGAAAACACTTTTTGATGGGACCTTGAAAGTTGTTTTGGGCTCAACTGCAAAACATGGTCTACCATACACTTTAGGTGGCTTCGGTATTGTGGTGATACAGTAAGCCGTATTCAATTTGAACTCACCACAACCAAGGTCCTGGATCTAAATGTCTTTACTTGGGATGGAGGTTGATGAAGATGGTGTGGTAGAAGGTAATGGAATGGATGATTTT
The DNA here is from genome assembly GCA_007115665.2 of Sequoiadendron giganteum. Taxonomy (NCBI): domain Eukaryota; kingdom Viridiplantae; phylum Streptophyta; class Pinopsida; order Cupressales; family Cupressaceae; genus Sequoiadendron; species Sequoiadendron giganteum. The sequence continues at coordinate 372,888,788 of CM021108.1, read as the reverse complement.
ATGACTGTTGATGGGTCAATATATTTGGATGAGGTGGAAGATGAGGCTTCCAGATTGATGGGTACTTGGTGCTCAGCAGTGGCTCACAGGTTAGTACAGTATTGAAATGGATCGGGATCTCCTGGGATAGTGATCTTTGTTCCCTCAAAAGGGAATTTTAGGCATTGGTGGTATGTGGACGGGATGGCCTTTAAAGCATGAATCCAAGGGCGACCAAGTAAGATATTATAATGTATTTCACGATCCAAGACTTGGCATGTTGTATCTATGATGACTGGTCCCACTCGGAGTGGAATTGTAATGACGCCTTTAGAAGCGCATTCTTCATCATCATATGCCTTGATGACGATGCTTTTGCTAGCATCTACACATGCATCAGAGAAGCCAAGAGCTTTAACCAATTTTAAAGAGAAGATGTTCAATCCTGCTCCGCCATCTACTAGGACTCATCTAACCTTATGCTTGTGGACAAAAACCTCGATGTGAAGGGCATCATTATGTGATGGTTTGGGCGAGGCATAGTCGTTGTCCGAAAAGGTGATGTGATGGGTTGAATTCAGATATCCGACCATAGTCTCAAAGTGGTTGACATCCATGTTGATTGGGATAGATGACTCTTGCAATACTTTATCTAGGATGGCCTTATGTGTGGGTGAAATATGGAGTAGTTCTAGAATGGATATTTGAGTTGGTGTTTTATGCAATTGCTCAATAATATTGAACTCTGATTTTGGATTGGGTTGTCTGGCGGATGGACCAGGTATGGTGATTTTCGGTTGATGAGCAGAAGGACCTGGGATGGTGACCTTACCTTTACATGTGGTTACATTACATTTTGGGGCCTTTTTAATGGTGATGTTATTAACACACTCATCTTCATCAGTAGTACAAAGATTGTTGATAATAGTACCATCAGGATATTTGTATGTAGGACGAAAATTATCATAGGCAGGATGAATGCGGCTGGCTTGATTGTGGGTATTCTTTGTGCCAGACGAGGAAGCTTTACCATGATCTTGCACTGGCTTTTTGTGTATGGTATGATCCGCATTAGATGTAAATGATTGACCACCCAATTCGATGGTGTGGTTCTTTATGAGGTCTTGCACCAGATTTCACAATTGGTGACAAGAGGAAGTTTTGTGCCCTTTGGCATGGTGGTAATCACAAAATGAACAATCATCCCACCATGTCGGCTTGAACTAACCAGGGTCATACAGTTTTGGATCTTCTAGCGTTATGACACCATTTTGAAGAATTTTCTTCAAGATAATTTCAATAGGTTCACCCAAAGGGGTGTATGTGCATTTTTTGAATTGTCATGGTTGACGCAACTGCCTTTGATTATTTTGTGCATGATTGCTTTGGTTAGCATTAGCAGTTGGTGTTGGTGTAGTTACAGGTGAGTTTTGATTTTGTACTCCTTTGATTGTGAGTACATGACATGTTGCATTGACAATTTTTGCATCAACTAGACCATCATTTGTGATATGCTTATTTTTAACCCAGTATTTGTTTTTGTCATTTGAGCTACTTGGCTTATTATTGGTGGTGGTATTGATGGTTTTGCCACCATATTTCAATTTTCCTTTGGTGATCAAGGCTTTTTCAAGTTGAACACCCTTTTCAACAAGGTCAACAAAAGTGGTGCAACAATGGACTTGTAATCCATACCTTAGTGGTCCTAGGAGAGTTTGTACAAACATGGTTACTTTCTCCTTTTCAGGTATTTCTACTAGACATCTGCTTGCTAAGGTTCTCCATCTTTGAAATAATGGTATGAAAGTCTCTCCTGCATCCTCTTAGGTAAGTCTACATAAGGAGGCAATGTCGATATCTGTGTCAATGTTATAGGCATAGTTCTCAACAAACTTGTTTGCCAATTCATCCCATGTTTTTATTCCCTTAGGCAATAGTGAGAACCATTCTAGTGCATGACCTGTGAGACTTCTTGAAAAGAGTCTCATGAGATAAGTTTGTTCATATGCAATGTCCATACAACTAGTAGTGAATTCTCTTATGTGTTTGATGGGGTTTGTCTTGCCTTTGTAATTGGGAAAATGAGGTACCACATATCCATGAGGAAAGGGTGGAATATACAAGGTTGTGTTGAATGGATAAGGACACAAGTCATTTGACAAGTATGAATTTTTATTGGATTGTTGCAGGGTCTCCACTTGTGTTTGAAGAGCAGCGAGTTGTTGTGTTAGTGCTTCCACCATGGGATGGTTGGTAGCATCACCCATGTTGGTGATAGGGGCATCCTGAGTCCCCAGTTGTTGTGACAAGATGTGTTGATTTCAAATGGGTTGTCGGTGAGCAAAATGAGTGTTTTGATTATGCGGTTGTTGGAAATGAGTGTGTTGATGAGGGATGTGTTGTTGTGTATGGACTTGGGAGGCATAAGTGCGGATGTGATAGCCTGCCATGTTGGACTGAATTTGATGACCTTGTTGGTTTTGATTTTTTTGATGTCCAAATGGAGTGAAGGATTGAGCGCTTTGTTGATTTTGAGCTTGTTGATGCCCAAATGGAGTGAAGGATTCAGAGCCTTGATTGCCTTATCTAGATAAGAGATTGTGGCCTTGAGGAATTTTGGTGGTTTGGGTCACAGGAATGTTGGCATTAACCTGTGAGGAAGTGGGTTGGGTTCCTTGGTTGAAAACCCTTCGTTTATTTCTCCCAAATGGGTTGGATGAGTTGGTTGCCATGGCATTTGAAGAATCTAATAATAGGTTTGTTGATGTACTCATGGAACTAGATGTAGTTCCAAAGAGGTTTGATTTGGTTGCCCCCATTGTTTATGAAGAGATGGTGGATGCTTGTTGTGGAATGGATTGTGATATGGTGTTGGTTTTGGAAGATGATCCCCCAATGGATGTTGTGTTGGTTGTGGTGGTAGCATGACCAAGGGAGGTAACATTGATTGTGTTGATGAAACTGTGTGAAGAGGCTCCCATGGAAAGATTGTGTGATGTTGGAGTGGGAGAGGTTTCTCTAAGAGTGTTAAGATCAAATCCCTTTGGTAACTTAGCCCCTTGGTCAAGGAGCATAGCTAGGAATCTGGATGAGTCATTTAAGACAAATTCTTCCACAAAAGAGGCCACTTCTGGGTTTTGGGCAGCAACCTCTATGTCTTCTTCAAGGACGTTCCCATTTTGATCCCATCAGATAAATGGTTGAAAAAGATGTGATGGAGATGATGGGATATTCATCTCACTAAAAGGATTGATTGTGGAATTTCCCATGTCAAAACAAGGATTGTTCATGGTGTTGGGAAATGAGTCCATGTCAGTTGTGAACTCAAGAAAGTTGGTGTCTTGTCTAAAAGAATCCATGAGTCTTTTCTTTTTGTGCAATCTAGTTTCAACCATACAAGGTTTTTCTCAACTTGGGATGATGGAGAGAATGATCTAAGTATGAGACTATGTTTTTGGTTTCTTTTTGGATTTTTAAAGGATGCTATGAAATGAAAGTAAGATTAAAGGCTTGTGAATGCAAGTGGTGTGACACTAAATGGAGATGCCAAATGATATGAAATAAATGATCCTAAGATGTACTTACTAGTGAGAGATCTAAAGAGGACAAACTTGGGCAAACCAATTTTTTGCAATGATTCAATTTTGGAAGACCAATGGACTGTAGAAGGACTATAAGTAGGACAAAGTGAAATTTACACACTAGACTACTGAGTGGGAAATGATTCACAAAAGGATTGACAAAGTGACAAAGGTAATTGGGTCCATTGATAACCTACTATTGAATGCAAAGTTTGGACAATGAATGATAAGAGTCAACTCCTAAAATTTGCAAAAGTGAGTGTCTAAGGAGATGGTGAAGCTATCAATGCAATCTAATGGACTAGAAAAGGAACCCTATTGTGATCCTAAAATGCAATGTTTGATGAAAATTTGAGCAATTCAGAGTCTAGTTTGGACTATAACAGTGAAGGAAGACTGGATTAAATTCAAGACAAGTTTGTGGAGTTTTTATTTTTGACAGTGAGTAAATGTTTTCAGTTTTAGCAAATGTGTCACAGCAAATGCGGTACGACAGAGCAAATGCGGCTCACAGAGTCGAACACGGCTCACAGAATCAAATGTGGCTCACATAGTCGAATGTGGCTCATAGAGTTGAATGCGGTTCAGAAAGTGTCGATTGTGACACAGTCTGGCGAATGTGGCTCAATATGCTGAATGCGATTTAACACTAGCAAATGCAGCTCTATGAATTTCAACTGTGGTTCATCAGAGCAAATGCGGCTCAAGATGACTCAGTTGCGATCCATCAGAGTGAATGTGGCTCGATGTCTAGCGATTTTGGTTTATCAGAGTGATTGCGTTGCAATAGGAAAAATTAAAAAAAAAACCCGAACACAGTTTTGAAAAGTTTTTTGGTTCAGATTTGTGATTTTCAATTTGTGGAAGTCTGTTTAAAAACAGTTGACAAACACATAAATTAAAATATTAAGTGTATGTTCAAGTAGACTCACTCTTATAGTAAAATGGTTCATCGTAGCAATCATAACCCACGGCTTAAAATCACGTCGACTCACAGAACCATGTCACCCCCTAGAGGGCGCCTGTGTTTTTGTCTTTTCTAGGTGGGTACTCAAGGTGACGAAAGTGGATACCGAATCCCTGGAGGAAACAGTCTGTGGTGATTATATGGTGAGTGTATTGGGGAGAGATTCTTCCCTCCCCTTGCACCGTTATTGAGACAATGTCTAGTTACTGACACGGCTGGCTTCTACACTATGGTTCTTAGTAAGTATTTTCGTTCAGTGTGGCAATAGATATACTCCATCGAGAGACCTCCCAACCTTTAGAACAAAGGCTTTGGGGATGGTTATCCTGCCTACTACTATCAAGTTGGATTTTCATCAACAACTTGCTTTTGATTAGAGTGGGTTGGAAACCTTGGCTTTAGGTGTTCCCACTTAGGTCGTTCCTCTTGGGTGAGTACTTTTTTCCCACAAGAGTAGGCCTTCTAAGGGTTGTAAGAAAACATAAAATGCATAAGTATAAAAAATGGATATGTCTGTCTTTTTGATCACCCAATAAAGGGGAGAGCATATGCCTATTATCCAATCAAACACAAAAAACAAGTTTGTTCAATTTTAAACCCAAATAAAAAATTTCTATTCTAGGTGAAGATATTGCTTCACAAAAACATGGTGTTCATTGTTAACCAAACAGAAAAGTGCGGTGACTACCCTAGGATTGATAAATTCCAATTAATGTGTTTATCCTAGGGTTGGTTCTCTTTAAATACCAAAAAGGAAAAAAATAATCAATTTTTGGCCGCAGATGCGTCAGATCTAGATTGCAACAACAACCAGGAAAAAAAATGAATTTTCACCAGTTACTTGCGGCTCGATAGAGCGGATGCGGCTCGGTTTCTGTTAGATGCATCGCTTGAAGGATCATATGCATTGCGACAGAGCATTTGCGTCGCTCACGATCTAAAATGCGATGCGACAAAGCGATTGCGTCGTTTAGGCCTGCAAATGTATCGTTCTGTACCCTGAACCTGCAAAAAAATTGAAGCCGTACGAAACCTACAAAAAGACATGTTAGAAGGTTGGGTTCACCAATGTAATGATATAAAATGTTCTGCAAGATAAACAAATGATTAGTTGTACCTGCAAGTTAATAACATACCAAACAATAGAATGCAAAGGAATAATAAATAAATGGAGGAAAACTGAAAAGGTCTCACCCATTTAGTACTCCATGGCTGACTTCCATTGCACCTCCTCAAGCTTGTTGCTGATGATGGATGCCCTCAGATTGTGAGCAATTCCTATGTGTCTAGTCCTAGCCAAGCTTTTGAAGGATTTATGAAAATAAACTAATGTGCAAACTAGAAGCTCAATCCTATTATGCAAATAGTAATGAAGCCTAGAATAATGAGAATTCCTATATCAGTAGATTAAACAAAATGATGATAATAATAAGAGATGGCCAAAAATGAGATCAAGATTGTCATTTTATAGAAAATGCAATCTTGAACAGATGGACAAGATGAGAGCTTTAAGGAATTCCCTAGAATCAAAGGTCAAGATTCAATAAGGCAACTCTCAATTAGGGTTAGGGAAAAATACCCATATCTGTGAATAAGATTTAATTAAATGAATTAAATCGAGACTGAATGTGACAGTTGAGATGAAATTAGTAAAAATTAGAAGACAAGAGGATGAGATTTTTATAAAATCATTAATTTAGGAAATTACTTGATTTGTAGAAGAATAATTCCATTTTGAATTAAATTAATTCAAAATAGGGATTTTGTGAGGTAAGAAGTAATTGATTTTTGAAATTAATTACTAAATGAAGAATCATTTTAAGTATGTGAGATATTTTTAAATGATTTGTTTTATTTAAAAATATAGAAGTGTCACATGCCTTAATTAAATAATTAAAAATAATTATTTAATTTAGAAGAAGTATTTAATTAATTAAATAAATTAATGAATTTATTTAATTAAGAGAGGATTTAGGAATTTGTGACATATTAAATAGATATATTAAAATATATTAATTTAATAATCAAGAGGACATTAATGATAAGGATTAATTAAATAAATAAGATTTTATTTAATTGCAAGAAGACTTTGATAAATAGTGACATTATTAAATAAATAAATAAGATTTATTTACTTAATAATTAGGAAGAATGAGAGATTATGAATTAATTAAATAATTATAAAGTATTTAATTAATAGCTGATTGTGGGTTAGAAACATAATTAAAATGTTATAATCATGTTATGACAAAAGGTGGTAGAATAGTGGTCGCAGGCCTAAGTCATTTTTAGGTGTCTACACCACATACAACATCTCATCCTTACTTCTTTGTCATCCTGACAATTGGCCCAAAATTCCTCTAGATGCGGTCGATGAGCATACTACTTCCCCACTTGTTTCTTTAGCAAAGCTCATAAAATCTATTAAAACTCATCATTTAATTCTTATTTGGATCAATTCAAGGAATGTAGGCCCAGGGATGCGGATTTGCTTGGGCTAGAGGCTATTTGGGGTGACTTAGAATAGGATGGCACTAGGGGCATGATAGCCCGCAGGTGGCCACCTACACTCAAAGTTCTGCACTTGAGGTTGGTCGTTGGATAAGGCTTTGAGGCATTCGGAGTATGTTGCTTGAAGGCATCAATTTGATTGCTTGGTGATTTAAGCCTAGGGCATGTAGAGGCAAGGTTCATCAAGGTCACTTGGAGCTCCATCATTAAAAATGGTATCTAGGAGATGAAAACCCATAGATGGCATTCTACCATGCAGGGCTCGTAGGAGGCTCAGATGGTTTGGGTTATTTCCTTAGAATTCGACTATTCAGAAGATTGCGAGCGGGGAGCCATAGAAGGTAACCAAGAGATAGAAGTTTGGAGGACAATGATCATGGGATGGAAGTCTACATACGCTGGTCTACACCGCAAAGCGTGTAGGGAAATTTGGCAATGACCATTTCATGTAGGATGGCAGAGGATGGTGCGGGTTCCACCATGCGAAAGGATGGTTATGCATGGCCGTTGAGAAACAACAACCATAGGACGATGGTCATGGGATGGCATCCCACAAGGATATGCCTGCAACACATTTAGGACTTATTTATTTCTTGCATCAAAGTCTAAGGGGGATGGTGGGGTCGGAACCCACACTACAGGAGGATGAACCTCCTTGGCAGTTTCAAGAACGATGTCATCAACCAGGGCGGTCCGCAAACAAAGACCTGCAAAGGCCGACCCATAGAAGGTTGGAGACTTAGCATTCTGGTTTGTGTGGATCAGATGGTGAGAAGGCAAGTGGACCCTATGGCATGGGAGGGGGCTAAGGTTTCGTCGTTTAAGGTTAGTTGTGTGACAACGATGGCAAAGAGCGGACAGATGTCCATAGGTAACAACTCATAGAAGGAATTAGGTTGCATTCATTTGTTTCAACAGCAGAGGACTTGGTGGAACCCACAACATGAGAGGGAGGTGAATGATGGCCATTCTAAAATGGCAGTGAGGCAAGGGTTGCCCGCATGTGGTGGCCCGCAGATGCGGACCCGCAAGGGTTCATAGGCTGAGGGTTTTTTGTCCAAGTGTTTGGTTCATTATTTAGATGGCGACAAGGAGGGCGCAAGCCGCAAAGGACTCACAACCCTGGTTAAGAATGGATGCATGGAGTTAAATTCCCACAAGGCCCTTAGAGGCTGAATTTAATAGTTTTTTAGGGCTTTTAGTCATGTGGGTTTGTCCGGAATCTTCAGGACATTTAACCGTTTATAAAGATTTGAAGTTTTCCCTTTATATTTTAGTGATTATTGAAAAACTTAAATTGAATTTCATTTTGGCTGAGAGGTGATGAGCATACCTAGAACTCATGAAGAAATTGATGAGGATCAAGTTTGAACCATCCAAGAGATCATGCAGGCATGAGGGGGACAACGACAAGTTGGAGCTCTGAAAAATTCCCAACTGGCAAAGTGAAAATGACAGGTCGAAATACCTATTTATAGGAAATTAGGCATTAATAATCCACACTTATTGTAGGTACAATGGTAGTTGAGGTAGCTGGGTGTGGGTTTTGGCACGACGGTAACAAGAACGACGAGGTCCACAAGGTGGATGGAAGCCATGGCAGCGCTGTCGAAGTTTGGCAAAGTGAGTAGTGATGAAAGACGTGGATCCTGCCATGCGGGCAGATGTCCCAGGTTATCCACCATCAAAGCAATGAAAACAACATAGAAACCTGCAAGGAGTGACCCATGGCTATGGACCCGCAGAAGGAAAAGGATGCCACACTAAAAAGGAAAAGAAAAACTACCAAAGGAACCCCACAAAATCCAAAGTCTTAGGAAATTTTTGGGTGGTGAACTTGGTCAACTGAGGATAATGACTTTTAGGGTCCATGAGAATTTTGGCACTTAAAAATAGGGGCATGTGAAACAAGGCAAAGGAAAAAAGAGTGACCCTTTGTAAGAAAAAAGAGAGGGTCCCCGTTATGAATGGGGTGTGTGTGCTATAGGCACAACAAATGGTAACTCCGTTGAGAGAACGCTGTCATGCATTCTAAGGATAAAGACTTATTCAAATCCCAAAATCTATGTTTTCATAGACCAAAAGCCAATTCCCTTGAGTGAACTAGAAACTCAAAGGAGGATGGGATCCTTAGTTGAATCAAATCATGGGAATATCTTGGAAGTGTGTGCATGGTGAATTTTTTACCCTTTCCTTAGAGACTATACCAACAACTGTTGATCAGGCGAAGGCAAGCTACATAAGTTGGCTAACCCCAAAAGTAACCTGGACATCAATCTTGTGCTACCAGTCAGGCATCCATAGCCCCAATAGAGATATTCGCACACCCATACAATTGCATATTTTAAATTTTCTTGTTTTCTTCTCCTTTTCTTGATAATTTCTTTTGGTACTCTTTTCTCTTTTTGCTCAACTATGTAAGCACTAAAGCTAACGGTGGGTTTGGAATCACAGTGGTCATTAGAGAAGACTTAATATTTTCACTTGCCCAACCCTCTTAACAACCACTATATAGCTCCTTGGAAACAATTTAAAATGTGCTCTCATGTATGATTCGAGATAAATGTAAAAGGATTCAAACACGGGTTCCTTCCTAGGTCAAGTCAAATTTCAAATAATGGAACCAACTCCATGGAGGTGGTCAAAAACCAGTAGTTACGAATGAATATTTATCCAAAGAACAAGCGAGAGTGGGCAGAAAAGTGTACTATTTTTCAAACCAAGCACGACCAGAACATCAAGAGAAAAGAAATCCTCAAAAAAACCAAAACAGTCGGGAAGTGAGCAAAAGCAAAAGAAAAAACACAAAGCAAAGGAAACCTAAACTAACTTATATACAACTATGTACAAAGGAAATTTTTGGAAGCTTGGGCAAGGAAATGATGCTTGAGATTTTTCTTGTTGACAGTTAATGAGACATCCTCTCCAGTGAGGGTCCTGAGGTGAAAGGAATTATCTCCTTAAATTTATGAAATTTGAAATAGGCCAAGCCAGAGGTTGCTGAATGTTTGATGTCCCCCTTTCTTTTCATGGGCCTTGTCCCAACAAAGAACCAAATCAACAATTCTAAAGGCCTTTAATTTAGCTCAAAGATCAAACCATCTTTTGACTACACCTTGGTGTTTGGTGAAATTTTCAAGTTCTCTATCACGGACTTCCTCTAAATGTAGTAACTCAGGTAGGCAGGCTTCTTGGTGCTCTCCCTCTTTATAGTTTGTGTTGAGAAATTCGAGTGTGGGTTATTTTAAGGTGAATAGGGAAAATAGGCTCAAAGACATAGATAAGGTAGAAATGAGAATTCCCTAGGGCAGCCTTGTGGCAAGTGCGATTTTTCTAGAGACCAAAACACAACTAGGTGTGCCTATCTTTGGGGTTCTTATCTAGCATATTTTTAATCAACATTATCAGATTTTTATTTGTTGACTCAAATAGGCCATTGCCTTGAGGATAATAATTGGATGGTAATTTAAGCACAATTTCCTAATCGAAAGCCCAACTAGAAAATTTAAGTGAGGAAAATGCAGGGCCATTATCACACACGAGAGCATAGGGGCAAGAAAAGCGATTCAAAATAAAAATTTCGAAGAAATTAGTTACCACCTCAATAGTGCATTCTCTACACGATATTGCTTATGTCCATCTAGTATAGTAATTAGAAGAGGTTAGAATGTACCTTTGGCGTATAGAGGATGGAGGGCTTTCCAGACCGACAAATTCGAGGCCCCATTGAGAAAATGGTCTTACCTCCAGGATTGGTTGGAGCGGGAGAGCAACACTTAATTCTCTGGTAGCAATAGTCTGGCAGACGTGACAGGTTTTGACATGATTATGTGTATCTTTAAACACTGTCAGCCAATAGTACATAGCTCAAAATATTTGGTGAGCAATTAAAGGTCCAGATCCATGGGCAGTACCAAATTTATCATGGAACTCTTTTATTACTTGCACTACTTCTTCCTTTTCAAGACATCTAAGATAGATTCCTTCATGATTTTTTTTGCACAGAATAGATCCTTGCAGCATATAGATATTTCTCTTCAGCCTTAGATCACATCTTTGAACCCCTTGTATCCATGATGGGCACTTGTGATTCAACAAATAGTAGACGATATCATTGTACCATTCTCTAGGAGAGACATCCTCCAATTGATATTGTTGCATGGTGAGTTCTGGCCCTACTTCAGCTATTGTTTTGGCTATCATTCAAGTGAGGGCCTTCCCTCAAACTAGCTTCATGGGTTGAATCTCCATGTCATATTCCTGCAACAAAGTAACCCATTTTTCTCTTCTTTCTCCTAGCTCATTTTGCATCAGCAAAGTTTTAATTTTTGGATTAGGTACAATTGCAAACACCTTATTCTGCAATATCTAGTGTCTAAATTTTAGGCATATGCTTGCTTCTCAATATGCGGTATCTCAACTTAGCATCTTTCAACAGAGTACTCATGAAAGCAATAGGGTTTTCATTTCCTTCATCATCTTTTTGAGTCAATATGTTGGCACAAGAGTGGTTTGAAGCAAAGGAATATATGTAGAATGACTTCAGGTTATTCAGGCTGACTAGCACTAGTACCTCAATGATTGGTTTCTTGATTTCTTCAAAATACTGCTTGGCTTTTGGTGTCCATTCGACTTTGGCGGCCTGCTTCAGCATAGCATTTAGTGACTTGACTATTTCAGCAAAACCTGTGATGAATTTTTGGACAAATTTTATCTTTCCAAAAAAATACTTTAATTCCTTCTTACTTCCTAAAAGTTGAATTTTCATTATGGCCTAGATGCGTTCAAGATCTATTGAGATTCCATTTTTATGAGATCATGTGTCCGAGCAATTTTCCCTCTGTAACTCCAAAAATGCATTTCCTCAGATTCAAAGAAATACTAAATTATCTGCACCTCTGGAAGACCTTACATAGATTGGAGACATGATCGCCTCTATTCTTCAAAAACATAGTAAGATCATCCACATAAATAATTATGCATTTTCCAATTATTTCCCTAAAATAAACTTCCATCACATGCTAGAAGGTGGTGCCCCAATTGATTAATCCAAATGACATTTTCATGTATGCGAAGGTTCCCCATTTTGTGGTGAATGTTGTCTTATGTATATCCTCATACTGCACCATTACCTGGTTATATCCTGAGTTCCCATCCAAGAAAGACATCATTTGAGATCCGTTAACTATTTGTAATACCTCATCCAGCGAGGGCACCAGATAGTTGTCCTTTTCTGAAGCTCTATTCAAGTTGTGGAAATCCACACACAACCTAATTTCTCCATTCTTATTCCTAACCGAAACCAAGTTTTCTACCCACATGGAGTGCCTGACTGGGAATATGATCCTAGCGGACAAAAACTTCTATACCTCTTTGTAAATGATGGGCTCCAATAATAAATTTGATTGGGTCTTGCCATTGCCTAAAAGGTCTAACATCCAGCTTGAGAGGAATGATATGAGTGATAATCAAGGTGTCATACATTTTCAAGTCTTCATAGCTCTAGGTGACCACATCATGATACACGTGTAGGGCATCAATGATCCCTTTTCTCTCTTTTGACATGCACACTTTACCAATGAACACATTCTTGACTTCTTTTGCAACCCTAGGTTGTGAGTATCACATTGATTATTAATGGAATCCTTCTTTGTTTTTTGATCTTGATCTCTTATCTAATCTAAGTCAAATATCCTTTCTAGTTGGACCATACCTCGGGGTATCATGTTTTTTCCTGATATTGATGACTCCCTCTATGTCTAATTCAGCCTCTTCAGTCTCTATCTCATCAATGATTTGTGTGGAAAACACATCAGAGCTTGTGATGGAATCTAGGATATGGTTGTCATCATTGAATACCTAGAAATTGGTCACGTTATCTCGTACAGATAGTGTGGAAGTAAGTTCAATAGTGAACTTCTTTAGGCTAGCCAAGGAGAGGGGTTATAAGGTACTAGCTGCCTGGGCTAAGGCATCAACACTATGACTTTTGAAGCGAGGGATAAATTGGATGTTAAATGCATCTAAGCCTTTTATAAGATCTAAGACTCTATTCCTATAATTTTCTAGTCTTCTATCATGGTAGGAGTATAATTTCCTAACTTGTTTTATTACCATCTTGGAGTCCCAAAAGACTTGAAGCATTTTAAATTTCTTTCTTAATGCCATCAAGAGACAGAGAACTAACACCTCATACTCTACTACATTATTCGTGCAATAGAATTGAAGTTTATGAGTAGAAAATTATGTCTTACCTGTGGGGCTAATCAATTTAAATTTGGCTTTGGCTCCTTGCTTGGATTTGGTCCCATCAAAGTGCAACATACAGAACTTGGAAGAATCCTTGATCTTGAGGCCCACTAAGCATGGTTTTTTCCTCAGTAGTACATTTTCTTCTACATTCTTGGATGATTGTATGGGTTTGGCATGGATTTGATCTAGTTGTACCATTTGAAATTTTCTCCCTCGGGGTGACATGTCCTTTGATATGCTCAATCGTTGTTTGGCACAAGCAACATTCAAATTCTGAGTGGGAAACATTATGTACCCTGCACCAACTAGGCAAGAGAAGCTCCTGAAAGTCCATTCTTGCACCTAGACTGAGCTAATCGTGCACGCATTTCTCGATGAAATCTTGGAAACCATCCAGTAATCCAAGATTGCCATTCTCGTAGGATTCTTCATCATCTGATTCAATTAATACTTTTGTACTTTCAGGCACGTGGGTCAAGTTGGTGGGTGGACTGAATTGCACGAGGACCTCCTCAGAAACCTCTTCTTCATTATATTCTAGTTCATCAGGGTATGCCATGGGGTAGTAATTTCCCAATTATGTTTCAACAAATAATATCTCATTTGTGTTATTTTATTTTGTGATCATAAATTTCATGCAGGGCTCCCGATCAATGGAGATTTGGTTTGGAAACCCTTTCCATGGCAGCCAAAGGTGGGAATAGTCCATAGAAACATATCCATTTAGCACCTGAGTGAAATCCCTTCCTAATATAATGCCATATGTGTTAGGGATATCAACAACTTGGATATCTATTATTTGTTGCACCCTCGGATCAAAATTTTTTTGCATACATATTCTGTTAATTTCTCCAGCATGTTGATCTCCATTTTGTCAATTTGCATTACCTTCCATTTGGAGGGAGTTGGAACTATCCTGAGAGATTTACACACCACCAAAGGCATGACGTTGGAGGAGGCTCTTAAGTCAAGCAAGCAATTATGCAAGTTTTTCCCAAGAAAATTGATGGTGGTTAGAAAGGGAGGGGTCTCTAGCTTACCTTGAAATAGCCCTCTTGAAATGTCAAATTGGGCCACCTAACCCTTATCTTTATCATTGTTCTTATTTTGAGTTTGGGTTTCATCATGTTCTTTAACCGGTTGTTTACTTGCTTGCTGATTTGAAGGCTGATATATTTTCTTTCTGAAGATCTATCGGATGATAGACTCATTTTGTGGCTCATCAAATGAAAATCTCTTAGCGGGAACCTCTGGGGCTGACTTGGATGAGGGAGTCCCATTGAGAATTTGGGAGAAAACATTCCTAATTTTCGAGACTCTGAGCAACTCAAAGGCAGACAAGCTTAGCTTGACCTCCTTGAATTCTTCTACTACATACTCCCCCATTTTTTCTATTTCAACCTCGAAAGAGTTACCATGGAAGGAGCTAGTTGGTTGGATTTGGGTCTAATTGGAATTCCTATTCTTGTTAAAGTAATGAGTGGGCGCATGGGGGTAGCCTAGGTTGTTACTAGCATTTGGGTCAGGAGGAGTACTAAAGTTGTTGGGTGGGGTGGAGGTTGTGAAAGGGCCACCCACTCGTCTATTCCTTAGGTCATATGGCATTTCCCTTTGATGGAACATTTGGACTTCATCCTCACATGACTCTTCCTCATCTACTGGACCATTATCTATGGAATTGAAGAGCTCAGATAAAGGGATTTCATTACTTACCTCTTTAGTTTCTTCATCCTTTGGGGCAGCGGTCTCCTTCTCAGGTACATTACTTTCACCTCAAGAAAGGAGCTTTGAATAACCATGAAAACCGAGGAATCATATGGATCAGAAGGAACTAGGTCCTGGCATCCTGAACCATCAAAAAAAATTTGGACCTCCACTTGAAAGATCTCAATGGTTGTTTGGAATTCTAGACAGTCTAACTCTAAATGTGTACTCATCTTGTGTATGCAGCACCAACCGGATAAGGTGGCCTCTGCAAAGTATACCCCACTTTCTGCTTTGTTTCTATTGCTTGGTTGGTCAAGAGGCATGGAGACACTGCCATTGTTTGGTCTTGTATTCCATGTTCAGTTTTGTCTCTATGATGGTCTCCTTTCAAAGTTTTGTACTGAATTTTGCCCTCTCTCATAGCTATGTTTGGAAGAAGCACCTACGTCATGATTGTGGCAATTGTCACAGTTGAGGTTAGATTGAATACTTCTTGGAGACACCTACAATTGATTGTTCTAATTTCTCAAGTGTATCATTTCAGTTGACATCTTCTTGACTAGTTATGTTTTCTCATCTATCTAATCCTTTTCTATGTTGCTTTGCTGTGAAGTTGAATTCTAAAGAAAGACCGGTTGTACTACTAGTTTATTTTGTTGAATGGGTGGGAACTTAGATTTTTGGAGGTATGCTGACACTTGGGTTTGTTGGGTGTAAGCTTATGGTTGCTATGGTTGCAATTATTGAGGTATGGGAGACACTTGGTTCAATGGCTTCCCCAGATGAGGCACCATCAGAAGTTTTAGAATATGATTCATCAAGGAGGTTTGATGTGCCAAGGCTTGGGTAATCCCTTCAATTTGATTCAGATGGGCAACCAGCCCCAAAAATGGTAAAGGACCAGTGATGTGTTGTCCTAAATTTGTGTTGGTTATGACTGCTTTTTCATATGTATCCACCTACCAAGCTCATAGTGGGCACATCCTTTTCACCAAAGTGGAGGTGAGGTTGTCCAAGACTACATAGTATACTAGGCGAGCGAAAGGATCATCAACCACATAGGGCATATGAAACCTCATATAAGCTTGGTGAAATCTATCATTGAAGGAGTTGATTGTTTCATTGAATTCCCTTTGAATGGACATGAACTATTGATACAACTCAGAGGGGCTGACTAAGATCTTGAATTTCTATAGTAAAGAGTTCTTTAATAGGTCCCAAGTGGTTATTGTTTTCGTTGGTAATTGCATGTACAAGTAGAAGGTCGCATCCCCTAATGAGTAAGGGAAAAGTCGGTAGGCCACATCTTCATGTTCAATTTGCATATCCTTCAAGATAGTTTTAAAGATCTCGATATTCTCTTCTACCGTCCTTTGTGGATCCTGAGGATGGAACTTAGTGCAAAATATTTCAGGATTCTTAGGCATGTCATGATATACATTGAAGGACAAAGGAGATGGGTTGTTACCCAACCATGCCATGGGAGGTGAAGGTGGAGGAGGGTGTGTCAGGATGATTGGAGGCTACTGAGGAGCACCAGTAGCTAGGATAGTTCCTTGGAGGAGAGGTTCTAGGAAAGGGGCAACACCTTGGTTGTGGGATATGGAGGTATGGAAAGTATTTTGGAGCAGTTGGGAAGAGGAAGGTGTTGCCAAGGTCGAATGGGAAGGTGAGGGTGAATGGATGGCAAGAGAAGGTGAGGATGGAGGTGAAGTGGGCTGGTTGGAAGTGTCGTAGGTAGATGCTTCCCCTCTTTTGGCTCTCTTAGCCTTGGTAGGGGGTGGTAGCTCTCAGAACTCCCCTTTCTTTGGTGTAGATCTTAGCACTTTGTGGAACCTCTTAGGGGAGAAGCAACCAGTTCAATCTAGCTTAGCAAAGAGGATGCCCTCCTTCTAGTACCAATTTTGTTGATGGGTGTTTTTGCACCTTCTCAACATAGGAAACACACACGTATGCTACCTCTCTTGAAAGGTAATTTCAACAACTAAGTTGGAGAAATCACCCCAAGGTCTCTCGAGTGTTAGGTCATGACAATGCCATGAATAATTCGGTTGGTTGATGTGATTTACTAGTAATCACAAGGGGCATGGATAATTGCTAATTTGGATTGATATTGGATCCTTGAATGGAGCTCCTTATGATTTTTAAAATGAGATGCACTTGTGGGTATGTGTAGGATCATCATGGAAAAAATAAGCCCTTAAGTGGCGATAGATTTCAGAAAACCAGAGTTAGGTAACTTGATGTAAAAATTTGAATAAGTTATCTATATTATTTCAAAAATATGTAAGAATAGAATCTATAGCAAATTGAATGTATTTTCTAAACTACTAGGTTTATTTTTTTTTAAATCTATTTGGTGAAAATTTGAAATTTCAATGCAGTAGTACTTAAATTTCAGGGAAAAAATTAGAAGTAGGTGTCTGCCTGATCACCCTAACCACAATAAAATGATAATATATTTTAATAAGATTTTAGATATAAGTAGAGGACTCATGTCCCGATGTGATGCATATTTTTTTATAAGTTTTTCCAAGTAAATAATTAATTATGAAGTTTTTATTACAAATTTTTAAAAATATAAAAACTTGTATGTCTAACCACCTTAACTTGGTCAAAACTTCATGAAATTTATTATTAATATTTTTACTTCTATAGTATGTGAAGCATAGAATGTGATGCATGTTTCAAATTCAAAAAATGTGATACCATTTGAAAGCTATAGATGTTTTTCAATCAACCTATCAATCAGGACTTTAGTCGTAATTCAAATAGAAAATGAATAATAATTGTTTATTAAATTCAAAGTAAAGCATAATTTATATTGGTGGAAAGCTGAGAATATCCTTTAAAAACCCTTTTCATTTCATCAATTTTGGGTAAAAAAAAGGTCATCAACCACATGGGCCATCATATCACTTACATATCGCCACTTTTTGGCCCATCATGATCTTGCACATACCCTTGTTCTAGATTCAAAAAAATAGTCTAAAATTCCACTTTCAACATTAGATTTGGCTTTAAAATGATGCTTGAATCTTGTTTTAACTTCTATTTCAAAAAAAATTCAAAAGGGAAAAGGGAGGTAAGAGTTCCTAGGTCTGACAATTTTGATGAACAATTATAATGGAGGATGCTATAGTGGGCCTTCTTCCTAAAATTGAGTTCCTCCTAACCAAAATAACATATAATCTCATGGAACTAGTGCTATCTTCTAAGGTTTGTAAATTTTCAGCTATTCATTCACCATAAAGCATGAATAAAAGATGAAGTTTGAGTGCAACAAATAGTTAATTTTCAGACTAGCTTTACACAGTTGTTTAGCATCAATAACTAGCAAAAAACATGAACAAGCAAGAGGTCAACGCAAATTACATTTTTCAAAATCAATGAACAACATCAACTAAACTAATAAAACTACTTGAAAACACTTAGAACAACAAACAAAAGCAATCTAAATTTATCAAATATGAGAAGAAACATGCAACATGAGAGAAACACAAGAATCCACCAAAAGAAATGAAATTCTATTGAAATTTCTACAACATGTCTTTACAACAACTCAACCCTCATGTTAAAAATGAGAGGAGGGACCCCTATTTATAGTTTTCAAAAAGTGAAATGAATGGACAAGATTGACTTTCATTGTGTGGCCAAGATTCATTTTACATTAGGGTTTCACCTATCCCCAAATATATAGGAATTTTAAAATACAACTTTGTCTTATTCCAATTTTTTCCTAAAGTGGGTGGCTTGGTACTGTAGCTATAGCAATTTTTCTTCTAGTGGATTGCCTTCCTTTTTAGTTACACTATTAAAAACTCATCATCAATCATAAGATTTCCTTCGTTCTTTTATTGGGTGGTGTATTCCACAAATTTACCAATCAAAGCCTGAAGCTTGTCCCATTTCATATTATCAGATAGGAGCACTTGGAAGCATAACTTCTTTGATCTATTGGTGATCTACTCCTAGTTTTTGGTACATTTGGACTTGGCCTTAACTACTTGCTCTGACTAAACAAAGGCTCTAGCAATGAAATCCATGAAGTCTGGCATAATAGCATCGGTTTATCCTTACCCCATTTTCTTGTGGAAGTGTGACATGATCTTCTTTGGATCGAGTTCAAGGGCCAGCATCTCATAATTTTTCATCAACTGGAATTACTCCTCATTGTCTATCTTGTGCTCTTTGGCCCATTCGAGATCAAGCTCAACTTCATGTAATACCCTTTTTAGGACATCCTTTCTATGATCTAGGCCCATTTTCCACGTTTCTACCAGCCAATGATCAACCTCTACAAGAGCCAACTCCTTCTTCCATGTCTTCTTGAGAACCTTGAGAATAGCCTCGATCTTAGGATAAGTAATCCTATACAATTTAGTGAAGCGGTGATAGATTTTCTTCATTCCTTCTAGTTGTTTCTGTAATTCCCAAAACTTATTGGCCATTTGAATATCATAATTTATATTCCTATCACCATTGTAGAGCACCCATCTGAACCAATCTACAGTATCCTTAGTCCAATTCTTCATTTTCTCCATCTTGGAGAGCTCTTCCTAAGAGAGGAGCAGAGGTGAAGAGGATGTAGTCAAGGCCTCCTCTTCCAAGGATGTCCATTAATGGATGTAGGCACTAAGGTCCGCAACTTGTGCCCTCAGTTCCTCCTTGGAGGATTGGTATTTGTTCATTTGTTGAACTATCGTGGCTACTGATCCCTGGAACTCATCAATTTTTGGCTCTCTTGTAGCAGTACCCAAGTTGATGGAGGAAATGGTGTAGTTGACACCAGCCCCCTGATCTACCATTGGGGTGGAAACTTATACTATCCAAGATCTGAAAGCATCAACTATAATGTGGAGTAGATCCTTGGCTTCTTCTCTTTCTTTGTCTTCATTTGTGCTTGAGCCAATATGGCCTTGAGTCTGGCCTTAGGATCCATGGAAGCAGGGGAATTCTTTTGTAATTGCTTCTCCATCCAATCAAGCATCTGAGTCTCTTCCCTAGGTGACTCTTGATCACTTTCTCCTTCTTGGATCTATTTTTCTTAGTGGCGCAGGGCCTCTTGATCGATTATTCCTTCTTCATCAAAATCCTCAATTTGGATAGCCTTTTCCTTATCTACCTCAATGGAGGCTATGCTTTCTTTAACAGCATCTTCTTCTCGAGGGATTCTTTCTTCTTCATGTTCGAGCTCATGGTGCTTGGGCTCAGAGCTCTTTGTTGGTGTATCTTCTTCTATTTCTTTCTCCTTAGAGGGAACCTCTTCTTCTAGAATGGGGCCCTTATCTTGGCCAATCTATGGAGGCTCCTGGAGTATCTCCTCATTCACTTCGATGTCTTTCTTTTCTTCGAATGAAGATCTTTTCAGTTCAATCTCTTCACCTATATCTTCAAGCTACTAGGACAACCCCTCTTCTAATTCTTCATCTGAGGTCTCAATTATGTATTTTTCACTTTGAGCTTTGGCATCCTCCTCCAAAGATTGTGACTCTTCATCATTGGTCACCACTTTATCGAGATTAATAGATAGCCCACCCTTTGGATGTTCAACATAAGGGTCTTTGAGCTCCCCCAACATGCTCTTGCTAGATTCCCTCTGAAGCTTATCTATTTCTTTTGATACTCTCATTGTGGCCTCCATCTTTGGTGGATTTGTTGGAGGTAGAGAAACAGGAAAACTAAAAATAATCTGAGCCATTAAGGCTTGAATGGTGGGGTTTATGATCATCCCTAAAATCTCAAAAGGTACACCCTGCATGTATTTTTCAAAAGCTACCAGAAAGGTGAGCTGGGGCATGGTAATAGCGGTTGTCAGCATCGGAGCAAAGAGGATGGGAAGTGGAGGAGGCAACAAGGAAGTTGATGGCAGGGGATGAATTAAGCACCACCATGGGAGCCATTGGTGGGGTGGAGGATAGGTGGACCAAGATGTCCACAATAGGTGGAGATGAAATAGGTAATACCTGTGAAGTGAGAGGAGGTGGAGTGGTAGCAACAGTAATGGTAGTGAGAAGAATAGAGGAGGTCAGTGGTGAGCAATACTTTTCAATATTTTCTTCCTCCCCTTCGTGTTGGGGATTTTCCTTAATGGTCAGCATTTTGGTTACAAATCCCCCCATTTTCTTCACTTTCTTAGAGGGTTCTCCTTATGTGGCCTTTTGTGAATAGACCTTATGCTTAGAATGGCACTCAACAACATCCTTCCTCTTTCTTGATCTTGTGGTTGGAGGGTATTTTGGTGCTTCTTTTTTTGAGGTGTCAGAATCTCCACTATCAGCATCACTTTCAAGCTCATCTTTGAGCTCACAATACATCAATGTTGCACCTTTCACCTTGAGTTGTGCAACCTAGGCATCTACCCATTGTGTGTTTCTATCTACAACTAGTCATGATCTTACATAAAGGTCGTTAACCTCTCCCCCATTCCAATCTATCAGTGGCAGCAAAAATTTGGCCACGACATCGAATCTTGGATCAAGAACAATGTCCTCTTCTTCCACAACCTAGTCAAGTACAACGAACAGGTTGATTGGTTTCATGAACTAGGCCATCATCCACATATAACATCTCATCCTTACTTCTTTTTCATCCTAACAATTGGCCTAGAATTCCTCCAGATGTGACTGATGAGCGTATTGCTTCCCCACTTGTTTCTTTAGCTTACCATATGGTTCAATCCTTGGTTTAGCTATCTGGAGCTCCAAATTGTATTCAACTATCTCCCTTTCTGAGTAGTCTGCACATTGGGCAATGGGACAGGAATACATTCCTTGTCTAAGGGTGAGGGGATATGGAATGGCCACCTTGTGCTTATCACTCAACAAAGCATGAGTGTTCTATAATTGCCTAGTGACTTCTAGGAGAATCATGCAGTCATTTGGGTAGTGCAGAAGCTTGTAAGGCTTATCAAAGAAGCCTTCTGCTTTGATGTATGTAAATTTCAGGAATTGGATGAACAGGTATCCGAATCTTTGGATGAAAAACCTGGTGCTATGTGAGACTCTCCTTTCAAAATCTCCCCTGAGGAGTCTAATGATATGTCCAATGAGGGAATCATTCACCCTCCTATAATATTTCTTAAAATTTTGGTATTGTGGTTGGGGGTATCTATCATACATCTTAATATCTCTACTAGGATTTGAATTGTGTGCCACATCAAGACCTTTGTAGGGGAATGTTTCAAAAATCATATACACCAAGTAGAAAGTCATAGAATTGGGAGGTATTTTTCACAGCCATCAACTGGCTATGAATGTTGTCATTGATGATCTTTGCCCAATGGAACTTGGTTTTTCCCTAGATGATCTCCTCAATAAAGTAGAACATCCATTCTTGGAAATAAGCAGCAGTGGGGAGGCCCATTACCCTTCTAAGTAGAGTAACCAAATCGTGGTAATCCTCATGGAAGCCGCTTCTAAAAATATCTTGTGGTACTTTAGCTGCACTATCCCTCTTATCTTTCAACCAATGTTGGTTGATCATCTTTTTTCATGTTAGGGGATCTACTTTGCACATGCTTTCAGAAACATCCTTCTCTATTTCTTCCATTTTGTTGAATGTAGGAATCTCAAATGCATGGCTAATAGACCTACCAGATAAATCTACCAACACCTTGCCCTCACGGTCTATGATCTTTCTATTATTGTGATAAAATTCTCTACATGTCATTACCAATTTTGGAGCAAGGAGCGCGGAAAGGAAATTGGTTGCCTTGGCGAGGCCATTTTTTCTGATCTTCAAGGCATTTTTTGTTCTTGGGCTAACTGTCACCCTTTGTCTAAATTCATCCATATTTATGTTCCCAAGGTTGGTGTCGGATATGGTGCCCCAATTTGAGGCAACCTTGGAAGTGATCTCCACCCCATGGAATTGGTACACCATCTGATCTTTTTCTTTTCCCCTTGGTTCTTTAGCAATCTTCTTTCCTTTCTCTTTCTCTATAGACACTCCTGATGGTCCCATAGCTGATTCCATAAATATTGCCAAAAAAGACTCCAGTAAGCACATCCATAAAGAATTGGGAAGTGTTAGCTAAATCCTACAAAACAAGGGTCAGATCCATCAATTCATCATTGAAAGCTCATAAAATCTATTAAAATTCATCGTTTAGCACTTATTTGGATCAATTTAGGGAATGTGGGCCCAAGAATGTGGGTTTCCCTAGGTTGGAGGCCATTTGGGGTGACTTAGAATAAGACGTAGGCGGCCACCCACACTCAAAGTTTCGCACTTGAGGTTGGTCATTGGATAAGGCTCTGAGGAATTTGGAGTGTGTTTCTTGAAGGCATCAAATTGATTGCTTGGTGATGCGGGCCTAGGGCATGCAGAGGCAGGGATCATCAAGGCCTCTTTGAGCTTCATCATTAAAAATGATAGCTAGTAGATAGAAACCCATAGATGGTATTCCGCCATGTGGGGCCTATAGGAGGCTTGTACGGTTTGGGTTATTTCCTTAGGGTTTGGCTACCAAAAGATTGTGGATGGGGAGCTACGGAAGGTCTCTAAGAGATAATAGTTTGGAGGACAACAGTAATGGGACGATGGCCCACACACGATAGTTTCCATTGTAGAGTGCGTAGTGAAATTTGGCAATGACCATTTCATGTTGGATGGTAGAGGATGGCGCAGGTTCTGCCATGAGGAAGGATGGCGATGCACAACCATTGAGAAACAACAACCATAGGATGATAGTTATGGGATGACAACCTGCAAGGATATGCCTGCAACATGTTTAGGACTTAGTCGTGTCTTGCATCGAAGTCTGAGGGAGACGGCAGGTTGGAACCTGCACTATTATAGGATGAACCTCCTTGGTGATTTTAGGAACGTCATCAACCAGGGTGATTCGCATACAATGAACCACAAAGGCCGACCCGCAGAAGGTTGGAGACTCAAAATTTTGGTTTGTGTGGATTGGACGATGAGAAGGTAGGCAGACCTTGTGGTGTGGGAGGAGGCTAAGGTTTCATCATTTAAGGTTAGCTATTTGACAATGGCGGTGAAGAGCGAACAAATTTTTGTGGGTAACGGCCCACAAAAGGACTTAGGTTGCATTCATTTTTTTCAATGGCGAAGGACTCGGTGAAACCCACAATGTGGAAGGGAGGTGCACGATGGTCTTTCTAAAATGGTGGAGAGGCAAGGGTTGCTTGCATGTAGAGGGCCATAGATACGGACCCATAAGGGTTTGAAGGCCGAGGGTTTTTTGTCTAACTATTTGGTTCATTGTTTCGACGGCGACAAGGAGGGCATGGGCCGCAAAGGATTCATGACCTTGGTTAAGAATGGTCGCGTGGAGGTAAAGTCCCACAAGGCCCTTAGAGGCCAAATTTAACAATTTCTTAGGGCTTTTAGTCATGTGGTTTTGCGTAGAATTTTCAAGTCATTTAACCCTTTATATAGATTTGAAGTTTTCCCTTTATATTTTAGTGATTTTTGAAAAACTTAAATTGAAGTTTGTTTCGACCGGGAGGTGGCGAGCATACCTAGAAATCATGAAGAAATTGATGAGGATCAAGTTCAAAATGTCTAAGAGCACTACAAAAAGTCCCTCTAATTAGCACCCTTTTTTGCTCCGTTTTTTGCTTCCACCTAGTGTTTTAATGTATTTTTTTCCAATTTTTTGAATATGTCGATGCTATTTATTGGGTTGGCGCCATTTTTGGCCTTTTTTGCGCCAATCAGGACAAGTAGGCACTAAATCAGGCACTAATTAGCATCGGATTTAGCACCAGATTTAGTGCCATATTTACGCCAGATTTAGCACCAGATTTAGCGTCGAGTTTAGCGTCGGGTTTAGCATCAAGTTTAGCACTGGATTTAGCGTCGAATTTAGCAATGCCAAATTTAGTGCTAGATTTAGACAGTGGCATATCGATAAGAGATATTAACTTGTCTCATCGACACTGGCATCCAACATCAGAGGAACATAAGATCTAATGTCGATGATACATTGAGATATTGGTAAGATAAATAAGATTGTCTCATCGACACTCTTCAATTAATGATCAAAAGCATACACCGCTATACCACCGAGAAAGTGAGAAACATATGCGGTAGAGCGGTATACACCACAACCCCACTACTAGAAGGCTTTCATGGGGTGGCGGTATACCACGCTACCACTAGATAGTCATAATCCTCTCATGGTATGGTGGTATACACTGCACTACCACTAGGAAGTAACAAATCTCTCGTGGTATGGTGGTATTAGGCAGTCCGATTTAGTGCCAGATTTAGCATCGGATTTAGACAATGGCATATCAGTAAGAGATATTAACTTGTCTCATTGACACTAGAAACCAACATCAGAGGAACATAAGATCTAAGGTCGATGAGACATTGAGATATTGGTAAGACAAATAAGATTGTATCATCAACACTCTTCAAGTAATGATCAAAATCATACACCACTATACCACTGGGAAGGTGAGCAATATATGCGATAGAGCGGTATACACCACAACCTTTCTACTAGAAGGCTTCCACGGGGTGGCAATATACCATGCTACCGCCAGACAGTCAAAATCCTCTTGCAGTATGGCAGTATACAGTACACTACCACCAGGCAGTAAGAAATATCCCATGGTATGGCGATATACCATGCTACCACACCTCTCTCACAATCATCCAGCAGTACAAAGGTAAAAGCATGAACTTAACACTTATGAATTTAATAGATAATAGTAATTTTTTATTATAAAATATATGTATTTTATTTTCTAAGTTTCTTTGAATATTAAAAGATTTAATGATTAAACATATTTGAGTTTTCTCACATCAATATTTTTGCCGCCATGATTTGAGTTTTTTCACATCAATTATTTTTTCGCCATGATGAGTTAAAACAAAATACCCAAGCGCTAATTTTTAACTCTCATTTCCACTTGGTTTTTTTTAGCTCCCTTGCCCTACACATGTTGCCATCATTAGATCTTGAAACCTCAAGCTTTCTAAAGGAGTATCTATCGATTTTCTCACTGATTTTGAGAGTTTTCTTCACAAAAAAATTTGTTGAGGCTGAATCAGGTAAATCTTTCATGGTTCATCATGTGTTTCCACTTATTTGAATGCATTTTCAAAGACATTCCTTCTTGGATTCTCATGCATTTTTCTCTTTCTTTACTCTGTCGATGCCTTGCTTGTCTTGAGGCTTAAATCAAAGCACTTCTAGAGCTCACATTTCTTTGAACAACAAGAAGTTGAGTAAGTTTCTATGCACCATTTCTTTGTATCTTACCTCTATTTTCTGTCAAAACAAGCTCGATTTGGACTCAATAGATATGAATGAATGGGTGTTTAATTTCTACCATGCATCCTTATTTTGTAACCCTTCTATCTTGGCTCGGCTTCTCTGGACTTAGCTTACTAGAAAAATAAATGAAACAAATCATACTCTCCATATTTGGTTTGATCAAACGATGAAAGATTTTTTATTTCTGCATTTTTTCTCTTTCCTGGTGATAGCTTGGTCACGGCCTCTCTAGAATATTTTTTCTATTTCCAAAAAGAATAGATTTTAAAATTTTCTTTATTATGTTTTTGAGCCTCCTTCATGGCTCCATGATTATGGTTGTGGGCTCTATTCAATGGAATTTTGGGTTTGTCTTTGATCTGGGGTTTTTTGAAAACCCATGACTCCTATTGAAGATACGAGCTCTCAAAAAAATGAGTGCAAGCCTTTTGGAAAGATCTTTCAGTTTTCAAAAAGAAAAATAAATCCTTCCACATTTGGGGCTCGACCCAGAAACCCTAAACCATGGGTTTGTAATAGTTTGCATATCCTTCTTCTTTCTTGCAAGTATTTTACATTTTCATTTTTCAAAACCCACTTCACAAGACAATTGCATTGTTTTTCTGTATGTTCATTTTTCTCTGAACAAGACAAAAATGGAGATGATTGATGCAGAGCATGGTGGGCTTCAAAGGTCTTCAAACACACAAACACATTTTTTTGCAAGATCACTTGTGTAAGTCTCTAAGAAGCTTCTCAAGCTACTAATTTTTAATTAGTTTGCAAGGGATTGTTTGCTCTTTCTTTGCCAATTTCCTATTTTATAGGGAGTTATGGTCTATTTCTTTTCAATCACAAGGTGCATTTCAATGAACTTGACCATTATGAATTATTTAAATGTAGACACCATATGGTCAATGTTGAATGTTATTGCTGCTCCAAGGCACTTTGACTTCTTCCTTAGATAGTGAGATTCCCTCAAGACATGAGTGTGGTTATCATAGCTCTAAACACTCATTTCAACATGAAGAATGCATCAATGTGTAATAGAATTTGTAAAGCACTTGTCTTTGATTATGAATGTTTTAGATTGTTACATATAGTCATGGTCAGTTTGAAACTTGTGGCAAGTATGTATTTGAGGACCAAATTGAGTTTATCAAGGAATCGATACTTAAAGGAGAACATGTACTTTAACAAATTAGTTCATATTCTGATGTTTTGAATTGTATATCAGATATCTTCTTTTGATTTAAATAGTAATAAGATATATTTTTCTTTCTTTGGTTTATTGGACTAAACTTTAGAGAACAAATGGAAATTTTTTTAGAGTTTTATATGTATTTTTATGACTTTTTAACTTTACAACATAGATTATGTATTATTCACTTTTGATTTTTTGTTAGTTTTCTTATTGTTGATGCTTTATCCTAAATCAAACTGAGGGTGATGATTTTGAAAAGGATTCTAGGGAAAAAACAATGTCACACAAACTCTAGGTGGGATGCATTTTCTTAATGCCTAAAATGAGTGTAGCATTTAGCTATAGAAGGCATCAAAAATAATTTTGCACCATAAATTGTTTAATGTACATATATTATATGAATCAACTACTTTAATTTTCATTTTACTCCATTGAAATTCAATAAATCCTCATTTTCAATCATCAAGCCACTGGAAGGAACATTGTTTCCTTTTATTTTATTCCTGACATAGCAACAACTAAAAATTTTCATGTTATTTTCAAAATTGTTGGTTATTTGATGCTAGCTTAAATTTTCTTGCAATGATTGTATAGGATGAAAACAATAGCCATATCAAAATCCTTTTTCCCAAGTCCTACTCTCTCAAGGTTAACAATCTCAATCTCACTAATAGTGATTACTAAGAAAGGTAATTCCACCAACTCTACCAAACAGTTTATCGTAGGAACAATAAAAGTATATGCTTTGAAAGGAACTCCATGAAAACCAAGCTCTCTAAATGGTATATCAAACTCTAGTTCAAAATATTTTAGATGAGGCTACTCCCATAGCTATGTTACTCGCTTGACAAATCCTTGAAACTCCGCATTGATTTTATTTTTCTTGTCCCTCTCTTATTGTTCTTCCTCAATTTCATCAGGATCATACATTGACCTTCTTGACCCTCCTAAAGTTTGGACCACATCTATTACCTCCACATAAAACTGGACATCCTTGGTCTTCTTGGTTCACACCATGATATGGTTATGCAAATGAAAATGAAGCAAAGTAATCATCTCCTTCTCCACTGCCTGGAAGAATGCATGCTTAATGTTTTGATACATGATATCAACTCTCTCTTCTTCTCTCATGGTTGAATATCGAAATCCATTATGGTGGGCCTCCAAAGTTCTAGTCATCTTTCTTCCTCTTCCACCAAATACTGGCATATTTTACTAACATTTATTAGAATTGTTGCATATTTTACATCATTGGAATGACATATTAGTTGTAATGTTTTTTAAATTTTATTATGGTATGTGCACTTTGATATGATGTAATATGATTATGGTTTTGTTTCACATGTTGTAATATTAGATATATAACAAAAAAATAAACTATTGCATGAAATAAATAATAACTTTTCATTTTAAATGATTTTTTTTTGCAGAAAACGGGTCTTCCAGAAGATCAAGATGATCCTCATGATATAGATCTAGAATATTTTGGTTTTGGTATAGATCACATGGCAAAGGATGATGTAGATACAAAATAAAATGAGGCTAATGATGATGATCATCATCACGATGGTGATGATGATGATGAGGCAGTTGCTAGTAGTAGCTAGTGGCATTCATGATCATATAGACTGCATCATGGATCATTGTTGATATATCGTTATGATACCTCTTTTCATGGTTACTATAATATGTATCATTTTCACAACTTGCAGTACCATATTATTGAGTTGTATCATTTTGACTTATATCATTTGGACATGTATCATTTTGACTTGTATCATTTTGAGCTATATAATTTATCATTTTTACTTATATAATTTATACATGTATCATTTTTACTTATGTTGACTATTGGACATGTATCATTTTGACATGTTATCAATCTAGTGGCATATTTGACTCACTTGTTTTAATCACTTATATAGATATTTGACTCACATTTTTTAATCACTTGTTTTGATCTACTTATATAGATATTTGAATCACTTTTTTTTAATTATAAATGATGATCATGTTATAATAATTATCTTTATATTTAATCATATGAGTTATTTAAGAGGCATGATATATTTAACTAATTAAATTGAAATAAAACATATTAAATTAATAAATGGAAGCAAAACAAGAAGCATTTTTAGAAGAAAAAAAGGAAGCAACAATGGAAGCCAAACTAGAAGCAAACTAGAAGCAATCTTGGAAGCAAAACTTGGCATTATCTAGGAAGCAAAAATAGAAGCAATTTAAGTAGCAAACAAAGAAGTAATAATGAGAGAAATTTTAGAAGCAAAAAACGATGCAATAATAGAAGCCATAGTAGAAGCAACAAAAGATGCAAAAATGGAAGCAAAGCTAGATGCAAGAAGCGACGTTATATCGGAAGCAAAATTGCAAGAAAAACTGGAAGTAAAATTGGAAGCAAAATTGGAAGCAAAACTAGAAGCAAAACTGGAAGCAAAATTGGAAGAAAAACCAAAAGCAAACCTAGAAGCAAAACCCGAAGCAAAACTGGAAGCAAACGTGGAAGCAACACAAGAAGAAAAACTAGAAGAAAATTTGGAATTCAAACTGGAAGCAACAAAAGTCAGCACTAAACCTAGCGCTAAGTCCGATGCTAAATCTGACACTAAATCCGACGCTAAATTTGGCACCGAAGTGAGCATACCAGTTTGTGCCAGTAGAAGTGCCCAATTCA
Source organism: Sequoiadendron giganteum (assembly GCA_007115665.2). Lineage (NCBI taxonomy): Eukaryota > Viridiplantae > Streptophyta > Pinopsida > Cupressales > Cupressaceae > Sequoiadendron > Sequoiadendron giganteum. The sequence continues at coordinate 372,858,659 of CM021108.1, read as the reverse complement.
TGAAATCAAATGCACTAAAATCTGGCGCTAATATTATGTTTTGTTGTAGTGGAGATCATGCAGGAACGAGGGCGATAACGGAAGGCTGGAGCTCTTGCAAATTCCCAGCTAGCAAAGTGAAAATGACAAGTTGAAAGACCTATTTATAGGAAATTAAGCATTAATGGTCTACATTTATTATAGGTAAAATAGTAGTTGAGGTATCTAGGCATAGGTTTTAGTGTGGTGGTAGCGGGAATGGCGAGGTCCGCAAGGTGGACGAAAGCTAAGGTAGCATTGTTAGAGTTTGGCAAAGGGGGCAGCAATGGAAGACACAAAGCCTGCCATGTGAGCAAACATCCCAGGTTAGTCATCGCCAGAGTGGTGAAAATAACATAGAAACCTACAAGGAGAGACCCACGGCTATGGACCCACAAAAGGCGAAGGATGCCACCCTGAAAAGGCAAAGGAAAACTGCCAAAGGAAACTTGCAGAAGCCAAAGTCTTAGGAAATTTTGGGGTGGTGAACTTGGTCAACTAAAGATAATGAATTTTAGGGTCCATGACCACTTTGACGCTAAAAAATAGGGGCATGTGAAATGAGGCGAAGGAAAAAAAAGAAACCCAACAAAAGCAAAAAGAGAGGGTCCCCATTCTGAACGGGGCATGTGTGTTATAAGCACAACAAGTAGAAATAAATGAATCTGTAGAATAGTAAAATAATAATTAAATGAATATTTAAAATTGTTATGTAATTTCAAGCTTTTTTTGTAATAAAATAATTCTTAAATGTGTGTAATCATGTTGTCTTCCAAACATCTTTTTATTTCATAATAAAATAAAATATTCTTAAATCTAAAGTAGAACAAGTGTCATGTAGTGGGTAGAACTTACCTTTATAGTATTATAATTACTATTTTTTAGATTTGATAAAAAATAAATATAAATTTTTTAGTATTATAATTATAGTGTTTTAGTATTTTTAATTAGTTATTTGCATGACCTAACCCTAATCCTAACTCACACCCTAACTCTAATTCTATCCCCATCCCTAACCCTAACCCTAACTCTAACCCTAACAATAAATTCTAAACCATTATCTTAATATTAGACCTATCTCTAACCCCAACTATGGTCATAACACTATCCATAACTATAAACCTAATTTTAATCACTAAATTTTAAATAAATAATATATTTAATCAATACTATATTACGAACTACTATATATTAAATAAATTTTATAAATAAAATAAATATACTATATATACTAAAAATAATTAAAAGTTAGACATTACATGTTGGAAACATTTCTTCTCTTATTATTAATATAAAATTATATATATTAAAATGATTATTTATTATAAATTTATTTTTAATTTAATATATATTAATATATAATTATTAAAAAATAAATATATTATATAAAATTATCAAATTTGATTCATAGTAGACACAAGTGCAACTTAAAATAATAATAATTTAACCATAGAAAAAAGAAAAATATGAGATTATATATAAAATATAAATTGGAAAAATAAATAAATGATTTAATTAAAATAAAAAATAGATGGTTAAAATACAAAAAGTTATAATATGTAACCTATAATATATATTAGTATAAATAGATAAAATCATAATAATTTATATATATATATATATATATATATATATATATAAAATATAAAATAATATATTTCCTACACAATGTAGGTTAACTTATTTATCTACAAAATATTACCTACAATAATATAAGATATAAATACAAATATATATAAATTCTACATTAATATAAGTTATATATATAAATTAATATTACCTACTTTAAAATAGGTTATATATTATATATAATAAAAACCTAAAATAATATAAGTTATCTAATATAGCAGTATATTATAGGTTATAATTTTTTTTGGAGAATATATACATATATATATATATATGACTAAAAAAAATATTAATGAAAAGAACATATAATAATCAAATTATACCATAAAATATTGAAAGCATAGATATTTTTGTCTAATGGAAAGAATAATACAATTTGTTTCATTATTAGTACTTTACAATCAATTCTTCAACTCATTTTGTTAATTAGTTATTAATAAGTTGTTTTTGAACCAATTAAAAACTAAAATTTTATGCTCTTCAAATATTTTTTTTTTTTTTAAAGTGAACATGTTAAATACTTAACTTTAAAAATTATAAAAAAATATTTTTCTTGAACATAATTGGCTAAGAATTTTGGGGTGTTATAGGAAAATTTGTAAGGAAAACAAGGTAAACTATTTTTTTAACTTTTTTTTTAAAATGATTTTTCATTTTTTGCTTTATAAAGTCATTTCATTAAATCTTTCTAAAATAAATAATAAAATAAAACTTAAATTAAAGCACATCCATAAATTAGCATATAAAGAAATAATCTTCCTAAGGATTTGATTTTACACAATTAAAATAAATTTATTAACTTCAAAACATACATAAATACAAATAAAAATTAAATTAAAATAACTAAAATTATTATAATTATTAATTAAATTATAATGTTAATCATATTATTAATTATTATAATCCTAAAAGCATTATTAATAAAAATCACTAAAATATGATTAATAGATATAATTCTTTAAAATTTAATTCATCTAATATATGTATTCCAAATCTTATTCCCAATATTAATTCGTAGATTTTTTTGTAATGTTACTCTACAATTCTTTATTATTAGGGTTAGGGTTACGACCATAATTATGGATAGTGTTTCCACCAAAGTTTCATTTAGAGATGGGTCTAGAATTAAGATATTGGTTTAAAATTTATTGTTAGGGTAGGATTAGGGTTAGAGTTAGGGTGTGAGTTAGGGTTATGGCTAGGTCATGCACAAAACTAATTAACAATACTAAAACACTATAATTAACAAAATTTACAATTATTTTTATTCACATTAATAGAAATAAGATTTATTTTTTACAAAATCTAAAACGCAATAATTACATTATGATAAAGGCAAGTACTAGCCACTATGTGGAACTTGTTATTATTATTTTAATAATGTGAATTTGAATCTCTATAAAATAGTTAATTGATTTTTGTAATATTTTCTTTAATAAAAAAATAAGAGTTACATACATAAAAAAATAATTCTTAAAAAATGTCAAAATAAGAGTTACATACATTAAAAAATAATTCTTAAAAATAATGTCAAAATAAGTAACATTCATTTATTTTGGAAAGATTTAATGAAATGACTTTATAAAGTAAAAAATGAAAAATCATTCTTTAAAACATGTTTACCTTGTTTTCCCTACAAATCCATCAATAACACACATAACTTTTTAACCAATCATATGCACAAGAAATAATTTTTAAAATTTATAAAGTTAAATATTTTACAAGTTGATTGTAAAAAATAATTTATTATTTTTTTTAAATATTGTTTTTGATTGGTTGAAAATTAAATTATTAATAACTAGTTCACTAAAAAAACCAAACTCATTACAATAGTACTATGCTCAAGGAAAGTACTAATAATATAACTCTTAAATAAATAAAACTAGCACTTGTACCTAAAGGAGGTTCAAGGATTATGTCGATAGAAAACTATATGTATGTTAATATGTTAGAGAGTATGTGTTTGTGCAGACAAAATCTAGTTGCGTGTGGCTAGATTAAACAATTAATAAGAAATGGTAAATAATGAAATGAAATAAACTAAGACAAATCTATATTTTTTCTCTAAAGAAATTAAGTATTATCGAATTATGAAATATTTGCATATATTGATTTAAAACATAAAACAATGGAAATGCAAAAACCATCAAATTCATATGTTAGAGAGTATGTGTTTGTGCAAACAAATTCTAGTTGCATGTGGCTAGATTAAACAATTAATAGGAAATGGTAAATAATGAAAAGAAATAAACTAAGACAAATCTATATTTTTCCTTAAACAAATTAAGTATTATCTAATTATGAAATATTTGCATATTGATTTAGAACATAAAGCAATGGAAATGAAAAACCCATCAAATTGACAAAAAAATATCACAAATGAAAAATATAATGTTCCCATCCAATATTTATCTAGATTTTATGTGATAAGTGAGATTTTGGAGGCTTTTACCATTAAATGACAACAAGAACCTGTTTTCCCATGAATCAACATTGGTTTGCATTGTTTAGGCTAAAATTTCACACTATATGTAATCTATCGACACTATCTCAAAAATTCAAAATTTCTACATAACTATCACACATCTAAATTAAATTAATTCATTGGAAAAAAATTACATCTACCAAAAACTTTAGACCTCCTAGTATCTTCTTTGAGAAAAAAAAACACAATAGCGTATTTATGCATATACTGGATAATTAGAATAGATCAACATAGAAGACCCTAATTGACATTTCACCTCAACAACTGGAATGTGAAATCCCATGCCTTCTATTCTGAGTTGTTGGACTTCCTCCCTGTTGTTTCTTGGGAAAAAATACCAATGGACAAAGTTGCATGGCATGTTTTTTTGACATCACATTACCAAAAATAGACTGTTACAAGGGGCACCAAATTCACCTTCTATGCTTGTTTCTTCAAATGGTCCAAACATCCTCCTAGCCTTCTTCATTTTCCTCCAACCCTGTTACCTTGTTTGCATCAATCTATCCTTGTGTTTGAGTCTTTGTCTTTCAAAGTTTGTATAAGTGCTTGGGTCATGTTTGGGTGTATGTTTGATTATACACACCATGCAATTGAATTAAAAATGAATTCTAGTGATTATAGATGATTATGACCAATCTATTTTGAATCATACCTAATAGTTTGTTTGTTGGGTGGTTAATGGTTCAAATGGTCATATTTATGACAGTTTGTATTACGCATTGCTTTCTTGAATTTAAAGAATGTTGTTTATTATTTTACTAGTAGTTAGGCTTGATATTCAAGATAATCTATATCTTTATTTTGGAAATCATAGTACTTAATAGATGCACAAATATATATTCATTGTTTTAATATTTCAACAAGTACTTTAAGTTCAGGCCCATAATAATTTTCTATGATTTCAGTTATATTTATGCAAGTAAGAGACTATATAAAATCCTTCTTATATGAAAATAAAAATGGCTACAAATATTTAAATAATATGTTTGCAGCATCTCAAATGTCAATTCATATCTATCTCTAGTCCTTTCTATTTAAGAAATATAGAATGGGAAAACCCTGGAATGAGGTAACCCCATTTCAACTGTCCACCCATATTGAACACAAAACTTTATGGGTATCTTAATCGGCTATGGGAAACAAACAAATTTCAATTTCAAGAAAAAAAAAATCCAAAATAATTTTGTAAAAGTCTTGAATAATGTTATACGAGATGGTGTGCATGAAATCTAATTAATCTGGATAGAATCTATACCATACAGTGTTTGGATTAACAAATAAGAAAACATTCAATCCCATCTGAAATAGACTCTTGTACTATGTTTCAGTGTGCTCATTGAAAACTAAAATTAAGAGAAACTTTAATAAAGAATTCCCTGAAGAGATTAAAAAATAATCATTGTACAGGATGCTCTACATGCAAAACAAGCTCTTTCAAATGATTTTAGAACTGATAATGATATTAATAATACAGAGGAAAATATATACATATGCATATAGGTAGAGAGAATTGAAGAGGGAATATTTATGATTTCTAAGTAAGTCATCTTAACATAACGATAAAGCTGAGAGAGGGGTGTGAAATTGAATCCAGGAAGGAACCATACATATTTGTGAAATTCCCAAGATCTACCAAAGGTAAATCCCTCTTTGGATTTGTGGCAAAACCTCACATTCCCTTCTAGCATGCTCAATACCTCGCTCAAACTTGGTCTGAATGCAACCATTACATTGGCACATAGTATGCCCACAAGCATGAACCTCTAAATGATGTCTAGATACCCATCTTGGGAAATTTTGGGATCTATTACCTCCACAATTTTACTTTCCTTTACAAGCTTCTATTCCCAATCAGTGATCAGATAATCTAAGGTTTGACTAGAAATCCTTGTTGAATATACTGAATACTGAGAGGGGGTGAATTAGTATCCTACTAACACAAAAAATTATTAACCATCCAATTACTAACACATATCTAGCTGTAATTGTTAACCATAACATAAAAGTAAAGATAACATATCCTAACATATTAACACCATGATTTTTATGTGGAAAACCCAAAGAGGGAAAAACCACGATGAGGATTAGCTCACAATATATTATAACTGGTTACAAGATATTACAAGGCTCATTGTCAGGACTCATTGTCCTTGAAAGTCTCACAACCAAATGGTTTATTACCAAGATACAAAATGGATGGAACACTACCAAAAGTGAACTATGAAAGTGCACCTACAAAGTGTTGGGATTAGTTCTGGTTGAGTTTTTGAAAAACAAAGTTCTTCTCTAGCAACAGGCATACAATCACTATTAGTAACTTCACACAATTACACTTATTGCACTACTCACATACATACACTATCCCATTCATGCTTCTTTCTTTCATCACACACACACACTTATATATACACGCATATCTTCTTTCATTAATTTGTCGGCCTAATTCAAAATTCCTTTTGGTGCATAAAACAAAATGTGTCATCCATGCATTAGGTCAGCTTGGACCTAATAAGGAACACACAAAGGATAAATAGTTATTAACCTTGTCGGCCAAAAGAATTCCAAACATCTATTACTTGTATTACACAGTCGGATCAACAAAAGTTGTTGAAAGCTTGTTTATAGTTGTAACCAACACTCCTAAGAAACATATCAAAAAATCATTGAATTTCCTTTTACTAAGAGGATTTTCAAACCAAAATACTAGATCAGTGTAGACACACAATTTTCTCAATCAGCTACCATTTGAATAGTGTTGGCATCAATGACAACAAACCTAGAGGGCGCCTTCTTCATTCTTCCAACAATCTCTGCTTTTTTCATTGATGGCAACATATGCCAAAAAAAAATAGCTTGCATCAAAAAATTGTGCTTAACTCCCTCTAACATGTATACGGGACCATACTTTATACCTACTCTTCTCTTCTTTTACTTATACAGGCTCCTCTCCTCTTCTCCCCCTTTGACATCGAGGACAAAGTATGAGGAAAAAATTCAATTCAAGAACTGGGGGCCCCCTGTAACTCCTTGAGAATCACTTCCCAATTTGGCTTTCCATCATCCCAGACTCCTTTTTCCCTAGAAAGATTTTTTTGCAGAGATTCTAATTCTTCCAGACACCCTTCTCCTTCTTCTGGAGTGGATGGAACAATATTCTTCTCTTCAAGTTTTTTTGCTTCCATCAACACATTTGATATAGAGACATGTCTGGACATAACCAAGTCTCCAAGCTAGGCATACCATCTCATGGAATCTTCTTTCTACCTTTGTAGGATGAAAAATTTACTTTGAATATCTACAATAGAAACCTATCCAACATAGTTTCTATCATTTGCAACCTTATAATCTCTAGAGGCATCTAGAAGTTGAGACTCAATTGAGTCCATTAGGTCCTTGATACCTTGAGTGGCTTTAGGCCACTTCATGCAGTAAACAAATAGCGGTTGGAGTTCCTCATCAAAATCTCTTACTTCTTTCAAAGTTTGCAAAGCCTTATCAGGTGCAGTTGTACACTTGTCTTGCAAAAACAACAGTATTTTCTCCAATAGATTTAACTCCAGTTCTTTTGCAGTTTTTACCTTGAGGTTAGATGAGTAGTCTTTGACTAGGTCAACTATAAGCTTCAAATTTCCAATTGGTGCTAAATAATTATCTATTTTAACACCGGGGGTTGAATCATGTAAAGCTTTAATAGCTTCATTTACCAATTCATTTCCCTTTTGATTTGACTTGGAAACTTCCCATGTGACAGAGACTTGGTTTTATTCTATCATCAGGTGCAATCTTGGTCAATTCCACATAACCTAGATGTGATGGCAGCTTGACTAGCTGAGGTGGAAGCATAGGTTGAAGTAAAATTTTCCTTGGAAGAAGACCTTTAAGAGTACTTCTGGATGATTTTTCAGATGGTTTTGACAACTCAAAAACTTTGGGGTTTTCTCCTTTACTCTTATCAGCCAAAATGGCTTCCTTGTCTTCCTCTTGCTTCTTTTCTTCCTTTTCTTCTTCGAATGAATTTCTAGAGGATTTTTCTCTATTTTCTTCCTCCCTTTTATCCTCATCATCCTTGTCATTATTATTCTTTTTTCCTTACTCCCTCCACCTTCATCTTTTTCTTTCTCTTCCCTATTTATAGTAGATTCTTGATGTCCTTCTTGATTATCACTAGAATGATCTTTATGTTGATCATCAAACCTGTTGTTGGTTGTCTCTTCAGTATCAATCTGAGGAGAAGGGATCTCCAAAACACCAAGTATCTCACCAACATTTTCCAAAACTATATTATCCATTTCTTTTGCAATAGTAGCATGTTCCTATGCCTGAGATGTGTGTGACGAAGAACTAGATCTTGTCCCATAACTCCTTGCCAATTATTTGATTATATCTTGAGTTTCTTGCCTTATTTTTTCCATATATTCATCTTCTTTATTTATTAGCATATTAACCCTCTGCTTGACTCTAAACATTGTAGAACATTCTTTTAGCAAATTTGCAGCTTCTATTTCCGAAAACATGGAACTAATGGATTTTAAGGCTTCACTTATCATTTTCTCTTCAACATTTAAAACCTCTTGCCTTCTAAGAACTAATTCTTTCCACACATTTTCAGTAAATTTGGACTATATGGTATCCATATTTATATTACAAATAACTATGTACAAAATAAATGCACTTGTGATGGTTTATTTCCCTTCATCATTAACCTTATCATATAACTTAGCAGTTGGCTTAAGGTCATCATCAATCATATTGTTTACTAAGGCTCCTAGATTTAAGAGTGGTTGATTACTTACCAAAGGAGATCTAGGAATTTCCTCCATAGGATCAAATGAGCCTTCTTCATTCTTCTTTGAATGTACATGGATTCAGTAAGTATCCTCCTCTTCCTCTGACTCCTCATCCATATAGATAACAACTATGGTTTTAGCCTCTTCTCCAAAGGTACTATGCCTTTTATTTCTTTTCAGTTGATGCTCTTCTTCTAGGAAAAGATCAATTTCTTCTTGAATAGCATCACTTAGAGTTCTTTTCCTATCAGCTTTTTGTTTTACTCTTCTTCTTCCTAAAGTAGCAGATGGTGTAGCAGGAGGTATTTCCTTCCTCTTAGATGCCCATGTACTGGGACCAGTATGAGCAACAATATCAACAGATGTAGGGAATCTTTGTTCTTTCTTCTTCCCTTTCACAATATTAGCAACAATGGAGGGGAAATGCTAGAGATGGGTGTTGGTGTAGCATTAGAAGATAGTCTTCCTAATTTTTTAGGTTTGAAAGGTTGTTCAGTTGTTTTGGATTTTTTTTCATCAAGGGCCTCCTTCAATTTTTCTATATCATCCTTATTGTATGTTTGGCCTTGGAAGAAAGCTTCAACCTTCTTTCTTTTTTTAGATGCAGTAGCCTCCAGATGTATTTCAGTAGATTTCTCCTCATATGTCCCATGCCTCGGTAGAGATGGGTGCTTAGGACTACTCAACAAAATCTTAATGTACCTTTCTTCCATTTTTTCTCCAATCTCATAACCTAGTGGTTCAATCTATCAAATTCTAGGTTCAACAACCTCTATAATGCATTCATCTGTAGTTACAAGAAATGTTATCTCCTTCTCATACTTCTTCACTAGACTCCTTGGTATCCTTTCTCTTTCATGCATTTCATTTTGAAATACTGCAAAGAATGCAGTCAAAGCATTGTTTTTTTCCCTAAAATCAACTAGACTATGTAAATGATCAAAAATATGATGAGCAACCAGCCTATTTCCATCCCATATTATGCCTTTTCTTCCTAGTAACTCCCTCAGGAAATACAACAACAAACAAACAACCAAAGTTCCAAATTTAAAGGGATGCTTCTTTGCCTTAGTCATATTTAGGTTCTCCATAAGTTATAGCCTGAGTAGCTCACAAAGATTAAAAACCTTTCCATTCACCACCATTTCATATGAGTGTGAATCATTGTAGCTGATACAAAATTTTATCGATTAGTGAAATAGATTTTCTACCCAATCATGATGGCATCAGACTTGACATCAAGATTTGCAATAGACTTTGTGGTTAAAGCTCTTCCATCAAATGTGGCACCAGTCAACCTTGTGTCTACATCGGTGTTCACCACCTTTAGAACTAGAATGAATCTAGTATCATAGAAACCAATTACGGCTTGAATTGCCTCCTTGTTGATAACCCGGTTCATTTAACCACAAAAAATTTCTATGAACCCTACTTAGGGTCATTCTAACAAACTTTGCCTCACTCTCATTGGAAAATTTTGGAAACCAGTTCCAACATTCAACTTCATCTAAACTAGATTTTAATATTCTAGCTTAAGGAGTAGGTCATCTCTCGTTAATTCACTATCTCATAAGTTCTTAAGCTCTTGGTGATTGAATTCCTCTAATTTTCCATGAATATATGTTTGTGTATCTTCAGTGGGTAGCACATGGCTCAGGATGTGCAAGAACGCACCCACGAGATCATTTTCATACACTTTCCATGAATATCTTCTAAATCTGGGTTGGGGTCTCTTAGATATTTCCACAAGAGTTTGAGCTTCCATCCTCCTAAACCAACTTAAGTATGCTTAACAAAAAGTAACTTAGAATCCACAGAGTTCAAATAACAAAGAGTACCTTCCTCCTTGTCGGGATCTAGGGTTTTGATGTATGATGCTCTGAATCACCTTCAACACTCTTTGGCTCACTCCACTTCTCTTCCAAATGTGCAAATGTATTTTGTCTTGGCTCAATTTCTTTCTTTTATGACTCATGGGTTTTTCCCTAATTTTTCATTTAATGTGCTCCAACCTTAAAAGTTGATAAACACATTAAAGAGTATTTTGTAAACCAAAAAGGGTTTCGTAATTCTCTAGATCTACCTATTTTCTACCAGAGGTTTCTCCAATGCCTTCTAAATGATGAATGATATCACATATCCTTGTGTCACTGCTTGACACCTCATATATCAGGGGCTTTTGAGATTTCTCTATAACTGATCCCCCTCAAGCCATTACTAGGCTCAATTTTTGGAAGAGGTATTTACACCGAAAAAAAATACATTTGATTCATCCTCTTTCTTAGGTTCTTTCTTTTTCTTCCAAATCTTTTCCATCTCTTTTCTCACTTTGGTAGGATTTACTTTGTTCATAGACTTGTTCTTTTGTTCTAGATTAGGTTTCTTACCATTTTTTCTCCTAGAAATTTTTGAGATATATCCTGGTTTGTTGTAAGTGTAGCACACAACATATCTTTGACCAAAATAATTTGCACTCATCCTTGAACTGCATTGATTAGCCTTATGTCTAAAGATATTGCATGTAACAGTAGCCTTGAAAATGTTGAATCCTTCTACTAGCATTAAATATATTCAACATCATCTAGCTTCTACATTTGGTAGCTCTATGTCCAAACTTATTGCAAGCATAACATAGTCTAGTAAAGAATCCAACATTCTGACTCATTCTATTCTACTTCATTCTACTTTTGCATTTCGTTGCTCTATGGCCGAATCTATTACATGAGAAACAATAACCATTAAAATATGGGTAACTTTGAACATTAGGCTATCGGATGGGAATTCTTCTGGTATTGCTCCTTAGGCTCTTGATTTGATGAGTATTGCCTTGAAACTTCTTCTGATTGTCCACTTTGCTGGGAATAGGTTTTTCCTTTAAGCTTTGTCCATCTTCAAGTCCTAGACCACTTTTATCCTTATAAGGTTTATGAGATGTAATCAACTCATCAAGCCTTGTAGAGCTTGTTTTGAATCTTTCTTCACGAGCTTTCACTTTTTCTAGATCAGTTCTTAGGGTTACCACTTCTATTTCAAGATTTGTACATTCATTAATTTTATTTTGAATCTTAGCTAGTTTTTGGTGTTCCTCAATTCACTTATTTTCCTCTACTTGCACCTTCAGTCTGGTAATGTCCTCATTAGCCTTCTTCAACTAATCATTGACTTCTCCATGCCTTTCCTTGAACTTTTTGATCTGCTCTCTTAAATTCCTAATGCATTCATTTGCTTCTTTTGATTTTCCTTTTAGAGTTTTCTTCTCATCTTCGCTTTTGTCCAATTCTTCAAGAGCAACATGAAATTCCTTAGATCCATAGTTTTCTTCCTTAGGAACAAGATGGCTTTTGTTAGCCATATATTCAAATTTTGGGACCTTCCTCAAGCTATAAGACTTCTTTAGAGGAACCAAGCTCTGATACCAATTGTTGAATATACCAAATACTGAGGGGGGGGTGAATTAGTATTCTACTAACACAACAAATTGCTAACCATCAAATTACTAACACATATCTAGCTGCAATTGTTAACCATAACATAAAAGTAAACATAACATCTCATAACACATTAACACTAGGATTTTTACGTGGAAAATCCAAAGAGGGAAAAACCATGGTTAGGATTAGCTCACAATATATTATAACTGGTTACAAGATATTACAGAGCTCACTGCCAGGACTCACTATCCTTGAAAGGCTCACAAACTAAATAAAAAATGGTTTATTGCCAAGATACAAAAGGAATGGCATAGTGCCAAAAGTGAATTGTGATAGTGCACCTCCAAAGTGTTGGGATCAGTTATGGTTGATCTCTATAAAACAAAGCTTTTCTATGGTAGTAGGTATACAATCACTATTAGTAACTTCACACAATTACATTTGTCACACTGCTCGCATACATACACTATATCATTCATGCTTCTTTTTTTATCACTCACATATATATATACACACATTCTTCCTTCATTAATTGGTCGACCTAGTTCAAAATTCCTTTTGGTTCATAGAAAAAAATGTGTCATACACGCATTAGATCAGCCCGAACCTAATAAGGAACACACAAAGGATAAATAGTTCTTAACCTTGTTGTCCAAAAGAATGTCAAACATCTGTTACTTGGATTACATAGTTGGATCACCAAAATTTGTTGAAAGCTTGTTTATAGTTGTAACCAACACTCTTGAGCAACATATCAAAAACTCATTGAATTTCCTTTTACTGAGAAGATTTTCGGACCAAAATATTGGATTTGTGTAGACACACAATTTGCTCGGTCAGTTACCAAATAGTGTTGGCATCAATGAAAACTAACCCAGAGGGCACCTTCTTCATTCTTCCAACAATCCTATTAAGATAAGGATAAGATTATAGCATTAGATTGCAGATAGTAGAGATAAGGACAAGACCAAATCAAATCATAGTGTGTGCAGTCAGTGTGAAATAAATTTCTAGCAAAAATATGTTTTCAGACGTGAAATGAAAACTATTTTAACCTTTCAAAATTTATTTTTCAAGCGTGAGACAATTCCGATGGGTTGTTCTCACAATAAATCGCCTATTGACTAAATAATGAATGTGTCCATGTATGTATGAAGTATATAAAGATTAGTTAAAAATAGATCCAATAGTATTTGAAACTTTTAAATCCATATAGAAAGCCATAAAAATAATGAATTCATTCCTAAATATTTGAGAGTAGTTTAAATTTTGATATATCAAAGTCTAAAAGTTCAAAAATTCATTTCCTTTTGTAATTTTTCCTTAATAAAATAGAAACTTTATTATTTAAGGAATCTTGATTAATAATTGATAAAATAAATTTTATGTATTTTATATTAAAACCATTTCTATTAATTAAATTTCACTAAACTAGCATATTTATCTTTAAAAAAATCTATGTAAAAGATGTTTAGATATTTTCTCCACTCTAAAAATGGTGCACGAGAAGGATATATATTGGTGTCTTTTACATAATTTTTTTAAAAATAGGTATGCACTAAAGGATTTTAGTTCAATTGGTTGAGCACACTTGGTATGGATGATGGAATGTCTCTTGATTATGTCATCCACCAAGATTTAAACCCTAGAGGTATGATATAAGGGATGAGGTTAACGCTAGGATCATGCCCTGTGTGACTTTGAAAGAACAAATACCTCTTAGTCCTTGAATCTTAGCCAAAGTATCAATATAAACTCATTCTCTCATATTGTGTAACAAAATGAACCCATGATGATATAAAATCCTTCATCAAAAAGAAAAAGATATGTATGTTAGTTTTATTATTTATTACACCGAAGGTGTTCCATATGTGAAGTGAATGAATTGATTTTGAAAATCAATGGTTGAAAATTGTAGAGAAGGATGCAAGACCATTGAAATGATCTCAACCATCAAATTTTCTAAAATATTAAAAAATATAATATATAATTAAAGAAAAACCAACTAAGCTTATCAAGTCTTTAAATTAAGAAAAGATAAAATAAGAATTATTTTTTCTTTTAAATCTTTTAAACCTGTTTTTTAGATAAATAATAATATTTGTTTAATATATATATATATATATATATATTTCAAATAATAATATCAATAATAATAAATCAATAAATTACAAGTTGAATTTTTATCTTTTGAATAGGTTTCATTTTATTTTTCACTTTTAAGTGTTGTAATTTTAATTTTAACAATTTTAATATTGTTTATTTTTTATTTTTTATATTTTATTTGAAATACAATTTTAGTTTTTAAAATTTAATTTATTAATAATATTTTATAAAAAGAAATTGTTAATATTGAGTTGAGGTTTTGATTGGATTAAAACTGGAAGGGCGAGTACCCATTACAAAACAACCACAGAGACAGATGAGGAACTCATAAGCAATGAGAAATTCAAAAAAGTAAAACAAAAACTAAAGCTTAAACTATTTGACCAGCAATAAAACAACCAAAAAACCCACAGAGCCAGGACCAACATAGAACCACGGGACACCTACAGGTCTCCCAACAACTTGAGACTAGTGATCGCATTCCATACTTGAGACAAGAACTGGAGATTATTTTTGAAAGTCATAGGCCCCTATTGAATGGACTGGGTATTCATCATGACATCACGAGCCAAGGTGTCTGGACCTTTTTACCCTTCTTCTTTTGCATATGACCATCCTCCACACCATCTGTAACCCGCTTCCCTTGACACTTCCTAATTCATCCTAAAAAACCTAAAGAGAGGGAATTTTTCTTCATGATTTCTTTACTATAATCAGTGATGACCCTGAGGCATTGCATAGTCTTCTCCTAGTTTTGATGGATGGCACCAATCTCAATCAATAAATTCTTCTTTTCTTCCTTTGTACCAACAATGGCCCGTAAATCTTCTAGCTCCTTTTCCCACCTCTCCCACTTCTCAAAAGACTTGGCCAAAGAAGAAATCATGTCCCAATGCTCCTTGTTCTCCACCTCCCTTGGCCACAGGACCTGCTGCTCTAGAACCTTACCCTCTAGAATTTAAATTCTTTCTTTAGGCATGACTAATTGGCCCAAGAGCCACTTCATGATATCCTTCTGAATGTTAATTTTCTCTAAGATTTCATTGATTTTTTTTCCTAAGGAGTCAATAGGGGTACAAATCAACCTAAGTTCAATTCTAGTTTCCTTTGGATATTGATGCATAAGTTGGGAGAATTTTGCAGGTTAGGGTTAGAAATGAGGGGTGTTGGGAACATCCAAGATATGGTCATGAATCGAAGAGTGCACAAGAGATTTGGCCAGGTGGGATTCCATGACTCATCCTCATTTGAGTTGTGACACTCCCCTGACCCAAAAGTAGAAATAGGCGTGGGTTCTGACAGAGGAGTGCATTTGATGGGGACGGGGGGGTTTATCATTCACAGGGGCATTACCCCAGGCTTGAGTGCTACAAAAAATGGAAAGAGGACTTTCATCAATAGTAATAGAGGGGTTGGAGTCCACAGGGGGATTCGTGGGGTCATGGAGCTGAAGACTGCTTATGAGATCTAGAAAAAGTTGGAAACTGTGTATGAAGGTGATACCCATGTGAATATTGCTAAGCTGCAAAGCCTGAAAGGGAAATATGAAATGTTGAAAATGGGTGAAGATGAGAACATCACTTCTTTTATGCAGAGAGTGAATGAACTTGTGTGTAGTATCAGATGTGTTGGTGGAACATTGGAAGTGTATACACCTAAAATTGGTCTAGAGAATTCCTATTAATTAAATACAAATTATTTGATTAATTATCCTAATTTCCTCTACTATTTGAATAAGTAGAAATATTTATTTATATAGTTCACATTTAAAATTCATCTTAATTAAATAAACAAAATTAAATACTTTGTTCGATTTAATTATCAAACCCCTATTTTATTCTATCACATTGATCTCAAATTAATTAAATAAAGATTAAACACTTTATTAATTAATTACCATATTCCTCTGTTTAATTTAATAAACAACTTCTATAGTTCATTTTATTAAAAAATTTATCTTCGTTTTGCTAATTTAAATAAATCAAAATATTTGAATAAAGGCATAAGGAATATTCCATCTATATTGCCTCAAAAATGTGTCACAATTAATGCTTTGAAACTTCACAGGAAGTTTTGGAGAAAAATTGGAGACAAATTCTAAAATCTTCTCTCAATCCTCCTCCATTAATCTTTCCTCTTCTCTTGCCTAGTGTTTTCATGGGTAGAGACAATTACCAAAATTCTCTCAATCTCCCCCATATTTCACCATTCAATCCTCTAGATTGAATCCAAGCCTCTGAATGCCTTCCCTGTGCATTTCTACAGCCAGGAAATCTATAAATAAAGCCTCATTGAACCAAGAAAAGGATCCAGATAATCAAGTTTATGCACTCTTACTCTGCAGGAATTCCAACATCAAGCATTCAAACATCAAGCATCAAGCAATCCAGCAATCAAGCTTCAATATCATGGCTGCCTCCTGTAACTGCAATTATCTGTTTCATGTCAATTCATGCTAGTTTAATTAATTTATCATCTAGTATTGTCATATTTAGTTCCATATCATTGCATTAGCATCCATCTCATTCTTTGAATTGTCATTTTAACAATCATAGTGTCCTCACGATCTGAGAGCAATAGTGGTTTAATAAATCTTTAAGGATAGAGAACAATATGACGCTTTCAATAGATTATTGCTTTGATTTGATTCATTTAGCTTTGTCTTTGACATAATGTCTTATTAAGAAGTGTTTTTTGTTTTACACCTCATTCCACACTTACAAGTTGGCGCCCACCGTGGGGCATTAACCCCAATTTTATAAATTTTTTTTTTTTTTTGGAAAGTGTCACGCAGGTTCTCAGCATGTTTTCTTTTAGCTCTTTCATCAAAAACTACAACGCTTCCGCGGAAAACTACAGTGCTTTTGTGCTCTATTTCGGTGCTTCCGTGTTGCTACAGTGCTTCCATCAAAATTTTTAGCACTTTCAGCTTTAGCGCTTATGTCAATTGTTTCAGCGCATCGGTGATTTAGCGCTTTCATGACAAATTTTGGTGCTTCAGTCTCCTATTTCGGGGCTTTCGTGTTTTAGCGCATCAGGTAACTGTTTTAGCGCTTCGATGCAATATTCTAGCACTTTTGTAAAATCAGTCTGTACCCAACGCAGTCGTGGCCAGATTTTAATTTTTTCATAGTTGGACTAAAATTCATCAATCCTAGGATAGTCACTTCAGGTTTTCTAAAATTTATCAATCCTAGGATAGTCACTTGTTGGTTTCTAAAATTCATCAATCCTAGGGTAGCCACTTTTTGTTTTCTTAAAAGCAAATTTATCAACCCTAGGATAGTCACCGCATTTTTACAGTACAGGTTAAAAAGAGAAAACATGATTTCTGTGAAGCAACACCTTCACTTAGATTAGAAAAAATTATTTTTGGGCTTAAAACAGAACAAAATTATATGTTGTGTTTGTGGTGATTAGGCTTATGCTCTCCCCTTAACTAGGTGATCAAAGTGCTAGCTTCACTTTTACTTCATGCTATTTATGCTTTGTTAAATCCTTTAGAAGACCTGTCGTAGTGGGAAAAAGTACTCACCCTATGGGAACGACCTAAAGTGGGAACGCCTAAAGCCAAGGATTCCAACCCACTATAAAAAAAAATGCAAGTTGTTGATGAAAGTCCAACTTGATGGTAGTGTGCAAGATAAACCATCCCCAAAATATTTTTCTAAAGATTGGGAGGTCTCTTGAGGGAGTTTTATCTATTTTCTGCACCGCACGAAAGCCCTATCTACGAACCATAGAGTAGTTTCTCACCAAGTCAGTATCCATACATTGTCATACTCACGGTGCAAGGGGAGGGAAGAATATGCCCCCAAGACACTCACCATATAATTTCCAAGGACCGTTTGCTTAGAGGACAAGAAATCCAACTACGAGTACGCGCCTGGAAACGACAAAAACATGGGCACCCTCTAGGGGGTGACACAATTGTGTGCGTCAACGCAATTCAAGATGTGGGTTGTGAGTATAATGATGACCTATTTGTCCTTAAGTGTGAGTCTGTTTGAATTGTGTACAATTGTCAAAACAACCCGTCAAAATCAAAAAGAACCATTCGTGGTTTTTGAACATACACGATCTATTCAGTTAAAACAATTATTCAAAATTGCTTGTTGTGTTTTCACAAAGAATCATTAAAATCAGATTAAAGATCATCATGGAAACAACAAAGTCAAGTGAGATCAAGAAACTCCATGCTTAGAAAGTGGAAGTCCACCACGTTTCTCAAAAGGAAAATCAAAATCTCAAAACCCAAGAAACCTCTCGATTATCAAAACAAAATGAGAAGACAAAATTTTCTATATCAAAATCGGAAACTCTTGTTACAACATAAAACATTCATCCATAGATACCACGATTTTGCTAGGGGTCACACTTTAGATTACGTAGTAGAACCACTCTATTCACGAGCCTTCTTTCAAAGGAGAGCTCTCACTCAGTATCACAACCACAGTCAGCGCATACATCATTCTTACCTTCCACAATCCATGATACAGTATGCCACAAGGCCAGATCAAATTTTACAATAGAGAGTCTTAAAAGTCATGTTTTTAGCGCTCTAAAAAAAATATGTTTCAGCGCTTCTGGTCACTATTTTAGCGCTTCTATGAAATAGCGCTTTCAAGCACTGTTTTAGCGCTTACAGTCTTTATTTTAGCGCTTCTATCAAAGCAGTGCTTCTATCAATTTTTACAGCACTTCCGAGTACTGTTTTAGCACTTCTATCAAGATAGCGCTTCCATCAAATTCTGTAGCGCTTTCATGCACTGTTTCAGCACTTTTGTCATTTGTTTTAGCGCTTCGGGACTCTATTCTAGCGCTTCTGTGAAATAGCGCCTCTGTACTTTGTTTTAGCGCTTCAAAAACAGAGAGTTCAAAAATATTACCAGTCAGTCTGTCTGTCATTTATCCACAGTCCTTACAAGAATACAAGTTTCTTTTCATCAAAATCACTGTCTAAAGACCAAAATTAGAACGGTTTATACAAATTTCCAAACTTATCAATTGAAACAAGATCTTGCAAATCAGAAGTGTCAAATCAAAATACACAACTTATTACTACACGAAAGTTTCATCATCAGGATACTATCATCCTTTATCATGAAACCAAGTATAGTAATCAAATTTTTAACATAGTCTCATCAATAAGATCAATCATCTTATTTGACTTTGTTAAAAGTTCAATTGACATTTTTTTCTAGTATAGAAGGTCAACATTTCGGAAGGAAGTGTAAAAATTTGTATGCCAATCTTCACTAGGTCCCAAAAATAGAGACTCTTAGAGCAAGACCTTGAAACATCCAAAACAATGGCAGAGGAAAATCCTTGGAACAATTTGAACCGAAACGATAAGAATGAAATAACTCCAGAGGATATTCAAGCAGCTCAACAAGATCCCAAGTTCCATATATTTATGGAAAATATTTTAGAACAAGATATGGAGAAGTATATTTTGATGTTGGCTGAATCAGGTGCAAAACTTCCCAAGGATTTCGATGTCAATCGTTTGAAGGAAGCACTTGAAACAAATGAGACTGAAATACTGCAACCAACACAAACAATAGATCCAGTTGTTGCTTTGACATCCCAAATGAAACTATTGCAACAATAGATATAGGATATGACGAAAGGGAGTACAAAAAGATATGTGATACAGGACATTTGTCCTTATCCTTTTGATGCAACAGTCGGCCTGCTACCTTTTTCGAGACACTACGAATTCCCAAAGTATGACAAGTGCAATGGAAGAACTGATCTGATAGATCATATTCGGGAGTTCAAAACAATGAGCCTTGAGTTTTCCCAAGAGGAAACTTACTTAATGAGGTTATTCCCAAGAAGTTTGGTAGGTGCATGTATGGAATGGTTCTCAAAAATACAACCAGGTATCAAAACTTTTGAGGAACTTGTCAACAAGTTTATCTCCCAATATTCATTCAACATCCAACATGATGTTACAATAAAGGATCTTTACAACTTAAAAAAAAACAAAGGGGAGACCTTCTTGTCTTTTCTACAAAGATGGCAACGACTGTTCACTAGATATCATCAATCCATTCCAGAGGAAGAAAAGATGGAGTTATTCATTGAAAACTTGACAGAGGAAATGAGTTATAGGCTAGAATTGCAATGTCCTCCCACATTTGAAAAAGTAATAGAAAACGGTCTCAAAATTGAGGAAGCATTAGTCAAAAGTGGAGTTATCAAACATTTCAACAATAAAATGAATAACACAAATAACTACTCCAATCAATACTTAGGCAATGATAAACCAAAAATTTGGCAAAAGAATTGAAACACAACTACAAATGAAACAACAAATGATTCCCAAAATGTCAAACCGGTTTTTAACTTAACAACATCTTCTTCAAAAAATCAAAACAATGACCAAATTGTCAAGTCAAATGTCATACAAAACAATGAGAATGTCAAAACACAACCATATTAGAAACCATCAAATCAGCGAAGGTTCACACCTTTAGGCCAAACAATAGAATTAGTAATGAAAGAATTAGTTGCTAGTGGCCTGATCACTGCACGGGAAGCCCGATTCTGGGATCCAAAAGTTAAACCACTGTGGTGGAATGACACAAATTACTGCAACTTCCATAGTAACAATGGTCACAAAACCAACGATTGTATGGAGTTGAAACATGCAATACAAGACTTGATCGAAAACAATAAAGTATATGTGGAAACACCCCAAAACAATAACGATCACTCGGCCTTCAAGGATCCTTTGCCAAACTATGACAAAGGAGCATCATCATCCTCCAACAACAAAGGTAAGAACATCAATCATATCTATGACAAAACAATCCTTTGTTTATCTGAAGTAGAGAGCAATCGTACAATTGATCATAATATTAGTGAACCCAAAATTGACAACACTACCCCTTTGGACTTGCTCCCAATCATACAAAACTCTGACAATCAAATCAATGTCTTAAAAATCAGAGATCATCAAGAACATCAACCAACAAAAGTTATGACTAGGGGGAAATAAAAGGTAATGTTGAAGGGAGTTGGATTCACACATGCGGTTCCACCTCCATCTCATTATAAAATTGTTGATCAACTGCAAAATATTCCCGCACAAATATCGATACTAGAACTCCTTAAAATATCACCATCACATAAGGAGGTTTTAGAACAAGCATTGATAGCTACTACGGTACCAATGAATCTAAATGTTTGCCAGTTCCAAGCTATGGTGGGGCATTTGACTACACTGCATTGTTTATCATTCTCTGAATAGGATGATGTATCACTAAACCATCCCCATAATACTATACTCCATATTGAAGTCTTAATCCATAATCATCGCGTCAAGTGAGTCTTAATAGATGGGGGAGCTGGTCTGAACATTAGCACCCTCAAGTTAATCCATGCACTAGGATATTCAGATGATGCTATTGATTTTCGAAGAAAAATGACTATCAAAGCATATAATGAGGAAGAGAGATCGTCTAAAGGATTAATTGTGTTACTCATTCAAGTGGGGCCAATGATGAAACATATAGCATGTCAAGTGTTAAAAAGAGAGTTAGCATACAACATTCTCTTAGGATGACCATGGATCCATGAAATGTAGGTTGTACCTTCAACATATCATCAATGTTTGAATTTCCCAATAAATGGACAGGAGGTGACTATATCTGGTGATTACAATCATCCTCAACATTGTGACACAATTAGAATCTCCCAAGAGACCTTGGTGCCTCACAACAAGGAAGCATCTAGTTCAAAATCATCCAATTAAGAACAACGTCCAAGTATCACCACCAAGTGGGTTGAGAAAAAGGGTAAAGAAAAAGAAACAAGTCCTGTTGAAACTCAATCAACAGATAATCCAGATCAGCAAACTTCTTTATCACAAAAATTTCAAAAGCAAGTCCAACTGACTGATAAAGGAATGGGAACATATTCTATGGAGCAATCGCTTAACCTAACATAGTTAATGCCATCTCCTAAGACATATGGTCAACCATCTATTATAAAACCTCAAACATCATTACCAACCACAATTATTCAAGAAAGGTTTGTCAAAAAGGGTACCATAGCGGATGAAACAAACAATAAAGCAATCTTGGATTGGCTCTACAAGGATGAGGAACCCTCTACATCAAATACCAGTATCAAAAATGTCAACGTCAACACCGACAAATATGGAAAAGGAAAGGCTATTTTAGAAAAAAATGGGATATGAAAGACAAGGACGTGTTGGATTGAGAAAGGAAGGAATCATAGAGCCTATTCAACCCCTCACTCTACAATCAAAAGAGAAGTCAGGATTGGGATACTCCAAAGAAGACAAAAAGGAGATGACAAGGAAGGTTATCGAAAGAATCCTTTAGCTAAGAGATAGCTCTGAAAAGGACTCAAATGAGTATGAGTGGGATCTAGGCTCTGATATATATTGCACTGACATTCAAATTGATGTAATAAAAAAATATACACCTACGCAAGAGGAGGGACAAGGTTCTGGGTCTAGGCCATTCGTGGAAGGGTCACTAAATATCGATGATTCAAGTGGGGACGATCAGACCTCGAGTGAGCTAGACGATCTTGAAGAAAGTACCATCATGGACCTTGATATCCCAATAGAAAACTATGACAAAATGGTCGTTCAAACCCTTACATCCATCACCTTGAATGAATCCGATAATCTCATGCCACTAATCCATCCTGAACTAATTGACTAGGAACCTATTGAACCCCTAACTGTGCCAAGATTTGTAGACGATGATGCTATCATAAATTTCCTATGTCATACCGAACCTAATACAAGTTTTAGTCCATAATACTCATAACAACATGACTCGGCAGGAGAGTGTCAAATCTTCCAGTTGCAAAATTGACAACAGGGAAAATAGATCTAATGGTGAAAACCATTCTATGGCAACATTAGATCTCGAAAAAGAAAAAATAAAGAACGCATCTAACGGTGAAAACCTCTCTGAGGCACTGAAGGATGGAATATTTGACACTCTTCCAGAAAACTATCATGAGCGATCATCAGTCTCAGTAGAACCAACATAGTTTGTGAACATCGGCACTGAAGACAAGGCAAAAATCTTGCATCTGGTCGAATCCATGATAGATAAAGAAAGACCAGATTTCATCAAATTCTTTAAGGAGAAAAGCATCAACTTCGCTTGGTCATATTCTGATATGCCAGGCTTAGATCCCAATTTGCTCATGCATCATTTGTCTTTGCCAGCAAGAATCAAGCCTGTCAAACAAAAATTGAGGAAAATACATCCCCATATAGCATTAATGGTAAAGACAGAGCTGAAGAAATTGTTGGATGCTGGATTCATATTGTCTATAGAGTATGTCGAATCGATATCAAATCTTGTACCTATTTCAAAACCAAACAATGGCATCAGGATATGTACAGATTTCAGGGACCTAAATAAAGCATGCCCGAAGGATGATTTTCTACTACCAAATATCGACATCATTATGGACTTGATGGTAGGGCATGCCATGTTGTCAATCATGGACAGTTTCTCTGGATACAATCAAATAAAAATAGCTCCAGAAGATCAAGAGAAGATGGCTTTTACATGTCCATGGGGAACTTTCTACTGGAACGTCATGCCATTTGGTCTGAAGAACACAGGAGACACTTTTCAAAGAGAAATGACGACAATCTTCCGTGATATGATGCACACCTTCATGGAGGATTATGTGGATGACATCTTGGAAAAATCTAGTACAAGGGACAAACATCTGCATATCTTAGACAAAATCTTCACACGGCTGGAAAAATTTAATGTTAGGTTAAACCCCAAGAAGTGTGTCTTTGGGGTCACATCAGCAAAACTACTGGGGTACATTGTATCAAAAAAAGGCATTGAAATGGATCCCATGAAAGTCAAAGCAATAATGGAGATGCCACCTCCTAAGAATATCAGTCAACTCGGATCATTACAGGGAAGGCTCCAATCAATCAGAAGATTTATCCCCCTGCTGGCAGACAAAAGTCATCCTTTTAATCACCTTCTACATAAAAATATAGTTTTCAAGTCGGATGAGGGGTGTGAAACAACATTCAATCAAATCAAATAGTATCTAATGTCACCACCCATTCTCATGCCACCAACAGAAGGAAGACCTTTGCTATTGTACATTGCCATGACAGATATCTCTTTGGGGGCACTATTAGCACAAGAGGATTATGCAGGAAAAGAACATGCCATCTACTATATCAGTAGGACATTAAATGGGTATGAAATAAACTACAATTTCATAGAGAAGTCTTGCTTGGTAGTAGTGTTTTCTACTCAACAACTGAGACATTATATGTTGACCCATACAATTAGGTTAATAGCAAAAATCGACCCATTAAAATATCTACTCAGTAAAGCTACCTTAACAGGTAGACTGGCAAAGTGGGTCATGCTATTAAGTGAATTTGACATTCAATATGTGGAAAGAAAATCCATCAAGGGTTAGGCAATCACTGAACATTTGGTTGAAGCTCCTCTACCAGATGATCGACCAATGACAATGGAGTTTCTAGATGTAGACATTCTGACAATGATGCCCCAACAATGGGTATTATATTTTGATGGATCATACACAGCACGGATCTAGAGCAGGGATTTTGTTCATTTCTCCACAAGGACACACCATTCCAAAATCATATAGACTAATTTTCCAATGTACAAATAATGTGGTAGAATATGAGGCATTAATCATTGGAGTCAAAATAGCAATTCAATGGAAGATCATGGATTTATAGGTATATGGGGACTCTCAACTAGTTATTTATCAAGTAAGTGACGAGTGTCAAACAAAAGATAAAAAGTTGATGCCCTATAAGCAACACATAGAGGCTCTGAAATAGTTCTTTGTCAGTATCAAGTTTGATCAAATCCCAAGGGCAAAGAACAAAGTTGCGGACGTTATGGCCACAATCGCTTCATTACTACAATTGCCTGAGAAACATGTTTTTTATGAGTTTATGGTGGAACAAGTATCATGTCCTTCCCATAATAATTCTGAATCTGCTACCATCTTCCATCTAGAAACCATTGAAACCTCCATCTATGAAAAGATCTATGCTTACCTGAAAGATGATATTCTTCCTCCTGACCTTTCCAGGAACCAAAAACGAAACTTTATCTGCCAATCCACACGACATACTTTAATCACAAACATACTTTACCGTCGAAGTCTTGATGGTACTTTACTCCGATGTCTAGAACATGACGAATCTAAAATGGCCCTACGAGAGGTTCACGAGGGTATTTGTGGCACTCATTTGAGTGGGATAACTCTAGCCAAGAAACTCCTCCATTTGGGATATTATTGGCCATGCATGGAGAAAGAATCCTATCAGTTTGTTAAGAAATGTCAGAAGTGTCAGATTCACAGCAATCTAATTCATGCACCAGCACAAGAACTACATACTTTTACATCAACATGGCCTTTTTGTCGATGGGGCCTAGATCTGGTAGGAAAAATAAATCCATCTTCATCTAATGGACACAAGGTCATTATCACAGCTACAGAATACTTCACAAAGTGGATAGAGGCAGTACCTCTTACAACCATCACTAGGAAGCAGATCTCCTCTTTTATCTTGAATTACATAATATGTCGGTATGGAATCCCTCAATCCATTATCACTGATAATGGATGACCTTTCAAGAATCAAGATGTCCAAGAGCTATGTGAGAATTTTCATATCCAACATCATTTTTCAACACCGTACTATCCTCAAGGGAATGGCCAAGCAGAGGCCTCAAACAAAACAATACTCAAAATTCTCAAAAAGATGGTTAATGATGTTGGACGTGATTGGCATGTTCAACTCAATCCTGCACTATGGGCCTATAGAACAAGTATCAGAACACCAACAGGAGCAACACCATATGCCTTGGTATATGGATCAGAAGCTATTTTTCCCATTGAAGTTGAAATTCCATCCCTTCATGTATCACTCAGAGGAATCATTTCAGATGAAGACTATAGGGTATCTAGACTATAGGAACTAGAATTGTTAGATGAGCATCGTCAATAGGTTGTTAATCATCTAATAGCTTATCAAAAGAGAATGTCAAGGAGTTACAACCACAGGGTAAAACCGAGGGTCTTTCAGGTTGGTGACTTGGTACTAAAGAAAAACCCTAGAAATCAGTAGGATAGGGAGAAGAAAGGGAAATTTAAGCCTAACTGGCTTGGTCCTTTTGTCGTCATATCAGTGTATGGATCAAGGGCATATCAGCTATCAACCTCAGAAGGGGATCTATTTCATGAACCTATCAACAGTATCCATCTCAGACGGTTCTATACTTGAATCTCCCAGTGCACTGGTAAAACTTTGGGAAATAGTTTCCTTGATGAAAACCTAGCAAACAGGCATCTTGGCAACACAAAAATACAAAAAAACAATACAAAATACAAAAAGAAAGAAAAAGAGAAAAATGAGAAAAATACACAAAAGAAAAGATGTGTAATCAAAGAATATGGTGAAAACCTAGAAACAGGCATCGTATGTGATTCTAAGATCAGTTGTTCCATCTATTTTGATACATATCGGGATCATTAATCTGGTAGTCAGTACCATTCCATATCATGTCAGTAATTTTTCCATCATTGCATCCATATCAAAATAATTTCACATAGTCAAGTCTCACTCCAAAGCTTGGGGGCAACATCTGGATACTGCTAGGGGCAACAAAAACGTCAATTTCACCAAAGGGAAAAACAACAGTATAACATAAAATGAAAACAAAGATCAAAGTGCAACATCAATCATCATCACGAAGACATCAAACATTCGTATCATATCGAAAATCCAAAAACATGTCAAATAAGTTAGTCTCAAAAAGAAAAATCCAAAAACATAGGTTTGTCTCAGTCGAACTACGTGGTCTCTATGTGTGTAACGTAGGCAAGGCTAATCTTTGATCAGCCCCCGAGACCCCTAAGATAGGATAGTAGGTTAGGTCTTCCGTCAAAATCTCAAAAAATCCAAAAACATCACAAAATTAGGATGGATGATCTAAAAATCTGAATAATGATTGAAACACTCTAAGTAACAAAATGGATAAATTGTATTTTTTGATTATCATTTCTTTGGAGTAACTCAATGATGTATTGAACTAGAGAAACAAGGAAAAATAATGATGTTTTTATTATTTGTTGTCTGTATGTTAATCATTTACATGTATGAATTGTCGGGGGATGTGCTATGCAAATGTATCACCGATGACATTCAGAATTCACATATTGAAATGATTAATCACTACCTGTTTACGTAACGAATGCTCGGGTCATCTTGGTTAAATCATACCTAGATGCTTGCATTCACTTGCAATATAAAAAATCATGAAAGAGGTACTTAGGTCATCATTGGTCTAACACATACCATTGATGCTTGTATTCACTTTCAACATCCAATAAAGCTCTATGATGACAAAAAAAAACACAAAGGTACTGTTAAAATGACAATTATTTTGCATATAGCTGCATGTTAAAATTAGATTACATTCATCATGATTCATTATCTATAGATTATTTGTTGCATAAAGTATTCCAATCAATGATTATATAATCTACAAATAAGACTGAGTATACTTGACATAAATCCAAAAATCATCAAAAACATGTAGGAGTCATCATCGCATCATTTAGTATCATCATTTCTTCATTCATACATTTTATCATACATCAATTCAATTATGAACTAAATTCTACCATAAGTACATCAGGTTCATTTTTACCATAAAAACATTCATTACATTATCATCTATCCAACATCATATGCATACATCCATACATTATCATTCATCATAAGATCATCATTTATCATCATCACATTTAAATATAAAAAGCATTTATCCATTCATCCATACATTTACATCACATCATACATCCACGTATCATTTGATCCACATATACATTTATCATAAAATCATTGCACAAAATTAAAAAACATTCATCATTTGCAACATCACATAAATCACATAATAAAGGCATCCATCACATATAAATCATAAAACCATCATCATATCACATCAACTGCATCTCATATATATATCATCAAATGTCAAGTATAAAATGAAGTCTGGTGTAAAAATACATCATCAAAAATGAGGTACATCATAATATACATCATGGAGGATCACAATAGCATTTACGATCTAGTACTGCCAAAGTGTGCGGGCCCAATATGACCTGTACCACAACCACCCACGGAAGGACCAGTACCACCACCACCCCTAGAAGGACCAGGATCTCTAGGTGGAGGCTATGTCACCCCCTCACTCACTATCTGCGTGTGTGTCCACCCAGATCTTGATGCGGCATAACTAACTCTACGCTCAATAGGCACTACGTCATGATATATGCCTCTGTAAAACTCTGCCTCTCGGCCAGCCTACAGAACCTCTCTCATATAGTCCCCCACTGAGGTACCATCAACCACTCTCTGTAGGGTCTCTGATCTCTCCTGTGCCCTCTTGAAAATTTGTCATGCACTATTTCACTCAGTTGTCAAGGTAGCAATCTGCGTTTGAACAACTGCCAACTGTCCCTGCACATGCGCTAAAGCCTGAACGTGAGCCTGATCTTGGGCCTGCATCTGAGTCTGGGTCTAAACAAGCAAACCCCGAGCCTTTACCAATTGCCCCTGTAGTGTTTGAACCTGTGCCTAGAGACCTGCAATTTGTCTCTGTTGATCCACTGCTAGCACTGTCACTGCTCACCTCTTCCAAGGCCTGCTGGATGATGGAGCACTACTAATGGTTGGCCCTACTCCTCTGTCCCCTCCACTACCACCATCACTATCATCACTATTGCTATCACCACTGCTACTCTCCATGCTACTGCCTTTCGAAGTACCACCCTCACTCTCTATGGAACCCTCTACCACATCATCCTCTACTGGTAACGGCATTGGCTCATCTGGAATGGTGATGCGAGGATGTGGAACCAAGGCCAGAAATGTCATATACTCCTCAGTAACCACTGCCTCTATAATATCTCTACGCATATCACAGGGTGATGGCTACAGTGCCTAGTATCCCTCTACTAGAGCATCATATGACAGATAGGGACCCCAATCAGGAATATCCATCTGTCGCCTCGCATAATGGGCTACTCCCTATGGCATGCATTGAACAATGTCGTACTGTCTATATACTCTATGGAGCAGAAATCTCTCTAGAAAAAATGGTGTCTGGCCGATGAGATACATGGAATCACAGAGAAATCCCAACACTACATCATCCTCATCCCACTGCTCACAGTCGAGGTACAGACGCCAGGTAACTATCTCTGTATCATCAAAGACCCACCTCTAGTGCTCTAACTTGACCATTTGCGCCTGTGTAAACCAACCTCTGTATCTAAACACATAAGGTCTGCCTAGTGGTCTATCTACAATTGGAAATGGCCGAGCAATAGCAAAATGCTCTCATGCCCACACCTATAATAGGGTCATCCCTGCTGATAAGCTTCGCACTCCGAGGTACATAATCGAGTGAAGATCATGATAGAGATGGGCCAACATGCACATCCCCCAAGCATATCTGGTACCATGTACCATCATGCTCTCCAATGTCCTACCCCAACCAACAAGGAATCCCTTTGACCTGCAATCAAGGAAAAGGAAACCTCCAATAAATGCAGCTAACAGTGTTGGTAGTGTCACGTAGGAATCAACAATCCTCCGCCATCAAACGCTCGAACCCTCAATGTTCTGATCCTGAAAAACTCTACACAGAGCATCTCTACCACTAGTCCCATGGGAATCATAGGTAACAATCTCCTCCATGAACAAAATGCACAAAATATGCCACACATCCTCAGGTGTGACTATCATCTCACCAGTGGGTAGGTGAAAGGTGTTGTGGTCACTATGCCACCTCTCAGCCAAAGCAATCAACAGACCTCGATTAATCCTAATCTGGAGCATATCAAGTAAGCTGGTCAAACCACATCGACCTATCACCTGAAGCTCATCTAGTGTGAGATGAGGTATCAAGTCTGTAGTCCATGGAAATCTCTCTCGCATCTAGAGAGTACCCAGACGCTCCTATCATCACAAACAAAAAATCCACAATCAGTGAACTATGTCCAGAAATCGGAAGTCATTCTACTATCAAGTCCATTCCAAATTTGGTATGAATTTTTTATCAAAATTCATGGGCAAACATCAACAAACCTCACCTATCATGAGGTTCATCAAACAGTATCTTATCTCACCTATCATGAGATTTATCAGATATTGAATCATTTCCTCACCTATCATGATGATCATCACAAATAGGATTTACTTCTTGCCTATCATGGGAAGTTAGTCTTATTTACATCATCAATCCAACACATCAAGAATTTGGATTATCAATCATACCACTCCAAAGAATGGACATGATCAGAATTGACAAAATCAGGGTTCACTAAGTCAAAATCTTCAATTCTGACATGAAAGCACTAAATCAGGCTTCGAAAGCGCTACTTTATCAGTTAAAAGCGCTAAATCAGGCACCCAAAGCACTCAATCTCGAAAGCGTCATTTTAGCACTCCGATGCTCTAAAACAGACATTTGAAGCGCTAAAAGTCCCTAAGCACTACTTTTCCACATCTAAGCGCTACAACATTCCGTCAAAGCGACGCTTTACCAAAAGCACTAGAACAGACCATGAAAGCGCTAATCAACCAAATCAAAGTGCTAGAAGTCTCTAAGTGCTAAAATTCGACATCATAGCGCTAAAAATCAAATCCTAAGTGCTATATCAACAAAAGCGCTACATTATCCTATGGAAGCACTAGAGTTTTTAGCATAAGTGCTAAAACTCAAAGTGCTAATCTACCTACTAGAAGCGCTACAGCACGACTTAGAAGCGCTAAAACAGGAAAAAAATGTTGAAATAGCTAAAATGCATTAAAAAAAAAATCACGAATTACGAGGAGGTTAAGGGGTACATACCGAAGGTCCATACACGACCGGCCATCAGTGACATGACCGGCCATCGATGACGCTGAACGCGCTTGAAACGATGAGTGTGGTAGGGGATAGGTATCCTGCTCTAGCTGGCTAAAATATCTCTATCAAAGGATTTTCTAAACTCAAATAGTGCAAATGACTTTGAAAATGACTTTTTGGACTATTTATAAATTTTGAAAAGGTATTTTTGGTGGGTTTTATTATATTTTGATTAATTTTATCCATGAATTAATTAAAATTCATCTACAGGCTATATTTCTTTATCATTTGTCGGGAGATAAATTATTTCTTCATAAAATCTTCATCAAATCGTCAGAAAATCATAAACTTTTGAAAAATTCTAAAAATCATCAAATCATTAATTTATCTCTCGAGGGGGCATATTATCATCAATTATCTAAAATCAATGTTTGGGGCATGTCTGGGGCATACGGAATTATTTTTTTGAAATCATCGATCCTAGTAGTAGCAGCAAATTTTTCTTTGTAGCAACGCATAAACACATCACTTCGAAGAGGGGAAAAATGTATAAACCTAAAATTGGTCTAGAGAATTCCTATTAATTAAATACAAATTATTTGATTAATTATCCTAATTTCCTCTACTATTTGAATAAATAGAAATATTTATTTATATAGTTCACATTTAAAATTCATCTTAATTAAATAAACAAAATTAAATACTTTGTTCAATTTAATTATCAAATCCCTATTTTATTCTATCACATCAATCTCAAATTAATTAAATAAAGATTAAATACTTTATTAATTAATTACCATATTCCTTTGTTTAATTTAATAAACAAGTTCTATAGTTCATTTTATTAAATTATTTATCTCCCTTTTGCTAATTTAAATAAATCAAAATATTTGAATAAAGGCATAAGGAATATTCCATCTATATTTCCTCAAAAATGAATTAGATATCCTATGTCTAATCTATGTCTAAAATATGTCACAATTAATGCTTTGAAACTTCACGGGAAGTTTTGGAGACAAATTGGAGACAAATTCCAAAATCTTCTCTCAATCCTCCTCCATTAATCTTTCCTCTTCTCTTTCCTGATGTTTTCATGGGTAGAAACAATCATCAAAATTCTCTTAATCTCCTCCATCTTTCACCATTCAATCCTCCAGATTGAATCCAAGCCTCTCAATGCCTTCCTTGTGCATTTCTATAGCCAGGAAATCTATAAATAAAGCCTCATTGAACCAAGAAAATGATCTAGATAATCAAGTTTATGCACTCTTACTCTGCAGGAATTCCAACATCAAACATTCAAACATCAAGCATCAAGCAATCCAGCAATCAAGCTTCAATATCATGGCTGCCTCCTGTAGCTGCAATTATCTGTTTCATGTCAATTCATGCTAGTTTAATTCATTTATCATCTAGTATTGTCATATTTAGTTCCATATCATTGCATTAGCATCCATCTCATTCTTTGAATTGTCATTTTAACAATCATAGTGTCCTCACGATCTGAGAGCAATAGTGGTTTGATAAATCTTTAAGGATAGAGAACAATATGACGCTTTCAATAGATTATTGCTTTGATTTGATTCATTTAGCTTTGTCTTTGATATAATGTCTTATTAAGAAGTGTTTTTTTGCTTTACACCTCATTCCACACTTACAGGAAGAATTAGAGATTGTTGCTAAAGTGCTCAAATCCTTTCCTATTGCATACAAACACAAAGCTATTGCTATTGAGGAGATTCAAACTATGACAAATGTAACCAAAGACATGTTGATTGGTAACTTGCTGCTTTTGAGTTATGTGAGTTTGGTGAATCTCTTCCTAAGACAAAATATGCATTCAAAGCTACTATCTCTGGAAAATATAAGCATAGATATGATCCGGGAGAAATTTCTTCTAGAAAATGTCCAAGTATGAGTAGGAAATGAGAGAGATTGAGGAAGAAGAGAGAAAACTAGATGAGCTTGAAGCACTTATTGTCAAGAGGGTAGCCAGAGGAGAAGGTAAGTATGAAGGGAAATTGCCTCTTAAATATTTTTCTTGCAATAATATAGGCCATTTTTCCCAAAGGCGTCCAAAAAGAGATCCTAAGCCAAGACCTAACAAGCCTAGATTCCAAAGAACGTGTTATTATGCTACTGATGAAGGTGTGACGAATGATGAATTTGATAAAGGGAATTTAAGTGAGGATGAATGGGTATTTATTGCTATCAAGGAAAATGATCCAATACCTATTGAATCTACTAGTTGCATAGATGTGGAGAAATATCTAGCTGCTAGAGTTGAAGAAAAATATGAATGGGTGATTGATAGTGGATTCTCTCATCACATGACAGGTGATAAAAGTAAATATGTGAGCTTGAAAAACTATGATGGTGGTGTTGTAAGATTTGGTGATGAAAAATATGGTGCAATCCGTGGTAGAGGATCCATTTCTTTCGATGATAAGCATAATACTGATGATGTCCTATATGTGGAATGATTCAAGCATAATCTCTTAAGTGTTGGATAGATGGTTGACAAAGGATACAATCTTCAATTCAAGGATGAAAAGTGTAGAATATTGGGGAGTTTCGGAAATGTGATTGCATCTGGTAAAAAAACAAAAGGAAATATCTTTCACCTAAGTGCTACTAGTAAAAGTTGTTTGATTTCTCAAGTTGATGAAAGTTGGTTGTGGCATAGGAGATTGTGTCATGTAAACTTTGACAATATTATCAAGATAAGTTCTACTCAGGCAGTGAGAGATCTTCCTAAGTTGATAAAACCTACTAATACTATATGCAAGTAATGTCAGTAAGGGAAGCAAACTAGAGTTTCATTTTGGAGCAAACAACATTGTTCAAATGATGTGTTGGAGCTTGTGCATACTGACTTGTGTGGTCCTTCTTGAATCAGAATTTTACAAGGAGATAGTTATTTCATGTTACTTATTGATGATTATTCTAGATTGATGTGGGTTACTTTCTTAAGGGGAAAATATGAAGCTCTAGATAAATTTAAGATTTTTAAGGTTATGGTTGAGACAGAGATAAGTCTGAAGATTAAATGTTTGAGATCAAATAGAGGTGGTGAATTCACTTCCAGTGAGTTTAATTCTTTCTATGAAGAACATGGGATAAAGAGAAAATTATTTTCCCTACGGACCCCTAAGAAAAATGGAGTTGTGGAAAGGAAGAACATGACAATTCAAGAAGATGTTAAGACCATGATGTTGGAAGAAAAATTTTTTCATATCTACTGGAGAGAAGTTGTGAGTACTGTCGTTTACACTCTCAACCAAGTACATGTCAAAGGTCATACATGTAAGACTCCTTATGAGCTATGGTTTGGTCATAAGCCTACTGTTAGGCAATTCAAAATCTTTGGGAGTAAATGCTATATCAAAATAGATGAAGATATAGGAAAGTTTGATGCTAGAAGTGATGAAGGAAACTTTCTTGGTTATTCTACTAAAAGTAAAGCCTACCAGTGCTACAGTAAGAGATTGAGGAAAGTAATTGAAAGTGCTAATGTAAAGGTTGATTAAGACACAGTTAGACCATCCAGATCCTGCGGATATGATTCAGACGATCAGAATGATAGTTCAGTTAAAGGAAAGAAAGTTCAAAATCTAAATATGTGGATATTTAATATACCCCCATGCTCCCTTCAAGTTGTTTTTGATGTTTTTCTTGACTTCCGACCACACCCAAAGATTTTTAGAAGCCTCCCCACCAATTTTTCAAAAATCTCCACTCACTGTTGCCACATGTCACCTAAGTGCTTATCAAAGGGGAGATTCCCTTCCTTTCTCTTTTGATTCTCGTTATGCCCCCACGTGTCAACAAATTAGGTGAGTTTGGCATATATTCATATAAATCTCTTTCGGGTCCCGACCACATGTTGCACAACATTCACTCGCACAAACTTTGGTGGGCCCCTCAAGTGATGTCGATAACAGGGACACTACCACATGTCTTCTCATTGCAAGATCTCATCAAAGGATGGGGAGAACGAACAACGGGCTAGGAAATACCACCACGTGTCCATTCGATGCAACTACAACAAAAAGGGAGGAGTGGTGTGAATGCCAAGCTGCCATACTCTACCATGTGTTCTAACTACCTTAGCTGGGAGTCATTACTTGTTTACACAGGGTAAACCGGGACCACTGCCATCATTTGTAAGAATTCATTTGGCTAGCGAATGGCTAGGTTCATGCTTGGGAATATTTTTGTTACAACGGTTTTGATGAATCATTGCCACAAGCATCATGATTCATGATGAGAAATATTTTATATTACAGTTCTTCAAGTGATGGATGCCCTTGGCTATATATACTACTTCTTTCAGAGAAGGGAGAGTTGGTTTTTGTTTTTAGTTCAAAGTATCCACAGAAGAATTAGGAAGACACCAGGCCTTTGTTTTATTGGATAACTGTAAAGACTCATAGACTGTGCCCTTGTGATTTGGCCTTTCTATTTCTTAAGTATTGATGACATTATACTGTGGTGTTTCTGAATAGTTTGCTTGTGACTTTAGTGATTTGAATAGAATGTTGATTTAGAACCATGTCTTCAACTCTTTTTGTTTAGTAAATCTTTGAGCAAATTATTTTATGTCATGAAGTGAATTATCTAGGTCTTTCTCTTTAATGTTTTTTATTTCGGGATATACCAGATTGCTTAACGGGCCCTTGGACTACTTCTACAAGGTAGGTCTATCGTGCCTCCCATCTAAATCTCGGTGCATCACCCTAGTTAGATCCTTTTATTTTATATTTTTTTCCTTTTCCCATTCAAAACCCCAGTTATAGAAGAGTTAGCTTCTTTAAAATTCGGAGGTTACTCAGTTTAGCACAATAGGTCTCCCCTTTAACTGAGTTTCCCACAAAGGGTTGTTACCTTGCCAATTTTTGGCATCAATAGTTTTTTTTCCCTGGCACACCCAGTGGGACCACGAAATGTGCTTAAGACTTAAGAAATTATATGAACCATCGACCTATCACAAGATCCCAAACATTAAACAAACCTAGCTTGTTGGTACTTTTGTTAGGGTCAGTACCAACTAGAACCCGTCATGTAAACCTCCTGAACTCTCCACCAGCCATGTTGCCAATCGCCAACCAAAATTATGTGGCATGGGACATTGGAAGTCCTCTTAAAACACCTATAGCATCTGCCATTTGGGCCCCCATCCTGGTATCTTCTCTCAAATCTATCCCTAAGTTCATCGAAGATGGCTCAAGAACAACGTCTGAACATCTACAAAATGTGGTAGACGTATGCTTGGTGTATGGAGTTACAGATCAGAACGTAGCACTGAGGTTACTCACAACTTCTTTTAGAGGAAAAGCACCACAGTGGTATCACACTCTGTCGACTAACTCTATCGACACTTGGGATTAGCTTAGGGATCCTTTTTATGAAAGATTCTCGAACGATGAAGATAGGTTTTCCCAGTATCACCAGCTAGAGATCATCAAGCGAGCTCCATATGAGGCCCTGACCAACTTCAACACTCAGTTCCACATAACTTGGCAAAGAATTTAGGCTACAATTCACTCACCACCCGATATTGCATTCATGTTTTACCTAAAGTCCATCAACACCAATATCTCAATGATGATCCAGTCACTCAATGAAACCACTCTACTGAATGCATATAGTGTCACAATTAAAGTAGAAAACAATCTGATTGACACTGGGAAGTTGTCACCCTAGCCCATCATGCCTATATTTCCTGAAATACTAGCTTCTACCTAGGCAACACCACCTACCACACCAGCTACTCCTCCTCAATCTATGTACACATATGAAAGCGAACCACAGAATGTCACACCTGATTCCTTGAAGGATGAGATGAGTGACATAAAGGAAATGTTGTGGGTTATGGCCAATGAGATAACTATCATCAAGCGCAACTAGGCCACTCCTCCAAAGCTGACCTATCATAATTATCAGGGAAGAAGGCCCTCTTACCAACAAAACCAGTTCCAACAAGGCGCTTGCCCAAATTTTCAAGCGCAAACAACAAGTCAAATAGTACCGGTACCCACTCCATTGCAGAATGCCAACCTAAGCTCTAATAAAGAGTTGATTGCAGGTCAAAACAATTTGATCGATGTCAATAACCCCTGGTGTTTTCCTTGTGGCGATTCAAATATGCCCCAAAATTTCCCACATGGAAATCTACAATAGAAGGTGGTAGAGCAACATAGTCTAGGCTCAACATTGGACAACAGAGGTTATGCATATACCTCTCTGCAAATGGAAAATGTGGTACTTACTGCTCAAATGCAAGGGATGACTCTGGAACAAGAAATTGATATAGCTCTTAACCACGCCCTCTTCTCATGGATGGAAGGGGAAGAGGTGGTGTTC
Organism: Sequoiadendron giganteum; assembly: GCA_007115665.2. Classification (NCBI taxonomy): domain Eukaryota; kingdom Viridiplantae; phylum Streptophyta; class Pinopsida; order Cupressales; family Cupressaceae; genus Sequoiadendron; species Sequoiadendron giganteum. The sequence continues at coordinate 372,820,882 of CM021108.1, read as the reverse complement.
ACATTCAAAGCATCCACTTCTGAGACCCTGCAAGTAAAGTTCGATTACAATACTCGCTCCAAAGGGAGATTCACGGGTGAAACAGCCATCCCACAATTAGTCAATTTTCAGCCTAAAAGTACTCCCGACTGCAAGACTAGTGCCCCTACAATGGTACCACAAAGTCCTTCATAAAGGGAGGTCATAACAACAAGGGCTAAAGAGAAAAAGCATCCGAGTCCACCACCATTTGATGTGGTGGAGCAGTTGAAAAAATCATCCGCTAACATTTCCCTATGGGAAGTCCTAGCCATGCTGGAATAGAAGACATTGTGATAGAGGGCTCTCCAAGAAGACCTGATCACATAACGAAGGGAGAAATCACTTTAAGAGAAGACTATTGAGCAGTCACCATTGATCAAATTTCTTGCGAATACCATGAAAGAGGCCTCTATTAAGGATCAAGAGGAAGAATTGACATTCAAATTCGGTGAAGGCAAACCAAAACCAAGGCCATTTTTCTTAACCCTTATTGTGGGTAAGAAATTATTGCATAATTCCATGATTGACTCCGATGCCAGCACCACAATCATGCCAAGGCTAATAGCTAAATCCCTAGGATTGAGCTACAAACCTTTGAAAAAGGAAGTCATGAAACTAGATGGGAATATGGTTGATACTGCAGAGATCATTAAGGACCTCCCATTAACTCCATTTTCCTGCCCGAATATCACAATCAAGCAGGATACCATGATCATTGATATCCCTCCAACATTTGGTTTGTGCTTGTCTAGGGAATTCACTTCTAAGCTAGGTGGATACCTTTCTTTAGATTGGTCGAACCTAATTATAAGGACTAAACATGGATCCAAAATGAAGCTGGTGTCTGAACCTTTGGATTTTGAACATGTTGCGGATGAAGCTAAGACAATCTTCAAGTCCACGCACACCTCCATCACCAAGGAGGAAATGTACTGCACTGAGCTTCTAGAAGATGAAGAAATCATCAGAGATCAGACCAAGCAAGAAGAGGTTCTCCTAAGTGAGTTCATTGATAAAGAACCTTTCAGCAATTATCATGCCACTGGACTAGGAACTTATGTCATTTATGATGAAGACCAAGCCATCCTGAAGGCATTTCGACAACCGGACTACAATCGCTACACTTTGATGGTGCAGAACGCAAGAGGGGTGTAGGAATTGAAGTATTCTTGGCTTCCCAAACCGACGAGAATAAAATCAAACCTTTTTGACCCAAAATTTCCTTTTCCAACAATGAGGTTGAATATGAAGTCATCGTACTAGGGTCGAGCTCAACAAAGCAAGAGGACATCAAGCAAATGAATCTATTCGGGGTTCCCGAACTAATCATCAATCAGGTTTGGAATATCAATACTGCAAAAGATGTATGTGTGGGATCTTTTGGATAAAATGTTTGGGGCCTAATCAAGAGCTTTGGAACTTTCAATATTCAATCGGTTCCTCAAGAACACAATGATGATGCAAATTGCATGGCCAAAATTGGATCCCAATGTAAACTAGTGCCCAACGCAATGTATAACCAATGCTTCATACGAGTAATACTCCAACTTGAAAATTCAGATGGTGGGTAGAGTTGATAAGTGTTTGAAAGTGATGAATACATCGCCTTCTTCAGTTCACAGTTGGGAGAAGTTACCAACCAATTCCAAGTAGGGATCACTGTAATCGACGACAGATGAGACATACAACAAGAACTCCATAAGCTTCCAAAGGTTTTGGTCACTCCTGAAAGCTCCACCTTTGGTAATACTAGAAGTAATAAGAGAAATCTCGTGGAAAATGAAGGCGATTACACAGATTGTCAAATCAAAGATGCAAATAATCTTAAAATAAAAAAGAGTGTCTTGTATCAAGGTAAAGAAAGGATCATACATTTTTCAAAGGAAAATGATTAGGGATTGGATTGGTCATATGATAAACTCAGAGGATATGATCTTGGCATTGTTAAGCCTGTGATAGAACTAGAAAGAGAGACTCAATTTGTGTGACAAACACAAAGGCTAGTGAATCTTATGATTGAAGCGCCAATGAACCTACAAAGGTCGGAAAAGCTAGCCCTGACATGAATTGTCTTCTCGATCGAGCCTAGCATTTGGATTTTTGGTCTCATCCGGTCCAAAAGAAGAATGGATATATTTGCCTATGTATCAATCTCCACAACCCAAAAAAAATGCCAGCAAGAAATCATCACCCACCACCCTCTATGGAGTCAAGCTTACACGACGTAGCAGGTTCAGGTGTGTTTTCTCTATTGGATGGTTGTTTAGACCTGAGACCGAATGGTAAGGGTCTAGTGATAAAATTTAATCAGCAAAAAGAAAAAAATGGTTAGCACAAAAATTCTGATAACCTTCGAGAGGGTCCATTCACAATAATTCAATGAAGGCAATATGAGGTGCTCAAATCAAAAAGCGTAGAAAGAAAAGTGATAGGGGTTCGCGTCAGGTAAGTTCACCTTAAAATTTCTATAGAGCTCAATTAGATGGTTCTACCATGTAAATATGTAATTATTGTGATTATTTTCCTCTTTGTTCTTTTTTTTTGTTCATTCGATCTTCCTAATCCATGATGCAACAAAAATTAGCACAAATGCCAGAAGGGACAAGAAATATGCAGCAAAGCAAAGTTTAAAACATAAGCTATATTTTCATTATATTTATATGCTATGATAAGTATAATAGAAAAATGGCTCAGAGGCCATGCTTCTAAAAAGTATATACTTGTAGGATTTTATATCGTGAAAGCCTTTTCTAGGCTATATACAAAAAGACTAATGAATTTTTAGTCTTAAAGCAAGAAAAAAATAGAATTTCAATCTTAGGGAGAAACAACAACATCATTCAAAACCACGTCATCCTTGGCAACAACTGCTACATCGGCACCATCATCTAGAGAAGCGACGATAGGTGGTGGAGGGAACACTAGGTTCCTAAAATTAGTGTACCAGTCAATATCATATAATGACACCACGTTGTATATCCAAAACAGAAAGTGGCAAGCACGGGTAACAATTTGGCGATGGACTTCTCACGACTGAAGGCAAAAACCACTCAAAAATGGCAACCACAGAATGACCATGTCCTCTTCAATAAACCTGCGAAGGTCACTCGTAGTCAAAATCCCTCTGCCAAATGCAACATTTTCCACCACCTCCCCAAGGCCATTCAGGTACTTCTTCAGGAATATTGTTTTCACCAAATGGATGATAAGTGGCTTGGGGACTTGAATGTCAAGCATCAATGCCACAAAATGAGAGCACACATCATTATTTACTCTATACTTGTCCTCATATTTGAGGCAGTCATGGCCTAGGACCCATTTCATAGCTACGATGGCCAAATAATGTTTATTCTTCATCATCCTCTTCAGACGCCTAGTTGAAATTTCACCTAGGAAAGCCATTTGTGGTTTATGTGAAGTCAACCTAATTAGGGTATCCATGGCATTAGATATTATATGACTGTTAGGCAACAACCTATGGAAGACGTCTAAGTTCGAACTCTATGCAAATACTGCGTAGACTACAATTACCAAATGCTAAGCCAATCACCTATTGATGATTCTGCTAAAAATTGCTAGCCTTACTACCCAGGTGCCTATTTATAGATGCAACAAGGGATAAATGTGGTAACCTGCATACCATAAGCATGAGGTTAACTAGGTACCACCTCGAACACTACACCAAGGCTCGCTCGAGACTCTCACCCAATTGTGATTGTAGGTACGAGTTGTTGCACACAAAATCTAGGCAAGCTAATTAATTAACACAAGCTACTGGCAGCATTCAGTGGTAGCCTTTTTGGTTGGATGATGAGGTGTCATCCTGCTAGGTGTTCCTCAAACCTCGAGAAAATATACAAATCTATTTGATGTTTATCGCATACTTTGGTGTAATCATTTTGTTTGGGGTATTAATTACCACGACATACGACACCTAGCCTGCTTTCAAATCGGTGGCTCGATTTCCAAGGAAAATCGTGCTATGGGTTGTAGGTACCTGGGGTCATTATGAATCCTTATCATTTCAAAATGACAAGTAGTTCGCTTCACACAAATAGAAAGGTTGGTGGTACATGCCGAATTTAATGCAGAAAAAGCAACCGTCATCTACCACTCGAAGGAGAATAGAAAAGCTAAGTAATTGCATGCGATTGTTTTAAAGAAAAGAAGGCTTTTTGAATACAAGGATTGCACAGAGGATTTTCAAAGTGTAGAGTAGCTAAGAGATGAGTAGAAATTTTTTAGAAGTCTAGAGGAAAAATGGAATCCGCTGCCCTTGTAGTAGCCCAAAACCCACAGATGAATGAGTCAGGCGAAGCATCTCAAAGCTTGGCTAATGCAATACTCACAACACCTATGGTCAATATTTTTGACGAGGATAAATCCTAGACTATTCCCGGGATCCCAAATAAGTCGGAGTGGTTTCACACGCGGACAGCCAAGAAGGGCCCGCTCAGAGAAGCTAATTTGGTAAAGGAAGAGTGGGATAACATCTATGACCCCGTCCTCAAGACCAACCCTCAGGGCCTAAGGGAGGCTGCTTTCGCCAAGATGAAAAAATCTCTCAACCATCAACTACCATACAAACAATGGCTCTGCGGGATCCCACAATATATGGTCCCTTATGTGCACCACTGCCTAGAAATAATTCATGAAAGTATTTGGTGTTTTAACCCAGCAACTCGCGCCATCAAAGGAAGAAGTTTGAGTCGTGCTAACTGTGGAGGCTCTTAGGAGCATGTTGTGCATTCCTGATGATAGTACTAGAGCGCTGCCAATGGAGCCCTTCAACCAAAAAAAGGGTTCTAAATTCTGGAAGGGCAGGAGGAACGCCCTTGAATTTTATAATGTAGAGACCGGAAGGCCCCAAAATTGCCAGCAGTCATTAAAAAATCCAAACCAACGTGTTGACTTCACCCAGGCGGATATGTTGGATTCCTTTGCAATGATGGATTTTATGTTTGGCTTGGACGATGACATGATCGTGTTTGAAGCTCAGTTGGGCCTGGGTTTCCAACTCAAGAGGCAAAAAGAACCTTTCTGGTATGATTTCATAGAAATTATTATCAAAGATATATGAAAGAAGATTGGTGAGTTGGAGACTATGGGTAAGTTTAGGTAGTCTTCTCTTCTTGCCTATATGTTTCTACATCAAAATCTCAATTTCTTCAAGGAAAAATGGAATTGTCAATATTTGATGAGAAGAAACATCGGAAGCTAGTTTCAGTGTGGACTCCCATCCTCTGTTCCACCTATGATTATTATGCATTTTTAGAGAAATTCTTGATTCCAATTTTGCGCGATCTAGGTGAGGATGATTACTACTATCGCTTGTGGGGCGATCGGACTAGCTGGATGTGATCCTTGTTCCCCAAGTGCAACTGGTTCCTCAGGGAAGAATTCACATGTGTTTGAGTGTGTGGCTTTTGTGAGGAGCCAATCCATCTCCCCACATCCATCACCGATCGGGTATTAGCCCTCGAGGTTTTCTAACAAATGGCTATTACGGACTGGACCTTTTGCTTTGACCCAAAGAAGAAGAAGAGGGTATTTTTTGAATGTCTGATGAGCTACAAAACGGTGATCATGGCGAAGAAGAAGTCAGCGGAGCTACTAGAGGCTAAGCTGGAACACCTCGAGTTGGTTTTCATTTTTGATAAATGGGACTACAACCCTAAGGATGATTTGGGGGACACATTTATTAAGGTAAACCATAGCCCTCGGCGATACTGGGAAGCACGGCGAAATCTGCTTGAAGATATCAACAAAATATGGGTAGACTTGGCATGCATGCCAAAGGATAATCAAAGGTCGTCATGGCTTGATTTCTATCTCCCCAAGGGGAATGTAGATGAAAATAGTCACATAAGTACTACCCTTTGAAATAGCTTGGTGATGCAACAGGGCTGGAAGCCAAAAAAGATTAATGATTTCTGGATCTATCGCCAAGAGATCAAGAACATCGTTGACCCTTTCCAACATGCATTGGTTTTTGACACCGATGATCAATTTAATACCCTCTAGAACCAAGAACATCCAAATTATAATGTAAGTGATGTAGAGGAGCCCGAACCTGAGGATGCCCTACCAAGCTCCAACATGGGGAAGCAAAAACAAAAAAATGGCGACGCAACCTAGCACGACTGTTAAGAGTGTGCAGATGAATATTTCACAATCGAGGTCCTCGCAATCTTGACCCATGGCCATGGGGAAGCCTAGAGCAATGCAACAATTGACAAAAGTAGTGGATGTGGAGAACCTTCCACCAAGCAAAAGATAACACATTGATACCGCTTCTGAAGGAGGTTTGCAAGAGGTTGCAGTCAACCAAGTGTTAGAGGTGGAATCGACTACTCAAGTATCTTTCTCTCCCTCTCTTCTCGGCTCACAATCTCTCATTTCACCCACAGTCCCTATGGCACCCATCGCTCCAAATATGAGCCTATCTTTCTTTGTCCCCTCTACAATGGCTATGGGAGGTTTCTCCTAGTTTTCTCATATCGAACAAATGGTTTTCACTTCCCCTCGAGCTACCCCATCGCTAGTCAAGGCCCCATCGATCACCCCATCTTCCTTCGCATTTGTATCCATGTCTTCTGCCCCCTTCGTGTCTAAAGCCGTCGTCCCCATTGCATCATCTGAATCAATTTTGACTCAACCCTTGCAACCGTCGGAGCTTGGAGCATCTCCATTACCACCACCATTCCCCATGAGTCCCTCCATGCCTTTGTCACCTGGGATTTGGAACATTCCTCCTTTCTCTTTGCTCACGGTTTCCCTTTCAAAGAAGAAAACATATGAGGTCACCCGTAACGTCTCTTTCCCTTTCATTGTCCCTCTCAGTGCACCCTTTGTAGGCAAATGCATCAGATCGCTGATGCAATTCTTGTCTCAGAGAGATACAACAAAGCAAGCTCAAGCTCTCTAACTCTAGAAGCAAAAGGAAAAAGATGCCAAGAGGCCAGCAAAGCCCAAAGTTCAGATAATTTATAACAAGGCTCAACAATCGTTGCATTTCACAACCATGCATCCCAATATTGCCAAACTACAAGGAGAAATTCAACCTGATGACTACGACATCCATTCCATCAGCCTGGACTTGCATGTTGCCCATAGGATAAAGTTGAGCTAATGGAGGAAATACAATGGGTGGTGAATACTAATTTTATTAAGTCTGGTTGCAAATTGAAGAAGGTGGAGGATGAGCTCAAGGTCATTAAGGGAAGACTGGAAGTCTTGTTGGCTAAAGAAAATGAATAGGAAATAGAAAGGGTTCACCTCACAAAAAATGTGTAGGCAGAGCAAGCTAGCTTGCAAAGGGAGCTCCAGAAATTCCAATTCCAGGAGTCTGATCAGATAGTTGAGTTGTGATAAAGGAACCAAGAATTATCTGACAGGTTGGCCCAGTCGAAAGAGGAATTTTAGCAAAAAAAAAAGAATTGTAGCAACTACATGCACAACTAGAGAAAGCGGTACAAGAAAATGAGGCAAACCAAGCAAGTGCATAGGCTCAATTTCAACAAGATCTCTAGAAGTTCAAGCTCTCTCTAGAGGAATAATCTGCAACCCAAAACTAGGCTGAGGAAAGGTGGTTGGCCACACAAAGAGACCTGCAGGAGAAGGTCACCTATGCCGCAAAACAAAATGTGGGGCTAACACAAGAGATTGGGATGAAGGATGTAGAGATTAATCTCTTAAAGAAGATCATTCAAACTCTTGCTCCACAATCAGACCTCTGCTTAGTAGCCCAACATCTATATGCTTCCTATTGGGAGAGATTCAAGGCTTTATGTCTGACTCTCTAACACACACTCAAATTCATGGCAGAGGCAACAAATTTATGTAGAGAGGTTCACGACATAATGGAACAGTTCCCACAATTCATAGGGGAAAAGGCTCTCGAAGTAGAAAGGTTGGTAGGCAGGCTATACACTATGCCAAGTGAGAATCTAGAACGAGCATGGATTGAGAATCGAACGTTAACCGCTGGGGTTGTGAAGGAGTTTATTAACTGCTAAGAGGCCACCCTTCATACTCAACGGTGTTCGATTACATTAAGGTGAACTATGGACAACGTTTAGGTAAGTCTTTCCCAACTAACCCAAATGGGTTTTCCCTCTTCGTTTCTTCCTGATGAATCGATGGCTATGGTGGAATGGATTGTAGCCAAAATTGAGGAGAGGAAGCAAGATTTATCACTTTTTCAAAGTTTCAGCCAACCTCCTACCACCGAGGACATTGAGGGTGTAACTCATCAATTTGCATGACTACTTTTTCAGCTCGAGGACAGGTCCAGAATATCTGCGGTGCTGCCCTTTAAGGAAATAATCGATCTACATGAGGTGCACAAGATCCTGTGTGCCATATCAACACCTTTTGAGGCTGACTGGCTGCCCTTGCAAATCACCCTTTCTAGGCTCTGACTCCAATGCCCAATGAATAAAACCCTAGTCACAAAACTAGATTCACCATTCCGCAACTGAAACGTCCCTCATAGTTGCCAAAAGATGTGGATATTTAATATACCCTCATGCTCCCTTTGGGTATTATTTGATATTTTTCTCGAATTTCGACCGCGCCCGATGATTTTTAGAAGCCTCCCCACCAGTTTTTTGGTGATCTCAGCTCACTGCTACCACGTGTCACCTAAGCGCTTATCGAAGGGGAGATTCCCTTTCTTTCTCTTCTAAGTCCCATTCTACCCCCACATGTCAACAAATTGAGGGAGTTTGGAATATATTCATATAACTCTCTTTCAAGTCCCGACCGCATGTCATGCCACCTTCACCCACATAAACTTTGGCGGGCCCCTCAAGCGATGTCGATAATAGGGATGCTACCACATGTCTTCTCATTGCAAGCTCTCATCAAAGGATGGGGATAATGAACCATGGGCTGTGAAATACCGTCGTGTGTCCATTTGGGGCAGCTACAACAAAAAGGGAGGAGTGGTGCAAACGCCAAGCTGCCATACTCTATTGTGTGTTCCAATTGCCTTAGCTGGGAGTCAACACTTGTTTACACAGGGTTAACCAGGACCACTGCCATCATTTTCAAGAATGCATCTAACTAGGGAATGGCTAGGTTCATGCTCAGGAATCTTTCGGTTACAACAACCGTGATGAATCATTGTTGCAAGCATCATGATTCATGATGATAAATTTTTTCTGTTACAGTCCTTCAAGCGGTGGACGCCCTTGGCTATATATACTACTTCTTTCAGAGAAGGGGTAGTTGGTTTTTGTTTTTAGTTTGAATTATCCATAGAAGGATTAGGAAGACACCAAGCCTTTGTTTTTTTGGATAACTGTAAAGACTCACAGACTATGCCCTTGTAATTTGGCCTATTTGTTTTCTGTAGACACGTAAAATATACATGAACCTGATCCTAATCCTACTAACATTGTTTCATCCCAAATCATACTCTCATCTTTTCAACACCTTTCATCCCTTAATTAAATAAATCATTATTTATTTAATTAGGTCTTTCTCCTTTGCTGATTAAATTAATCAATTTAATTTAATTAACCCTTTATCCATATTCATTTAAATAATTTATTTTATTTAAATTAAGTCTCTAAAGTCCTCGTATTAAATTGAATAAATTAAACCTTATTTAATTTAATCTAACATTATCCCGTTTAGTTAAATAAAACAAATCATTTATTTAATTAATCATTTCCTCTCAATTCGGATTTAAATCAACTCATAAATTTGAGTCAAAATTGTCAAATAATCTAATCTCTCATTAAATTGATCAAATCTTAATTAATTTAATCTCTAACACTAAAATCCTCTAGAGAATGCAACTTGCACATGAAAATGGATTTAATTCATTTATTAAATCTCTATTTTCCATCACATGGCATAAAAGGGGAATATTCCCTCAAATTTGAATTCAAATCCAAGTGGATGGGTACTTCCAACAAGGCATTCACTCCTCGTACATGTCCTTTTGCATTGAGCCAAGTGACATTAATTCCATTTCTTTCTCCCTCCAACATGTCACATTCAAATTTTAAATTTGAATCTCATGGCATTTATCATGCACATTGACCAAAATGTGCTCATTCTTCCTCCAATAACATATGGACAAGTGGCTTTCTCTCATTGGTTGGTCTTTTGTCCCACATTGCTCAAATCTTGCTCATTATTCCAATTTGAAATCTATAAATGAGAGACTCTTCCTCTCATTCTAATATCCACAACTTGAGTAAACTTACTATACTCAACTTCATCCTCAAGCATATCTAGTTTCATCCATCTCATCAAATTCATAGCTAGGTTATTGCAGGTTTTCTCAAGAACTCATCTTGTTCTTCATCAACAAAGTGGATCAATCACTCATCAAATCACAAAGCTTACAAAGGATTTGGGAAAGGGTCGATTTCGACACACCAATTGGCACCAATTCCCCCATGGGATCAAGAGTTTCCATGCTTAATTAGGATTTCACTTGTCTTTCATGTTTTATTTCTTCATTTTCCTATTTTAAGCTTTGTAAATGGATTTCATGGGGAATCCTTCATTTTTGCTTGCATATGATATAATATTGTGATTTTTTGTGCAAGTGTAGGATAAGGGTTCACAATTTTTTAACTATTGATGACATTATATTGTGTTGTTTTTTAACAATTTGCTTGCGACTTCAATTATTTGAATAGAATGTTGATTTAGAACCATGTCTTCAACTCTTTTTGTTCAGTAAATCTCTGTGCAAATTATTTTATGTCATGAAGTGAATTATCTAGGTCTTTCTCTTTAATGTTTGTTATTTTGGGATATAACAGATTGTTTAATGGGCCCTTAGATTGATTCTACAAGGTAGGTCTATTGTGCCTCACATCTAAATCTCAATGCATCGCCCTAGTTAGATCCTTTTATTTTATATTTATTTCATTTTCCCATTCAAAACCCTAGTTATAGAAGAGTCGGCTTTTTTAAAATCCAGAGGTTACTCAGTTTAGCACAATAGTTTCCCCCTTTAACTAAGTTTCCCACAAAGGGTTGTTACTCAATTTAGCACAATAGGTCCCCCCTTTAAGTTCAAATCATTCTGGTGAATCAAGAAAATCGAGAGGAAGAAACTAGTGAAAGTGCAGAAGTGAGATCACAAGAGCCTAAAGTTCAAGAACACCCTAAGACTCCAAGGTATGTAATACTAAATCATTCAGAAGATTAGATTACAGGTGATAAGAACAAAATTTTTGAAACTAGGAGAAGAATTGTAGAAGAATACTGTTTGATCTCAAATATTGAGTCTAATAGTGTCAATGAAGGATGCAAATATAAACATTGGGTGGAAGCAATGAAAGAAGAACTACTGCAAATTGAGAAGAATGATACATGGATTCTTGTTCCTAGACCTAAGGACAAAAATGTACTTGAAACTAAATGGGTCTTTTGAAACAAACTGAATGAGAAAGATGAAGTTGTTAGAAACAAAGCAATATTGGTGTGTAAAGGATATTCTCATATGGAAGGAATTGAATTTGAAGAAACTTTTGCTCTTGTTGCTAGGATTGAAGTTGTGAGACTATTTCTTGCTTGTGCTACTTACAAAAACTTCAAGGTTTATCATATGGATTTCAAGTCAACATTTCTAAATGGTGAACTAGATGAAGAAGTGTATATTGAGCAACTTGATGGATTTCAATTGATTGATCAAGGAGATATGGTTTTTTGGATGAAGAAAGCTAAGCAAGCCCCAAAAGCATGGTATGCCAGATTGTACAAGTATTTGTTGAAGCTTGGATTTAATAAAGGTACTATTGATAGTAATTTGTATTTCAAGATTGATCATGATAAAGATTTGATTGTTGAAGTCTTTGTTGATGATATCATTTTTGGAGGAGATGATAATTTGTGCATGAAGTTTGTTGATGAGATGCAAAGTGAGTTTGAGATGTCTATGATTGGAGAAATGAAATTATTTTTGGATTTGCAAATTACTCAGTTAGATAGAGGGATCTTTATATCTCAGTCCAAGTATGTGAAAAAATTGCTAAAAAATTTTGGTATGGAAGATTCAAATCTAGTCGGTACACCTATCGTGATTGGATGTAAGTTGACACAAGATGATGATTCTCCTAAAACAAATTAGACTAGATACAAATCCATGATTGGTGGATTGCTCTATTTGACTCAAACTAGACCTAATATCATAAATGTCGTATGCATTGTTGCAAGATTTCAAGTTGATCCTAAGGAATCTCATGTGATAGCTATGAAGAGGATTTTCAGGTACTTGAAGGGGACAATTGATTTTGGCCTATGGTATCCTAAAGAAGATGGCCTTACATTGAGTTCTTTTACTGACGCTGATTGGGTAGGAGATGTGAATGACTGAAAGAGTACTAGTGGTGGTACATTTTTCTTGGGAAAGAATTTGATTTCATGGTTAAGTAAGAAGCAAAATGCCATTTCTTTATCTACTGCAGAGGCATAATACATTGTTGCTGCTAAAAATTGTACTCAAGTATTGTGGATGAAGTAGATGTTGAAAGATATTAGAGTTGTGTATGATGAACCTATTGCTATATTCTGTGATAATTCAAGTGTAATTAACATTTCTAAGAATCTGGTGTTGCATTCAAAAACCAAGCATATATCTATCAAGTTTCACTTTTTGAGAGAGAAGGTGAGTGAAAAGGAAGTCAGATTGGAGTAAGTGCCCACTAAGGAACAAATTGCAAATATCTTTACCAAGCCCTTGCCTAAGGATACTTTTGAGTATCTCAGAGGGAATCTAGGGCGATTACCCTTCCTAATCAGAATTAAGATGCAATGACTTGCATCAGTTTGTGCATTTCATAGTCATATCTTGTGATCCAAATTGATGTTGTGGTGGATTCTACTTAGGGGGAGTAGTCAGATGTTTAGAAATGTGGTTCAGAGCTTGTGTGGAGAAAGATAATGTGTACCTTTTTCATTTATGTCAAAGGCGGAGAAGAGTCTTGTAAACTGTGAAAGAGTTGAGAAAAGAGTCAAAATATAAGGGGGAGAAAGTGCTAAGAGAAAGTATCGTTGATGGTGTTTTTCACATCATGTGTTGCCATCAATGCCAAAGGGGGAGATTGTTGGATATTGTTGATATGTGGTTGTTATTGATGTCAACACTATTTCCATTAATTTTTTTAAGGCTATATATGTCGAGGATATTGAGAAAATTGTAATAAAACAAGTTGCATGTTGTCAATGATGTAGTGAAGTTCAGTATGTTGACTAGCTCAATATATTGATGATAAGAAGTTGTAGATTAAAGGGCTTGTTGAAAAGTATATATAGTTTATCCACATGAAGTTTCAGAGGTTCACATGAAGATTTGATCAAGTTATGAGTATTTGTGTTCTGACAGTTGTTTTGTTGCTTTAGTTGGTGTTCCTGAAAGAAGATGATGTGATTCTAGTAATTTGAGTTTTTGTGGATGCTTCTTTGGTGATTCATGATGCTTGTGGATGTTTCTAGATCGTGCTCTATCTGTTTTGTTGGTCCGCATTGATTGTTGTGCTTGTGATTGGTGATTTTCTTCTATGAGTTCATGTTTTTCATGATCATGGCCGACAGGGTGATTGTAGTGTGTTGCAGATCTTTGAGGCATAATTTTTTAAGGTGTTTCATGTTTGAGACATGTTGTTTTGGGTCCTTACTATGTTTTGGCCGACATTGTTTGGTCCACATTGATAAATTGTTTATTGATTTGGGACAACAGTTTGTACATATTTCATATTTTGTTGGGTCGACATGTAGTTGATGTTATCCTTAGTTGTAGATATATATGATCAATTGTTTATACCATTTGAGGGCATGGTGTGTGAACAATGTTCTAATCTTTTGAAGGTTGAAGTAAAGTGTGAAGAAGAGTGAGCAGAAGAAAGTGCTTATGTGCTTAACCAGAACTATAATCAGGCATTAGAAGATGTTATTTTCTTAGTTCAAAATCTTCTGGATGTAATTTGAATGTGACTGTAAGATAGCGAGTCTTCCTTTGGGTAGTGAGCCTTTTGTATTTGAGCAATGATCTCTAGGCAGTATGCCTGAATGCATGCACATTCCCCATTTATAATAATTTTAACAAAGTATAATCTTGTGGACTAACCTCCACCATGGTTTTTCCCCTAACAGGGTTTCCATGTAAAAATCTTGGTGTTATATGTGTTTTTGATGTGATGATGGTTTATGCTTTCATGTTTATTTATCAAATCTGAGAATAAGTTTAATAAGTATAATTTATGTGACAACTGATTCACCCCCCCTCTCAGTTGTCTGCCCTTGTGTTGCCAACATATGCACCTCTCCCTACCTCTCTCTCTATATATCTCCCTCTCCCTATATTTCTTCTTATCTCTATCTTTTTATCCCTCCATCTCTCCCTCTTTATTTGTCTCCCCCTCTTTTTATCTCCATTTATCTCTCTCCCTCTCTCTCTCTCTCTCCATTTCCATATCCATCTCTATCTCTCTCTCCCTCTCTATCTCTCTCCCTATCTCTATCCCTTACCTCTCCTAACATCTTTCTCTCTTTCCCCTCTATCTTTTCCACTAGATATATATATATCCCTCTTTCTATCCACATCTCTCCCTCTTCCTATCACTCTCACTTTATATACCTCTCAAGTTCTCTATCCTCTCTCCATTTCTCTCCCCCTCTCCCTCCCTCTCTATCTATTTATATTTATCTCTCCCTCTCTATATCTATCTCAATATCTCTCACTCAAACACACACACAATCCTTGTTTCTCCTTCCCTATCTCTATTTCTATATCTCTTTCATGAGCACACACACAGTGTTTCTCCCTCCCTCTCTATCTCTCCCCTATGTCTATTAATTATCTTTATCACCTCCTTTATCTCTCACTCTTTCCCCCTATTTCTATCTTCCCATCCTTTGATCTCACTCTCTATTTATATCTCATTATCCATATCTCTCTATTTCTCTCTTATTTACTCCATCTCTCTTAATCTCTCTTTATATATATATCAACTTCCAAAAAATTCATCACAAGAAAATTCACCGCTATAAAAATTCACCTCAAGGAAAATTCACCACCAGCAATTTACCGCCACGAAAAATTAATCACATTAACATTTTTTAATATATATTTCCAAGACTTTAAAATTTGTTTTGCAAAAGAATATTTTTCACCGCATTAACTATTAGATTATATAGTTGTCATATGCATAATTGATTATAGATGTCTGATATTGTTGTATAATTGGTTTATTAAAATAAAATAAAATATATTGAAAATGTTTTCATTTTTATTATCATAAATCAAAATTTCTAATTGTACATGCGATGAATTTTCTGTGGCGGTGAATTGCTAGTGGTGAATTTTCCTTGAGGTGAATTTGTCATGACGGTGAATTTTCCAACGGTGAATTGTTTGCGATGAATTGCTGACAGTGAATTTTCCTAGAGACATATTATCCCTCTCTCTCTATATATCACTTCATATATCTTTATATTTCTCTATCCATCTCCCCCTCTTTCATTGTCTCCCTTTTTCTATCTCTATCTCTCCCTCCCTCTTCCTCTCTCCTTCCATCTCTCCCTTTACATATTTATCTCTTTGTCTTTGTCTTTGTCTCTCTCTCACCCTCTCTATCTTTCTCACGTTATGTTTATCACTCTATCTCTCCTTTATATGCCTATCTCTCCCTCTCACCCTCTCCCTATTACTTCCTCTTTCTATATCTCTACTTCTCTCTCATATCTCTACTTCTCTTCCTCAATCTCCCTCCCTCCCTCTCTATCTATTTATATATATATATATTTCCCTCTCTATCTCTCTCCATATCTCTCTCTTACACACACACTCCTTGTTTCTCCCTCCCTATCTCTATCTCTATCTCTCCATATTTAAATTATTACATATCTCCCTCTATCTCTATCTCATTATCTATCCATCTCTCTCTACCCCTATATCTTTTCCTCTCTCTAACCTCTCTATATGTCACTTCTTATCTCTATCTTTATATTTCTATCTCCCCCTCTCTCATTCTCCCCCTATATATATGTATCCATCTTTCTATCCCCATATCTCACTCTCTCTCTATTGCAAAGATAACTTGAGCCTATTGGTAATGAATCCTTATTATCTTCTTGATTCAGAGGTTTTGTTTTAGTTGTGTTCAGATCTTTATAAGCATATGCATAGTTGATTTGAAGCTATAAATTCTCCATTGAGACCTTTGTTGCACAAACACCATCATTTTCTAAATTTCCTATCAATTGACCTCATGTATACTACACAAATGTATGTAAAAAAATAGAACAAATTTTTTCCTAATTTACCTTCCACACTTCTTCGGTGTACCCATTGCACACCAAGTTGTGATTGATTTAAGAAAATAAAGCTAGCAAGCATCACTAATATTCAAACAAATATTCCAAGTAAATTTTATTTTCTTAAATCATAATAATCTATCTTTAAAATATTCTAATATTTCTATAATAAATATTATTATTAATATCAAGAGATATTTCACAGTGACAACAAAGAGTATAAGGCCGTTGGATTGAGTCGCTTAAATAATAAACATAATATTTTCATTTCAAAATAGTTTCAAATTGATATCCATTTATAAATATATATTTAAGATATCTATACAAGTAATATAAAATAATATATTACATTTCCTTATAGTAAATTTAATTAAAATGTTATACATACAATAATATAAAAATATACCATGTCAAACCATAGGATCCAATAATTTTAAAATTATAAAAAATAGGGACTAAAATTGAAAAACCGGTCCACACACCATTAAATTCCAGGGCTGCGGGTCCAGGGTTTGCATCCACAAATTTAGGCATGCTTTTCAGAATTTTAACATCACTATCGATGCAGATTCCACCGTCCCTGTAATCAACCGCGCCAGGGGAATAATGTTCGAGAGATTTCGACCTAAAAAGCTATATCCGCCGGATCTGCTTTTCCTGAAGATGTGTTCCTCAGCCGCTCGTCGGCCAACGTTCCACAGTAAAGGTAGTCTTTATCTGCTGTGGCGGCCCTCTTTTCCCAAATGCCTGGTCTCTTTAGGGCAACAGATTATGGGAAGGCAGGCAAAAGGCTGCCATTAAAACAAGCTTTCTCTGGAAACTGTAGCTCTGGCGGGCCGAAGGATTCGGGATTTGTGGAGAAACGAATTTTCCAGTTTTTAAAGAAATTGTTCGCCTTAATGCGTCTGAGATTTGTTTGAAGCGGGTCAAGTTGTCTGTGATCCAGCCTTATTTGAGTGAGTATCCATGCCGTCTTATTTTTCCTCTTCATGGAACTGAAATGCTTGAATCCATTCTTAATAGTGTAATAGCACTGAAGCTGCTATAACTGCACAAGAGATTTTTAATATAATATTTACTTTGAGCCTCCACTCTATACAGATAATTACCCCTCCTTGTCTCTGTGTCTGGCACATCATCTGATTTATCCTTAGGTGTTGTTCACTTGTGTCGATTTTAAATAATAAATATAACAATTTAATAATCTTTTGAAAGTTTGTTTTCGGAAGTGTCTTTTGAGGCATGTTTTCAGTAGATGTACTTTTATTTCAGAATTTGATAGTGCAGGTTGATTATTATGTTGAGAGGATTTCCATTAAACACATGCTCAAAAAATGGGTCAACTGCAATGTCCCTTTCTATAGAACATCTATTTTTTTGTGTTAAACAATAATCTTAATTTAAAATAATAATTGTATATTTTTAATAAATATTGTTTTATTTAAAATTATGAATTTTATTATAGTATTCAGCTTTATAGTTTTATGAATAATTTTAAGAATGGAACATATCTTGATTTTTCTGCTATAATCTTCCATCAAACTTGCAGCTATGAATGTCTACCCAAGTTAGGGGTTTTCGTTCGTTAAGAGAAATTAAGGGTTTTCGTCCTTAAGTCTCTTAATTTTCTTTGGAAGGTTTTTGTCCTCTTTGGCTATAATATTTAATTGCAAAAGTGGCTTAATATTCATTTTCAATTGATGTCTTTCTCTTTTGCTTGGTCTTCTTTAAATGTCTTTTTCCACCAATAGGCATAACCCTTTGCATGCCTTTTGACCATTAGTAAGTCTAACATTTTTTTAATTTCAGTTTTATAATATTAATTATCTTTCCTTTAGGGAATCGTAGGAGAACGAAAAGAGCTGTTGTAGAAAATAAAATTATGTTTAAAGAGGGTACATTACATCAACAAGCTTGAGTCCCTCATGAGGTTTGTTTGGATGTTGTCCAAAGCCCCAACAAGAGGGTTTTTCGTTTTTGGATTTGCAAAGCTTAGTCAAACAAAAGCCATCCTCAAGTATGGCCCTTGGTATATGCATAGCTCATTTTTAGGTTTTATGCTATGGATCCAAGATTTTGTTATCTTTGAGAAGAGATTCTTACAAGTCCCTATCTTGAAAGAATTTCATACCCTTCTGTTGCTCCCTTGGCCTTTCTTCGACCATATTTGAGCTTCTTTAGGCTATCATTTATGTCAAACCAAACATGTTTTTCTCCACCTAGCCAAAAAATATGTTTGTTTGAGGTAGATCTTTCGAAAGGAATTATTTTTGATAATTTAGTTTTTCCTATATCAAGTTATCAATGGTCATCAATATCTTCACTTGAGTTTTTTGCTCCATTTGACAAGGATGCCATCTTTTTCATGATTTATATGTTCTACTACTAAAGCCTTTGGTTTTCCTTTGGCTTAAACTATCACAAAATGTCGTCAAAGGTATCAATCTTTCAAATATGTCACAACATCTTGTCAATGGTAATTTTACTGATAAGTATTTTATCTCTTTGTTAGAGGATGAAAATATTGCCAATTAATCAAGTTTCAATACCTAGATATATTTTTCATGTCTTCTAGTTAAACTATTTGGTGGAAAAATACTCAATATTATAAGAAAACTTTCTTTCTTGAATTGTAAAGGATTAATTCTTTTGGTTGGAAATGGATTGATCATGGAGAGGTCTTCAAGTTCCTAGGCTTTCCCTTTTCCTTTCAGCCATCTTCTTCTACCTTACATGGTAAGTTTTCATCAATCAAATGGGAAAAAATGGCCTATTGGATTTCTATGTCTCTATCTCTTAGAAGTAAATTCCAAGTTTTTTTTAAGTTCTAATGGCTACCCATGTGTGGTATTCATTATGTTGGTTTCCTTTCAAAGACTATTAACAAAAGATAGAAAGATTCTTTAGATATTTCTAATGGGAATCTTAAGAATAAGCTAAAGGCTTTCATAGAGTATTGGAAAATATATGCTTCCTCCCTTGTGATTATAGAGGGCTTGATCTTATTGACATGCACTAGCAAGGTGTAGCTTTATATGCAAAATGGATTTAATTAAAGCCCTATAAGTTGATTAACCTTGAAAATTTATATTTCATAATTATATCTCCATTGGTGTGATTCATGAGCATAAAGCCTAGATAAATCGCAAGGCTTGCATTCTACTCTCATCATCTAGGAATCTATTTAAATCTAGGGTACTATTGTCATTAGAAGTTTATGGAGAGCTTGGGAATTTATGTCATGGCTTATATGGAATGGAAATGGATTTGAGACTAATTTATCCATTAATCAATAGTCTCTTTGGTTAACTCGTATGATTACTTTCCATCAAACCCCTCATACTAAATTTCCTTGGTTTCATGCTTCAAAATTTAAATAAAGGTATCAAGACACTTTTAGATTTATTTTTAAGAACCATTAGAAATATTCTTTATTATCCTAAAGTT
Source organism: Sequoiadendron giganteum (assembly GCA_007115665.2). Classification (NCBI taxonomy): domain Eukaryota; kingdom Viridiplantae; phylum Streptophyta; class Pinopsida; order Cupressales; family Cupressaceae; genus Sequoiadendron; species Sequoiadendron giganteum. The sequence goes on along the minus strand of CM021108.1, from coordinate 372,801,127 downwards.
TAAGTGAAGTATAGACTCCCTAGAGCTAATATTTTGAGTCCTTTTAGATTACTATTTCTATTCCCATAGAAATGTTATATAAAATTGGGGTTAGATTTTTTAAACCATTGTGGAAAGGTTGGAAATGATATCCTAAAAAATCATTTTATCAGTCTCACAAATATTATGCTTGGCTTTCACCTCATTTGCACATGGTGCAAAAGCTTAATGGAAGATGAGCTCTCCAATATTTAGCTAGCACATGGTAGTCTAGATTTTAGATTATTTGGTTGCTATCATTGAGTGAAATCTTTCTCATTTTTCTTAGTGCATTTGATACAAGGTCTTCATATTGATTTTTTAGATTGATTCATTTAGGATTCCCCAATCCTTGCTACCTTTTTTTTGGGCATCAAGAAACTCTCAAACACTTTTTTTTTATTTCCCTACAGTACAACCAATTTGGAATTAGATCCATAAATTCTTCAAGACCTTTAGACTTAAGCTTTTTTCCTAGCATATGATTCTTTTAGGAGATTTATGTGCAAAATCTCTACTAAACTCGCCCATATATGGATTTTTTTGTAGTGGAAATCATATTTAGTATTTGGAAATATAGGAGGTCTCTTTTTTTTAGATTTGTTGTTGATGGTAATTTCTCCATGTATTATAAATCTATTATATATGCTCCAATGTTTAAATGTAGATACAAGTGTGATCTAATAAAGTTACACTTGAAGTAGCTCACCTCTAGGTACTTATTGATCTTTGGGTTAATGTACCTTCTATAATTACTAGAGTACCACCAACCTCCCCTCCTTCCAATAAGGGCCAATCCTCTCCATGAGGTTGCCATCATAGAAAAAGAGAATAATTATGGGCATGATGAGTCGTATGCTTCTCAACACAATATCATGGGCATTTAATGTTCATGGTTGGTCCTAGTAATCCCATCAACATTCATCATCACATCAAAGTAGCTCTTGGATAGCCAAACCATGGAAAATTCCATTATCCAACTATAGTTATTTCTCTTACAAGGTTACATATCAACCTCCTAAGAAAGTGCAAACTAATGAGGAAAAGGATTATGTTGGTGCTCTCACTAGCTAGGGTCCTATTCTTAATGATCACAACAATCCAAATGTGGGGAAATTGGATGACTATGATTCACCTCTAGCTATTGGTGTTTGAGCTCTCATTGTACATCTAGCAACTTTATTTTTCTCTTTAGATGTGATGTTTAAGGATTTTCCTTAATTAAAATTTAGGGTGTGACTATCTCCACCCACATTTTTTGTGATATAGTGTATTTTCAAATAATTATATATTTAATATAAATTGCTTATTTCGTTAAAAAGAAAAAAAATGGAGGTGCATACCACACTATATTATATTTCAATGAAAAAAATAGTACAACATTTGCGTGCATTCAGTATTTGAGCCTCTTAATCTTAATCAATTTTTAAATCCTTAGTATTTTAGAAACTAGATCTAGAGCATCATGATTCATTTTCTTATTTAATATCTTCAAATTTTGAGTGAAGGCATCTTAATTATTCATCAAAATTTGATTTTTATTGATTCAAAAAAAAGGTGGCCACTTTTTACCTCATTTTGGTCCCCCATTTCTATACACATGCTTGATATTAATGATTATGTGTTTAGATCTGACCTACATTTTCTAATGTTATGATTTACTATCCAATTGATGACGAGTTTCAAGTGTTATTTGTATATCTTTAGTCTCCTTCCTATCACTAAATAAAAAGTGGTTTTCAATACACAATTCATTTTTAGCATTATGTGCTAATGTACATGATTACGATCTTGATTTTTTAAATTAAAACATCCTAAAACTATGGAATGAGTCAATGACAACGGCTTTCAACACAAGCATGATCTTACAAATTTAATGTCAATACTATGAATGAATCTCATTCCAACATCATTGACCTAAGATTTAAAAAAAAAAATCAAGACCAAAGAAATTTCACTAGGTTAGATAATACCCCACATGTAGTAGTTTTATTACTTTTGCAACATCAACTTATCACTTAACCTCCTTTAAAACTAGTTGATAAATCTAAAGATAGCCTTGATGTTTTAATCCTAATTTGAATTTTATGACTAACAATTACCCATTTGAGGCATTATGGGTAGGTCAATAATATTAAAGAATAAAACCCAAGATATTATTAATAATAATGTGATTCAAATAGAAGGTACATTGATGACAACAACAAATGAATGCATCATCGTAAAAACAAAATCTCAAAACATACATTAAACCATTCCCTATGATCAAGTTGATTAATATATTCAAGTAGAAGTGGATGTAAGAGGATCCTCCTTTGATCCTATTTAGAATTATTATATTGGTTTCTTGGAAAAATCTAAGCCTACATATCGCATGTGAACATTAATGTTAAAAATAAAAATATCAAACATAATGAGAATCACATAACATCATATATGCAAGAGAGCATCAATGGCACATGATGTGGTTGTATGATGATTGATCTTAAAGGTCCAATAGAAAAAAATATTTCTCATGAGTATAAATATGAACCAAAAATTGTAAATGATCCATCACTAGATTTGCATTCTCATTGCATTTATTAAAGTTCTAACAAAGAAATAATATTAATAAATATCACAAACAAGTTTATAAAATAGATGGTAATATAAGGGATAAAATACTAACCCACTTCTCCAAAGATATAACAATAAAATTGTCACATTTACACCAAAATTTTATTCATCAAGAGACACTCAATAAAATCCATCATCACAATTGTCACATGTTTCATTACATCATTGATCATGAGCTAATGCCATGGCCAAGAACATGAGGCAATGATTTTTGTGACATGTATTTTGGCCGTAATAATGCTAACCCATTACCACCTAAGTTCCTTGAAACTATATATCATCTATTACTTACCTTCCATTACATATTAATACTATTTTGTTTAGATGTGTTATGTATGTGTTTTCTTTCAATGCTTTCACTTAATCGTGTGGCATGGGAAGGTGACATACATTTTTTTTAAGGTTGTATGAGCTCATATTTGCTCACTTTGAGGGACAATTAGGATATTTTCTAAACTTTATAAGACACCAATTTCACACACAAGAAAATTATAGCAGTAGGTATGCACTCTCTACTCAATTTTCTAAATTTCATTTTATCTTTATTTAGTTTCCCATCTTGATTGGTGGGAACTTTATACTATACTACAGATAGAATTTAAGGGGCATGTTATGACTACTTTTATTCTTAGTTTGTGTGCATTAAATTTACAAGTTAGTATTTCCTTAAATGATGGTATGATTTAGTCTACCACATACTTGGGGATAAAAGAAATCACACCCTAATTGAGATTAATGAAAATCTAGAATTAAAAAAAAAAAAACTATCTACACGATGACAAATTACAAGTCTTTCATTTTTTACTTTGGTATGAATGCTCATAGATTTACACACACCACAATGGAGTAAAATGTTAGGGATACAAGTACATGTACCATACAACTTTAGTGTTCATTTTATGCCACTTTTCCTAAATGTCATAAATGTGTTGTCTTAATAATTTGAATCATTTTGTGCGCTAACTTAAACTTACCCCTAGGCTATGTCATGTGGCATATATTAGTCCTTGGACTTTATTGCATGGTTAGACCTAGCTCACTTATTTCAAATTCTATTTTTCTTACTATTCATTTGACTTTGTCATAGTATGTTCATACTTAATCATCCCACACACCAAGGGTTTCAAATTGATTATCTAAAATATTTAAGAACGTTTCTTAAAACATAGAAATTCACATTACATAATCCAAAATTCTTTCAATCACAGTTACACAATTCTAATCTTAACTTCATTAGTTGCATCAACATTTGCATCTTTACTCAAGACATGCTTTTGATCTATGTACAACTACTAAGACCACTGATTACTATGTTTTTCATCACAACCTCATGCTTAGCAAACAGTTACAAAAGAGGTGAATGTACTTTGAGAAATCACACCAATCCCAAAATTAAAAATCTGGTCAGTTTTGTTATTCCATGAACAATAAAGAGAAACATATAATAGTACTATATATATTTGAATATTTTAAGTATTGATAATATCCATTGAAGCATAATATCCCATGCTGCTTTTAGTGAGTTGGATTTGTACTTTCCTTGTACGCCAAATCTTTCACACTTGTAAACAATCAAAATTAAAAATATGTGCGGCATGCTAAAAGTTTGGCTCTCCAATAGAAAACTTACATTACGTGATACACTGTACAAGTTAAGATCTACTAAAGCATTCTATTGGAATAACTAGCACTGGTAAAGCTTTTGCTTCAGAGGTTCCACAAGCTTCCCATATCAGGTAAACCAAAATCCTCAAACTGTTGATGATCACCATTTTCACCTAGCGGAATCCATGGGCAATCGGGTGCTACCAAATCCAGCAAAGAGAGGCTATCCAAAGGCGACAGCTTCTCAATTTTCCTTTACTTAGTTTTCCTTGATTTGTGGGAAATCTAGACAATACATAGAATTTAAGGGGGTATGATACTGCTACATTTATTCTTAGTTTATGTGCATCAATCCACAAGTTAGTTTTTTCTTCGATGGACGTATGAAAGTCTACCACATACTTGGAGATAAAAGCAATCACATGCTAGATTTAGATTGGTCAAAATCTAGAATCCATAAAAACTATCTACACCATGATAGACTACAAGTCTTTCATTTTTTACTTTGACATGAATGCTCAAAAATTTGCACACACCAAAATGAGGTTAAAATATTAGAAAATAAAATTACCTTACAACTTTAGTCCTCAATTTTATGCCACTTTGCCTAGATGTCATAAATATATTGTCTTAACCCTCAATCTAATTCATTTTGCACATTAACGTACACTTAACCTTGCACCCATTAGTTACATGTCACTCTTAATCACTACACATCAACTACATACATCCAAATTTTCCCATACACTATGTCATGTGGCATAGACTAGTGCTTGGAGTATATTGCATGGCATGACCTAGTTCACCTAATTGAATTTTCCATTTTTCTGATTTCTAATTTGACGTTTTCATGGTATGATCATACCCAATCATCCCACACACGAAAAGTCTCAAGTTGACTGTAGAAACATATATTTAAGAGCATCTCCAAGAACATAAGGATTCAAGTTGAAACACCATTTATACAGGTCCTAAACTTAATTTAATTAGTTACGTCAACATTTGCATTTGCATCTTTACTCAGTACATATTTTTATCTAAGGCCATTTAGTACTATCAAATAGGTTGATTTTGTAATGTTTTTCATCACAAACCCATGCTAAGCAATCGGTTACAGTGCAGCTGAGTGTACTATGAGGAGTCACACCAATCACAAAAGAAAAGAAAAGAAAAAAAACTGGTCAGTTTTGTAATTCCAAGAACAATGAAGAACAACATATAATAATATTATATATTTCAATCTTTAAATTATTGATAATATCCATTGAAAACATAATATCCCTTGCTGTGTTTAGTGAGTTGGATTTTTCGTTTCCTTGTACGCCAAATCTTTCACACTTACGAACAATCAAATTAAAAACCTGTGCAGCATGCTAAAAGTTTGCCTCTCCAATAGAAAACTTACATTACCTGATACACTGTACAAGTTAAGAACTAGTAAAGCATTCTGTTGCCTTGATTGATAGCATAACTGGCACTCGTGAAGCTTTTGACTTCAGAGGTTCCACAAGCTTCCCATATCGGGCAAATCAAAATCCTCACCATCTTCACCCAGCGGAATCCATGGGCAATCGGGTGCTACCAAATCCAGCGAAGAAAGACTAACCAAAGGCGAGAGCTTGAACAACGACTCGCAGTCCTCTGCCGCCACCCAAGAAGAAGAAGAAGAAGAAGAAGAAGAAGAAGAACCATGGGCGGGCTGATGACTTAAAGTAGTAGGTGGTGGCGGAGGTGGCGGAATGGAGGTGGAGAAAGAGGCGGCTGCAGAAGCGGCGGCGTCTCGTATCTGGGTGGTGGTGCAATTGGGAGGGGGAGAGGAAGGAATGAGCGTAGGGAAGTTGAAGGAGGGATAGAGAGGGCCTCGAATGAAATAGGCAGCTACGTCATAGGCCCTGGCAGCCTGCTCAGCAGAGGGGAAGGAGCCCAACCATATTTTGTTGCCGCTCTGTGGCATTCGAATCTCAGACACCCATTTCCCCCACTTCCTCATTCGCACTCCCACATACCGTTTTGAATCTTCCTTTTCCATCTCTGAAATCTCCAATTTGAGGGAACTGGGGATGAGGATGATATATATAAAATGTTAAATGCATGCTGAACATATGCTCTGCGTACACCGTCCCAAATTGTACGCTTGCAAAGACTCAAATCAGCGTAACAGTGGCGGATATTCTTTGGCGATTGGAGTCGTCGTGTGGTGAGGTTTTTTCAGCACGAGAGTAAGGAGATTTTGCTTTTAGAGTGCCAATCATAGGATGGAAGTTTTTAGGCACGAGACGCTAATATTTCTCAGCTCTAAAGCCACGTGTCCTTCTAGTAAGTGTAGAAAATATCCACCTAACTTTTGTTTCTGACCTCTGCAATAAGACACGTGCTGTTTATTCATTTCATCTTTTGCCGACCACTGAAAAACTTTACAGTCCACTTGAGCGCCTACAAGGGCTGCACAGTTGTTTTATCTCTCATGCCACTTTAATACTAGGTATAGTTTGTTACGCTTTCTAGACTCAGCCACATATTTCATAAAGTAGAGCTCTGCATGCGGTTTTTCAACTTTGTATGTGTGTCACTTCCTATTTTTGGAGGTTCATTTGTCTTGTTTTATGATTCTTGTTAAGTTTTCTTTTACACAAGTTATGTTTAGTGGTTGTGTCAATCATTTCATCCATGAAGTTAATGTAAGATTTTTTTAACAAGTTATGATTGTTGATCGTGTTAATCATTTTGTGCATGAAATTAGTGCAAGGTTGCTATTAAACAAGCTATGTTCAATGGTTGTGTCAATCGTTTTGTTCATGAATCTAATGCAACAAACATTCTTATGGATCTTGCTTTGAGACAACACATTTCTTTGGAAAAAGTAAAATCTAATGAATTTAAAATCGATGGATGTGTTCCTCAAAGCAAGGAGATTCCTATCGTTTTTTTTTTTAATTTGAACTTTGTGGTTGAAGATCTTTCTTTTTCTAGAGATATACATTCTCATTTGTAAGTTTATTGGGGTTAGATAAATTTTGTGATACTAGAGGATTGGGCACCTAGAGCTTGATTAATTGAAGAAGACATGGAAATTGCCTTGATTACCTGTAGGTAATTTTTTGTTTCCTTTAATAATGTTTTGATTAATTAGGAAAAACGGGTTTTGAAGGGACCCGAAACTCTTTACAGTAGAAAAGACAAAATGTTGCTAAAATATATGCTATAGAGTACCAACAACAAACCAACGAAAAAGAAACAAAGGCAAAAAAGTGTTGAACAAGAGAAACAACAATGAATCGACAACAACATTCAACAGCGAAAAAACAACAAAACAACACAAGACCAACTACCGACCAGAGAAGAAAAAACAACAAAGCTACCACTAATTTATGCTACTTAAGGTGTTGGCCACCTCAAGCTCCTGGCTCCTATGCAGGTCAATCATTTCCAGCAACTCCTTCTTCTTAGCTTCAAAAGATCTTTTCCAATCAGCTGACCCTTTTGAGGCAGGGCCTTTAGTGTCATCTTTAACACCCTTCTTTCATTTTCCTTTAGTCGTGTGCTCCTTCTCCATAAGCTCAGAGAATTACAGTTGGTCCTCTCTCAAATCACTGATTTGTGTCAATAGGACCTCTAGGGAGTCTACGCTATTTTTCACCGAGATATGACATGTTTGCAACAACTTTTTGATGTCAGAATTGGTGCTTGCAACCTTTGCTTCCAACCCATCTAGCCTTTCATCACACCGGGACTTGAAATCCTGTAGCGAACCTTCAATGTCCACAATCCTATCAATAATAATGTTACTAATTATGTTCAAATTTTTTAAGGAGGTCCTTATTTCTTCAAGCATGCTAGAATTTTCATGAAACCTTGGCATCTAGATTTCAGCCCAATAGTAAAACTCCCTATTAAAGTTTTGACTTGGATCCATTTATTCACTATACCACTAATTTTATGGAAAGATGAATGCAAAAAAGTATTGAGTGATTCTTTGGGTGCCTATTTATGTACCTCATAGATTACTAGGGATAAAAAAGTAATTATGTCCTTATTTGTGTTGAATAAACTTAAATGATTACTGGCCATATTCTCTTAATATTTAGGTGACACTTTATTTGACATCAAACCCTTGATTATGAAGCCATTCTTTTCAGATGTATGGAATATCATTGTTATGGACATCCTTTTCAGGATTGGCCCTAGATCAAATCAAATGATTCTTTTGAGAAAGTGTCACAAGAAGATAAGAAAGGTAAGCAATAGATTCAACAAGATAGTCAAGGGTCTATTTTTGGTCCTTCTATGTTGATGGTTTTACCATGGCTCATAGGTGTTAGAGTTGGCTATGGAGATACCAAAGATCTAGAGGTCAAATGGAAAGCACAAAGAGATCAATATGCAATGCTCAATATTGCAATGGAATTGGTAAAGTTTGACCTCCTCTACACCCTATAGGGAATAAAGCTACCACTCAAAATAAAAATAAGTTTTCTATTGAGGGAGAGAAACCTACCAGATTTCAAGATGATAGAAATGTAAACCAATAAAGGATGGTAAAAATTCAAGTGAATGACATGAAATAAAGTAGGATCAATAAATTCATGATCAACCGTAGGGTGTAATCCTTTTCAATAGGTAGCAAGATTGCATTGCACAAGATCTTCCACTTTTTGGGGAGTTATTAGATGTGCTTTCTACCATTACTAATGCCCAACATGCTCCTTTGTTGCCAAGTAAGTCTATTTTTTCCCTAGAAACTGTTGGCAAAACAAGGATAGACAACTGAGGGGGGGGTGAATTAGTTGTTACAAAATTTAAATTTATTCAAACTTAAACAACCTTTAATATCAGATCTAATAATTAGCAGTGAAAACATAAATCAACAACACATCAGAAACACATGAACACCAATATTTTTATACGTGGAAACCCTATTAGGGGAAAAACCACAGTGGATGTTAGTCCACAAGATTATACCCTGTTAGAAGTATAATGAAATAAATGAATAGGGAATGCACATGCATTCAGGCACACTGCCTAGAGCTCACTCCTCAAAGGGAAGGCTCACTGCCTTACATAAAGTAATCAGATTAAATCCATCTGATGAAGTTGAATTGAGAAATTAGCTTCTACAAAATCTTGATGACAGTTCCGATTAAGCACAAAAATACTTCTTCACACTTTTCTCAATCTTCTTCACATTCTGCTCTGAAATCAGATGATCTAATCTTTATTCACACATTTCGCATACGCACCACACATTCACACTTTCACACCCTTGCATAAATGAAGAAACAATCATTCTTATATATCCGCTACATGAATTTACATCAACAACTCTATCAGCTACAAATAAAGAATAACTTACAACTGTCGACCCAATTCATGAACAAATCTCAATGCGCACCAACTTAGGTCAGCCACAACATAATGACGACCTAAATAAACATCCTCGAACATGCAAAACAATAAAAGATTAATCCATAAGAATTCACATAACGCTACCACCATCATGTCGGCCAAGAACACGAAACCCTTGAACACACAAAGGAAAATCTTCGATCACAAACACACCGATCAATGCAAACATACCAAAATGATAGAGCATGATCTAGAAACATCACTGAACATCACAGTAGCATACACAATAACTCAATTTACCAAAAATGCATTTTCTTCTTCCAAAAACACCTGCTACAGTAACAAAATAACTATAGGAACTCAGAAACTCATAACTCGCTTCAATCTTGATGTGTACCATTGAAACTTCCAAACAACATACTAGATAGACTCAACAAGAAACCCTTTAATGCATGCCTTCTGATCATCAACGCATAGAATATGCCATCACTCTGACCTTCTCAACTTCACAAACTGCCTGCAATATATTTATTATAATTTTCTCAATATCCTCGACATATACAGCCTTCAAAATCATCAATGCTAATAGTTTTGACATCAATGACAACCACATATCAAAAACACAACCAAAACATCCAACAATCTCCCCCTTTGGCATTGATGGCAACACATGATGTGAAAAATACCATCAACACACCTAACTCTTTTCAACCTATTCTTCTATTCCTTACATTCATCTTCCATTTTATCCCTCTTAGTACTTGATGCAATTATCCCCCTTTCTTCTATAAAGGTTTTTTGCATTAATCTTCTCCCCCTTTGAAATCAATGGCAAAGGTACACAAGCTCTGAATCATCTGACTACTCCCCCTGAGTAGCAGCCACAACAACATCAATTCAAAACAAAATCTCACTATAAGTGCACGAATTGATGCAAAGACTTGCATATTAGTTCAGATTAGAAGGGGAAATCACCCTCAACTTACCTCTGAGATACTCAAAATTATCCTTAGGAAACGATTTAGTAAAGACATCTACAATTTGTTCTTTAGTGGGCACATATTCCAATCTGACCTCTTTATCACTCACCTTGTCTCTCAAAAAGTGATACTTGATAGATATATGTTTTGTCTTTGAGTGTAGAACCAGATTCTTAGAGATTTTTATGGCACTTGAATTGTCACAGAATATAGCAATAGGCTCATCATACTCAACTCTGATATCTCTCAACATCTGCTTCATCCACAACAGTTGAGTACAATTGTTTGCAACAACAATTTTTTTGCCTTAGTAGTAGATAAAGAAATGGATTTCTGCTTTTTACTTAGCCAAGACTTCAACTTCTTCCCCAAGAAGAATGCACCACCACTTGTAATTTTCCTATCATCCACATCTCCTGCCCAATCTGCATCTATAAAGGCATTCAAAGTAAGATCATCATCCTTAGGATACCAAAGACCAAAATTAATTGTTCCTTTTAAGTATCTGAAGATACTCTTTATTGCAGTTTCAAGTGATTCCTTTGGATCAACTTGATATCTAGCAACCATACATACACCATTCATGATAAAGCATTATAAACTCATCCAAATTTTGTAGGTGCTAATAGAAAGCTTGAAATAACTCAATAGGAAATCCATCAAGGCCAAGAGTTTTATATTTTTTCATCGTAAAATAACTTTCTCTAACTCAAGGTTTTGGGTCCCAAAAAAACACTTGAGCTAAGGTTTGTGTTTGTCCTCAACTCTCGACCCTTCTCCCTTCTTTTCTTCCTCTATCCTATTTGGACTTTGAGTCCTAATCAAACCTTTGGACTAAGTCCAAGTTCACTTTTTCTTCTCATTCTCTTCTTTTCTTTCCTTAGTTTGATCAAAAACTTTAGGTCCTAGTCGATCTTTTGGACCTAAGTCAAAATGGTCCAAGTCCTTCATAACTTCTCACCCCTGCTCTTTCCTTTCATCCCATTAGAATTTTGGGCCTCGACAACTTTATCAGCTTCAAATTCTATGAGCTCGCTTGCCTTAACGAAAAAAAAATGTTTTTCTCGTGGAAGTGTGGAAAGTTTTCCACATGGAAAATTTTCCATGAGTCCATTGACCTTTTTTGATGAGACTATCTTCTTTCCACAGATGCATGGAAAACCTACCATGTGGCATGTTTTCCACGAGCTTGCATTCCTTTTTCGCATTGCTTCGCTTTGTCCCATGGATGTACAAAAATGATGTCATGTGGCATCCTTTCCATAATCCTGCTAAGTTTTTCTAAAGATTCCTTTTTGGCGTGCAAAAGTGTGGAAATGATGCCATGTGGCACAATGAGTTTTCAGTCAAAAAATTCTAAGTTTGTTTTCAATTTTCTTTCCATCTTATCGTGGCTTTGGGTTCCAAAATAAATTTTGAACCCTATGTCCAAAGGGTCCAATTTTGATTGGGATCTCTAATCTCGATTATGTTTCTTCTCTTTGATCTTGTTGAGACTTCGAGTCTTGAAGGAACTTTCAGAACTTCATACTGAAAGGTCCAAGTCAAATTGAGATTCCTGATCTCGATGGGTTTTCCTCTTCCCTTTTCTTCTTGTATCCAATTGGGACTTCGGTTCCTAACAAGACTTTCATCTCAATGGTTTGAATGGTTTGAATCCATTTTGGACTTCCACTCTCAACTTATTTTTACTTCGTACTTTGTTCTTGTCAAGGCTTTAGGACCCGATTGGAGTTTTGGACCAACAATCCAAATTTTTGGATCCATTTTGGTTTCTTAGACCTAATTTTATTCCTTGTTGAGATTTCAAACTTTCTTCAAACTTTTGGATTTTTGACCTGATAGTTCGAATCCAATTTTTGTTTCTGCTCCCACTCTCCAATTATTTCTTTCTTCAAATCTTGTCAAGGTTTTAGAACCTAATTGAACTTTTGGACACTTTGTGATATTTTCATGTTTTTCACCATTTATGTTGCAACAACTTTCTCAACTGCTAGATTTGATTCTTGGGGCTATAGGGATGATCTTAAATGCATTTTCAACAACTCGAAGTGGGACAAAATGGTTCCCATTCTTCTTTATGATTCATACTCCTTTTTTCAAAGATCCAATCTTGGCCATGACTTTTTGTTGATTTTGTGGGGTTTTTGTTCCACTTTTGTGTGCTCATTAATGTGGAGGCATGGCATGGGTTTTGGGACTTGTGTGGAAGATTTCTTCTTAGATTTGGATGTCCACATGTCTGCATGTGATTTTCTAGTGTTTCAAACCTTGTCCTTGGCCTTTTCTCCTTCACATCTTGTAGAGGTATAAATTTTAATTTTATGTTCATTCTAAGTGTTGAAGTTTTTTAGTTAGTTTTTGTTCCAAAGAGAAGCAGTTATAGAGCCAATAGAAGAAAGTATTCACATGAACCATAGGTTTCAATTTCTAGTTTTGAGTATAGATATTTTGTATTATAATGATCTAGATTTGATCCCAAGCTTGTAATAACATTTTCAAACATTGAATATTGTGTAATTAAAGGTAGAATCAACCTTATCAAAGTGTCTCCTAATGTATGGTATGCATTTCCAAATGTAGAATTGATTAGTTTTTTAGCCAAAAGTTTGTTAAATTTGTGCTAAGATTTTGCATAGTATCTTTTCAATTTAATAAAGGAAATGTATGGGAATGCTTGAGGATTACTAAGTAGACTCTCTTAATATTTTGTAACCATCTATTTTCTTTCTAAGTGTATGTGTAGAGCCTATCTTGCCTATGCATTTAAAAGCCATAGTATTTTGTGATGACTTGACTAATTCATTTCCTTGTTTCAGTTATTGCATCTATGGTTAAATCTAGGGACTATTTTTCCCAATGGATAAAGGCACCGGTATGTAATTGGCTTTCTCTCCTATTATCCTAAACACACTCCAAACACATCAACTCAAAAAACCTTTAAAGATTTACTTTGTGTGTGTTTTACTATCATTTCTGAATGAATAAAACAATACAAGGGTGTATCATAAACATGTTCTCAGACACTTATATGGTAGGTTATCTGTTAGAAAGATGCTCAACCTTACCTATCTGAACTAGCACATAGGTATATTGTGACACCGGTATTAGGATACATTATGTAGTGGGTATAATTTGTTGTAAGGTATTGTGTAGTGTTTTAGATCAACAATTTATAATCTTAGGGAAAACCCCCCTTGGTCTTGTAGAACTAGAAGTGAAGGAGGTCTTACCCACCTCAATCATTGGTCCTTAGCTACCCAACTTGAATATAGGTTTGTGGTAATTTTACAAGTTTGACACCCTTGGCACCTAGAAGATTATCAAACCTTCTAGGGATTTGGGGCCAACTTCAATCACCAACACTTTTTATGATAGTGTCAAAGATGACATTTTGGAGGGTTTTGAGGAATTGTGTACCTCAAAGAATTTTTTTAAATCTCTATAGAACTCCTTTATTACTTTGATTCCTAAGAAGGATCAAGTTTTGAAGTTTTCTAATATCAGACCCATATCTAATACTATTTATAATATTTTCTCTAAAACTATTGCTAAGAGGATAAAATGTTTCTTTTTATTCCACCATTTCTCTTGAAAAAGTGGAGTTTTTCTCAAGGTCATTATATAATTTATGGTATTTTTATTGTTCAAGAAGCTATTCACTCTATGCATGTTAAGAAAAAAATTCTTTGTTCATGAAGCTTGATCTTTCTAAGGCTTATGATAGAGTTTTCTAGAAATTTCTAGAAGATATCTTACTCACCTTTAGTTTTGATGGTAATTGGATTAAATGGGTTATGGATTGTTGTACCTCTCCTTTTTCTATAATTATAAATGGTTCTCCTTCTGCTATATTTCATTTTTAAAGAGGCTTGTGTAAAAATGACCCTCTGCATATATCTTTATCATTCTAGTAAAATGATTGGGTAGGATTTTGAAGTATCTCAACTATTTTGGTTCTATCTATGGCTTTTAAATTGTGTAGGTTTCAAATCCAATTTCTCACCTTTAGTTTGTGGATAACACTTTTTTGATAGGAAACTCCACTCTCAAATTATTTATGGATCTTAGGCGAGATCTTAAAATTTATGTGTGTCAGGATAAATTTTGAATGATTAGAAGTCTTGGGTTTTCCTTTTACATATTGACCCTCATATTTAGAATCATATTTCTAATATTCTTCATTTATACGTTGCCTCTACACCTTTCAAGTATTTAATTATCCCTATTTCTCCTACTTTCATAAGGAAAAAGGACTATAATATTATGTTGGATTATGCTCAATGTCATATTAAACATTAGTAACACATATACTTCTTTGGCAAGTTGTATAGTCCTTAAAGTTATGAATAAATCTCTCCCAATTTATATATTTTTATCTCTTGCAACTCCAAAAGGAATCCTTCATGATTTGGACCATAAGATGAGACAATTTCTTTGGGAAGGAAATTCAAAGAAAAAGAAATGGCATTTGGTTAAGTGGGATATACTATGCTACCCTAAATAAAGAGTTGGTATAACTATGAGAACTTTCCTCCTTAATAATATAGCTCTGTATTATTAATTACATTGGAGATGGTGTGTGGAGGAGCATGCTTTATGAGAAATAATTCTTAAGCTCAAGTACTTGAATATGGAGAATCATTCTTTTATCCCTAGGATGCTGACCCTTGGTAGAGACTCTCAAATATGGAAAACATTTAATTTGGGTAGTAGTCCAATTAAAACTGCCATTTTTTATTATGGGGAAGGGTAACCATTCTATTTTATAGGATGATGCATGGGACCAACATAAACCTCTTTGTGTTGAATTTTCTAATCACCTTGAATAGTTTTATAAATTTGTTAAATTTGGTTGGATTTATGCTTCTAATTTTTAATATGTAGTAATAAAAGATGGTGTGAGGATTTAGAAATGTAAACCTAAAGATATTTGGCTAGGCCAAAAATTCCCTCATCTCATTGACTAGTTAGGTCATTTTTTAGCTTCTTGAAAAGTTTTCATAGATAGACATTTATATTTCTTTGGATGGGATTTGAAAGGTATTGGGATCCAAATGGTGCAAAATGGTTATAAAGATCTTTTGGAAGATATCCTAGAAGTTAAGAAGTCTAATATTTTGAAATGAGTTTTGCATCCTAAATGATGACCTAAGGTGAATTCTTTCATGTGTCTTGCATCTCTTGATAAATTTCTTCACTATGATAATATTCAAAAGTGTTGAATTGTTGTTTCAAATAGATGTATCCTATTATTTCAAGATGAAGAGTCTAGAAGGTCCATCTTCTTTTGGATTACCCATTTACTACTTTCCTTCACTATTTATAGTATGATTTGGTGAGAATTTATGGAATAATTATGATTATATCTAACAATTTCTTGTGAATCAACTAAAACCTTCTTTGAAGCTAAAATCCCTTAACCTATTGCATGATATTGGTCTTAGTATATCTTTTTGAAATATTTCTTGGGAACCCAATCAAAAAAATTCCAATGGTACTACTAGGAATGTATGCCAATTTTTGGGTAGAATAGTGGCTAATCTACAAGAAACTTGTCAATTTTGGATTCAAGATTATCAAGTGAGTTCTTTGTGGGAATTTAGAGTTTCGATGCGACTTGGTATTTTTATGGCTTCTCCCTCTTCTACATATTTCAATAGTTGTCATGATTCTCAACTTACTTAGAAATGGGTTCATCCTCCTCTAGGCTTGGGTAAAATTAATGTTGATGGAGCTTCAAAAGACAATCCAAAAACACTAGAATGGGAGGTGATTTTCATTACCATAGTGACAAGGTTAAGTTTAGTTTTCCAGTAGTCTTGGAATTTCTTCTCATAAATTTGTTTAGGCTATAACTATTTTCCAAGCTCTTTTAGAAGCTAAGCTAAAGATTTTTTTCATATTATTTGGTGCAATCACGAATGAAGGGTCTAGAAAGGACTGTCCAACCATGCATCTTAGATTTCAAAACAAGGAAATTAACGTAATAAATTCTCAAAAAGAATGAATGAACATTGATTTAATAGCTTCCACTCTTACATGAATCATGTGCCTCATATACGGAATAACTAGGGCTCACAAGCCCACCACAAGGGCATTATAGATATTACAATTGGCATGGACCTTATTACAATTCACAGCCTTGAAAGATGAAACTAACTATGAGCTACTTAATTATAATATAACCTGATTAACTTCTTTCAAAGGATTAAAAATGATCTAAATATGAATCTCAAGCTCCAATTATGATCTATGTCAGCCTCAAGGGTTTACAAACCCATTGCAAGATCAAATGTGTATGTCAAACTCAAAAATAAAAGGATAATCTATTGGTAAATGAAATAAATGGTGAATCTCCAAGAAAGTTCCCCTTGGACCTAAAATTATTGAATGATGTTCCATTAAGCTCCACACATTTTGGGAAAGGTCTGCACAATCAAATTGAGCTAGCTAGGTCCTGAATGCTCTACCCTAGAATGACAGTGAAAATTTGAGAGCGATAAATTTTTACAAATGAATAAAATCACCTGAAATTTGGATATGTTGTAGATGACCTCATATAGAGCTAGTATCCTACTCTACGATATGAGAAATGATACACCAGTGAGTTGAGAAATGATACATCAGTAAAATGTGGAAGATAGCTACAAACTAAACTGCAAGAAAATAACTTTTTTGGTTGATACAATATTGCTTTACAACTAGGTATGCTCTTGCATCAGACACTCGGGGCTTGAAAAAAAGTGAGTCCCTCACTTTCCATGGGCTAGAGGAAAACCAAAGTGGTCTACCTCAACTTGAGAAATCCATGATGAATCCTGTACTGGTCTATCTTTCCATTTTACTAGATACTCCTCGTATTGCTTGTTCCTAGTGCTCTTGCCAATTCTGGTATCCAAGATCTGCTCAATTTTCTCTGATGGTTGACGTGGTTAGTGCTCCTCTAGTCCTATTTATTTGTTACTCCCACTTGCTTGCCCTTCATGGTAATCATAAATTTCTACAATATTGAAAATAGGTGATATTCCAAGTGCCTCCAGTAACTCCACTTCATATGCATTTCCTAAATCAAACTTCCTAAGAATCTTACATGACCCATATTTCCTCATCTTCAACTTATATATTTCCCTCATATAAAACTTTCCTTCCTAAGATGTACTATAACTTCCTCCCCAACAAAAAATTCCTTATCTCCTTTTCTCATCTACCTACTCCTTATACTTACTGTTCATGTCCTCCAAGTGCTTCCGAACCTGACTATGCAATGTCTCCATGAATCCTACAAACTTGTTTTCTTCTACACTCCTCTTAGTCTCCATATTGATGTCTCTGAGCTCCACAAATCCTCTGAGATGTATCCATGCCACAATCTCAAATGGGTGTCTTCCCTATGCTTTGGTTTACTAAATTATTGTATGCAATTTTTTCTTATGGTAGAACTATATACCAATTTATTGTCCTATCTCCAACCAAACATCTCAACAAGTTACCTAAACTCATGTTTACTACCTCTGTTTGTCCATCCGTTTGTGGGTGATATGCTAAACTAAAATTCAAGTTTATCTTCATCTTCTTCCACAATTTCCTCCAAAAGTATCCAATGAACTTGTGTCCCTATCTAAAACTATACTCTTTGGTAATACATGCAATATCACAATCTCCTTAAAAAATAGGCCAACAACATGCACAACATCATTAGTCTTCTTGCAAGGAATGAAATGTGCCATTTTAGAAAAAAATTCCACTACTACCATGATATAATCATATCCTCTCTGTCTTCTTGGTAATCCCAATATGAAATCCATGCTTATATCTTCCCAAGGTCTCTCAGTATTGTCAAAGGTTTATACAATCTAGTATTCTAACTACCCCCTTTTGCTACATGACAAACTCTATAACTCTGAACATACTTCTTGACATCCTTATATATCCGTGGCCAAAAATATTGTCCACTCACCAAAGCTATTGTCTTATCAAATCCAAAATGTCATGCTAAATCAATACCATTGTTATGTTTTGATGTACCAAGTGAAGGCCTTTGTTTTGAAGTATTTTTCATCTATTTTAATGCATAAATACATAGGAACACTATTTTTAGTTTATTTCACTTATGTGGTATTCAATTGATATATGCATACCTTTGAGAACATATATCATATGATCAAGAATCCCTTAATAAAGTTATACGTCTCTACCTTTCTCCAAGACCAAACAACCTTGTTGGTATTCATTACACCTAGTGACATATTTCTTTGCTCCAAATTCTTCATAATTTGCTAGACAACTTCATCTCTTGATATAATATTTCTCCTAGAAATGATATTGGTTTGTAAATGGAGGGTTTATCTTATTAGTATTTGATTAGTTTATTATATATTTAATAATAGACAAATGGAGTGCAGGGAAAAGTCTATAATCCAATTAGATAGTGAAATCAAATAGTGAAAAAGTTATTATGAGATGAGTATTTTCAGGGTGGATCGATTTCACTTGATCCATGATGAATCAAAGTATAATGGAGCCACTAAACATCAATATACCAAACAAGATCATTCAAATTCAAAGTTAAACTAAGCATTTATTGAAACTGAAAACTACAAACTATGAAAACTGTTAAATTCCTACTCTAACCCATTTAAAACTTATCTTGTTTTGGAATTGGTGTCATGTTGATGTGGAACAATGAACATTTACCAATCTCGTGATCAATGAGCCTATTTCAATCGATTCTATGGAAGAGAATCGATGAAACCATTGTGATAAAATGGATTAAAACTGTATTTATGCTAAAATGAACATGATGTAATCTAATTAAACATGATTTTATGTTGTAAATGAACTAAGTATGCAATTGCTAAGCTAATCTAAGCTATTTCTAAGCTAAAATATTCAAACCCTAATTTATGAACAAGCTAAGATGGATGCATGGAAGCCATTAATGGGTGTCTTAAGCTATTTATGCAACTAAAATGAACTAAAACAAGTTAAAAGTGAGTAAAATATGAGTGTGAATGCAATTTAATTCAACAACATAAGTTTGCAATTGAAAGATGGATCCATTTGTCTCCCAGTAGGGTTTTATTTATAGGAGAGAAAATGATAAATGGAGGGTTGAGATTGAAAAGATTAATCAATGGTTAAGGATGAAAGGAAGAAGAGGCATGGATCATGGATTCTCATCAATAGATGAGAATGAAAGATGAAAATTAATCAAGAGCTCACATTTGGTTCAAAAAAACATGCTTTTGACCTACACACAAAGGTCAAAAGGTGACTTGCTCAAGAGGTTAGAAGATAACTTGTAATTGAAGTTAAGTGAGAATATCCCTTTTTCAAATGATTGGAGGAAAGAGAATATTCCTTTTGAGATATTCTCATGGGTGAGGATAAAGGTTAATTTGCAAATTAAAACAAAGTTTTAATTGTGCAAAAAAGGGGGATAAGGAATATTCCCCTTTTAGAGGGAAATTAGATTAATTGTTAATTAAACAAGGTTTAATCATACAATTAAGGGATTTTAGAGGAATAAAATGATTTTCATTAAATTAAATGATTTAATGAATGGGGAAAGGTGAGAATGACATTTAATTAAATAATTTAGGTTTATTTAATTAAACTAGAAGACTTATAGAATTAAATTAAATAGTTTGATTTATTTAATTTAATGAGATGAAATGTTAGCGTGAAAGGGGGTGAATTAACCCAATTTGATGAATTAGGTTAATAGATGCAAATGACATAATTAATTAAATAGCTAGAATAATTTAATCAATTAAGTGAAAAGTGGATGGATTTAAGAGGAAATGATGTTAGTAAACTTGTTTCGAGTGCATGATATCAATGGGGAAATTTTTTCAGTGTCCACATTTTTTTCCCTCTTTGAAGCGAGGTACCTACTACTTCAATTCAAAGAATAACGCTCCCCAGATCAAAATTGTTGCCTAGATCAAAACATATATTTTATTTTATTTTTTTAGATGCCCCAGCGAAAGGATAAAGCTGAATCCCTGCCGCCTCGAGAAATCGGGTAGAAAATTTGAATTTTGGGTTGATTTCTTGATAAAGGTTAAAAGTTGCCCTAGGGGGTCTAGAAAGGCTCCGGGATGTAAGAATTATGCCAAAAATGTAAATAATGATGAAAAATAATGCTCCGATTGGAAAAATTGGTGAAAATGATGATAAACCCTAGCTTGAAGGTGAAATTAGGGAAAAACCCTAATTTTCTAGCATAAATAAGCCAAGAAGGGTCACTTTCAATTCATTTATGCATTCAAACTTAAGAGATTCTTGCTATTTTGAGCTCCGAACCTCTGACAAAATGGCATGTCGTGAGCTTGCCAGACACATCTATGATCGAGTTCGAGAGCACCAGTGGTTTCCAGGCACAGAACCACTGGTATGTAACTCGAAACTTGATTTAAAATTTGACTTTTTGATACATTTATTACACTTTAGAATTTAGACTTTGGTGGTGTCGCTATATAGCGACGCCCAAATTGCAGTCGGTGATGCCAAGATGAATTATAGCGACACATTTGTTTATGGTGATGCTATCTCATGATTTAAAATTAGGGTTTCTAATTTAAATGGTGACACATGTCTATTTAGCGATGCTCATGTCAATTTAGAAATTAGGTTTAGGGTTTCCAAAGAGTAAATCACAACACCAGTGTATTTGGCAACACATGCTTCAATATGTGATTTAAAATGCCTTTGGGCATCGTAATTTGAAATTTGAATATAGTGATGCTATTGAAAACAATGACACTTGTGATTTTTGAGATGTAAATTCCAAATTGTGTCAAATTTTCATGATTTCCTGATGTCGTGTGCTTTGTGGATGTAGGAGGTCATTCCACCACTGATGTCATGGGAGCATAGGCCCACTATATTGGAGAGACTTAGCAATTTATCAAAGTTTTTCCAGGAGCACCTGAGAGAGATCAACCTTTAGTATGTCGCTTATGCGCCTGCCATTCAAACACATCTTTCCATGATGACTTCCTTATGTGAGAGATGGCACAATGAGACCTTATCATTCCACCTCCTGATAGGTGAGGCAACAATGACCTTAGAGGATGTTTGGCAAATCCTATGCTTTCCCATTCATGGTGATAAGGTGATTTATGATGTTGATGCTAGACTTGACGCTTGCCACGAGGTGATGGTGATGGAGGATATTGTATTAGTGACATCATAGATCGACCTCAAGTTGTACAAAGGTCATGTTCCCACCTTCAAATTGATCATTGCAACCATTATCTCAGGTTTGGTGGCTCTTGATAGATGTAGCAGAGGATTCAACCCAACATGGGGATTGGCGTGGCATCAAATGCTACATAGGAGAACACTCTTTGCGTGGGGGCCCATGATGCTAGCCTCCTTATATCATGATTTGCATGCTTTTGTTTATTGTGATGGGAGAGCCATTGGTGCAAGGGTGACTCTGCTTCATATTTGGGAATGGGAGCATATTGCAGTGCTTCAACCTATTTTTCAGATGGAAGATGTGGAGCCAGATGATCTTGTCATTTGGAGATACATAGGGGCTATCACCTTGAGGCACACTAGACAACTTGGGCTCCTATATTGGCGACGGGTGATTGATGATATGAAATTTTTTTGCTAGCACCCATGGCTATAGATGCCACCTTGGTATGATGATATCCAACAACTATACTTTGCTAGGTAGACCCGATATATGCAAGGTCGTGAACACACCATTATTGAGTGGTATTTACTAGACAGGGTGGCTTGACAGTTCAAAGATATTCAGGACAAGCCACATGATGATTACATGGTCATTTTTGCTAGGTCAACTAGAGAGGTTCCCACATGGGGACACACCATTCTAGCTCTCGAGACAGTCGAGAGCTTTAGATAGTTGGAAGCCCAACCCTAGGCCTATGATTAGGGCTAGGTGACAACACAAACTATGCTGACATATGATGCTTGATTCGTTCATCCCCGATGACTAACAGATCCAACGAGAGTTCCTCCTTGAGGGACACCCAGAGGTAGGGGGCCTAAGGTAGAGGATAGGTTGGCCAGGATAGCCAGGATGATCAGGTTCTGGGGGCTTCGTTGTTGAGACAACAGGTTCCACAACAACCTCCAGTGGTACAACAATAAGCATGACTACCACCACCACCACCAAATGCGAGGGATGCACATATATAGTCGCTGCAGCTGCAGGTGTATATTTTGACTGGTGAGCGGGATCAGAAGGTTTCCCAAAGCCAACAGATAGAGACTATGGTGGTGGCCACACATGGTGGGTATGTCTTTGCTAGATTATAATGAGAGGCCATGACAAAGGTTGTGTATTATAGGCAGCATTATCATTGAGATGTACCTCGGGCACTTAGACAACCTGATTTTTTGTAGCGGAGTGATGGACGATCGAGAGCCGAGGATCAACCTGAGAGGTAGGTTGGAGAGGGTAGTATCCATCAGGGCTAGCCATTTTGTACAAACACTTTTTAATTTTGTTGCCCCATTCTTTGTCACATATATACATTCATGGGCTCCTTTTTGATAGCCTCGTGGATATTGTACTTATCATTGATATACATTCACTGATCCAAATTTTGTACCGTGACACTCATTTTTGATATATATATATATGATACATATATGAATGATTTATGTTGTGATGTGTTCACTTTATTTCATGCTTATTATTTTATGGATGCACTTTACTTATGCTTATGCGATATGCAATGATCATGATATGATATGTGATGTTATTATATACATTTTTTTTTATTATCTTTTCACGATATGCTATGGAGTGAATGTTATGCAATGCAAATGTTATGGATGCAAAAGATGTAGATGCATTAATTTTTATGTATTTTCTATGCAATTAATGAGATAATTATGTATGCACATGGATGTATGGATGTAAATGTTTTTTATATGCAATGATTTAAGATGCTTAGAATAACAAATGTATATTATCCATCACAAATCAAATGATGATGTAGAGTGTATGATGTGATATGTAATGATTATGGTGATGAATGTTTTATGATTATGCTATGATTATGAGATGCATGTATGATGATTATTTGTTGGTGCAAGATGGATGAATTGATGATGTTTTTGTTGATTGTCATGATACTACGTTAGCGCGGAAAGAAGATAAAAGAATAAAGAATGAATAACTGTTGATTTTGATGATTGTTTCAAAAATCCAAAAAGTCTATGATCCATCGAGACTTTATTAGAGATGGTGATGAGATGATGCAAGATGCAGGATGAATGTAGG
Source organism: Sequoiadendron giganteum (assembly GCA_007115665.2). Lineage (NCBI taxonomy): Eukaryota > Viridiplantae > Streptophyta > Pinopsida > Cupressales > Cupressaceae > Sequoiadendron > Sequoiadendron giganteum. Next base: position 372,777,289 of record CM021108.1, on the reverse strand, counting down.
ATGATGAGGTGCTCACACACCAGTATTGGGTTTTTTAGTCATTTCTTATTTTGGATATAACACATAGACATGATGCATCAAGGTATTGATAACTAGGATGGCGTTGTATCTAGTGTAATGGAATTTGACTCTAGGTGATCCCACAATAGTGGTTTGCAATTTTTGGCCAAATTGGACATTGAAATTATTATTTTTAACTAAATCTTCACATTTGGGCACCTATAGCGGCTAAATCGTGAGAAATTTGAAGATGATGCAAACTAGAGTCTCATCACATTTTTTTTATAGATTCTAAAAATATTTTTTTTCAAAATTTTTGGAATTAGATTGCACTTCTTTTTCCATCTACCACGAAAATCGGTTTTTTCAAAAAAAAACATTTTTAAAAAGTGATGGACATCGTATAACACATAAATTTTTTTCCATGAAGGATAAAATTATAATTCTTTCAAATTTAGATTTTTAACTCCGATATTTAGTGCTTCCTTGGTTAGATAGTTTTTTATTGAATTTTTTTTCTTTAATCAAGTTTCGAAGTCAAACCAATTACAATTCAGACATAGTACAACCGTATAACGCGCAACCTTTTTTGTATATATTTAAATTCAATTTTTTATTTTTTGTTGGATCAAAGAGTTTAATATCTGGTGTACTCATATTTTTCAAATTCTTTTTTGATAGTTTGCTATTTTTCCACATGTGCAGAACAAAGACCTTCATTTTCGATGAAAAACCTATGTTTAATAAAACTAAAAAAACAAATACATAATAAAACCAAAACATATTAAAATTATATTTTTTGGATAGCTCGTTCCAAGGACTACCGTAATCATTTGAAATAAATTTTAAATGAATTCATTTGATCCCCCAAAAGGTAAATCAAATGTGATTTTTTATTAGCTTTTTGATAGGTGTAAAGGAGACTCATTTATAGGTATGGTTTAAAACTAGCGAGGTTCTATCCAAGGGGGTTTGATCTAAGGTGGTTTGATCAAATCCTCTTCAATTGGAATCCTTAAAATATAATTTTTGAAGGCTTAAATCATTATATTTTATAAAAATATGTGATTTCAGAAAAAAACAATTCCTCTCAAAAATTGTAAACCACTATTGTGGCAACACCCCTTTGCCAACAGATAGGATAGTTTTTGTTCACATCTTGACATATGGAAACCTTGTTGGAATGTAAGTTAGAAGCTTAGAATACATTGGACCAAAGCATACGCAATAGTCAACAACATACCTTAAACGAACTTCCTACACACAACTAAGCAAGTATGCACCAAGATTATTTTACAAGAATATCCACAAGCGTAACAAATGACAGATAATTATCGATGCCCCATTCCTTTCACTGTAAATCATTTTGATAGACATCATCGAGAGGTCTTGGGAATGGGTCATTAAGATAAATCATATGAAAAGATCAAAGACACAGTCAGTGTCATCTATATCTCTTGCCTTGTTTAATTTAGCTAAAGTGATAACTGATACTAATGCCCATTGTAGGAAGGATACATCCTAGGAAATATTGATGAGAGGGTTGCTCGATGTTAGGATGATGATGCTAAGATGAGTTGTTGATACAAACTTCACTAACACATTTACCTATGATCTAGACTTTAAATTTTAACAATTAAGTTCTTACTTTATGAGTCGCTATACTTTCTTTCTATTTGCCTTGCCAAAGGGTGAAGGTGACGAATGATTTATTATGGATGGAGGTTTATTGCAGGTGAAAGCGAGATGGGATGGGTGGGTTTTGGTTTTTTTTTCAAAATATTTCAATGTTTTTGGTATTTTGAAAATCTTTTGAGGCTGTTTTTGGTCTTTTTGAAATTTTATGTGAATGTTTTAGTTTTCGGATTATTTGAGGCTTTTTAGGGTTTTTTTGAATGTTTTCTATTGTTTTGGATTTTCAATTTGCAAATGTTTTTGGTATTTTTAGATATTTGGACGTTTAGGGGTTTTCCAAAATATTTGGATGTTTTTGGAGTTTTGGAATATTTGAATGTTTAGGGATTTTCTAAGGAGTTTTGACCAAGAACCTAACTTAAAAGAACTATCCTAGGGGTCTCGAGGGATGATCAAAGATAAGCCTTGCCTACGTTAGACATGCACAGACCACGTCATTCGACGAACTCGACCCATTTATAGGATGAAGATATTAATAGGTGATGGAAAAGTCAGCTTATAATGATGAAATCCTAAAGGACTGACCTAGGATGTCTTAGGGGCACGTCAATGATGGCCTTTCCTACGTTCAAGCTCAAATACCTGTAGTTCGACAATAGGGCATTGATTTTTTGGATTTTTGATGTTTTGAACGTTTTAGGGATTTTGATGTTTTCTGGATGTTTTAGATTTTTCCTTTACATTTTTCCAAATGTTTTTGGATTTTAGCTTTACAAGATTTTGTAATTTTTTTTGGATTTTCCGATGAATATTTTGGGATTTTGATAAGATTTTAACCTCAAGATATACAAGAACCCGATTCAGTTCAGAACAAAGCAACCCTAGTGTGACAGGTTAGACTACTTCGATATAGGTAGGACTAGCTAACCTTTGGAATACTCCAAGTAGTACTAAAGGGATATGATACTTCATATCATCAAACTATGATAAGGATGCGAATAGGTGATGGATGAATGATAGTGCAAAGAATGATAGGACCAAAAGAGCCAAAGAATAGATGGAGGTGCTTTATTTACGCGAGGCGCTTGTTGGTTAGGTTTTCACCAAGGTACTTGCCCAAAGTGCCACAAAGTGGTTTTCGCTAGAGGACGATTTTTTTTCTTTACTTTTTCAATCATTTTTCTTATTTTTTGGATTTTGGTCATTTTTTTTATTTTTTTGTATTTTTCATAAAAACACCCTTCAAGACTAGGCATAAAACATTTTGAGATGCAAGTTATTAGTTGGCTCCTACAAGGGTTCACCGTCATTTGTTGATAGGTGATATGATTATGTTCCATAGCTTTTCGTGACAAAAAAGGGACCCAACTAGTTAAGCTAAAATTTTCCTTTACTATCCTGATCTGGTAGATTCTTCTGATTCTGCTTTAGAACAAGATACCCTACCTAGAAAGAAAAAAATTTGATCTTCTTGTTATAGCTCTGTTTCACTCAGTTTTGATATACTTGCAAGTGACTAATGGCATCAAGATGACGCTCGTCCAGGAACTCTAGCTCATTCTACCGGGATACTTTAAATTCTTCATCAATGATTAGGTTCTGTAGTGATACTCACAGTGATGGGAGCTCAACCTCGATAAGTAGGATAAATTTTGATCCATAGACCAAGGAGAAAGGGGTTGCACCTATTGGTGTGTGGATACTAGTTCGATAGGCCCATAGAGGAAGATTTAACTATAGATGCCAATCACAACCTGCTTCGTTGACTACTTTTTTCAAGATTTTTAAGATAGTTTTATTTGTAGCTTCTACTTGGCGATTGCCTTGGGGATAATACGAGATAGAGAATCGGTGTTGGATGTTGAATTTTTGATATAGTTATTTCACATCCTGATTCCTAAAGGGTGTCCCATTGTCTAAGATTAGGGTTTGTGGGACACCATAATGGCAGATGAGGTAATTCAAGATAAACTTGGCAATTTGATTCCCCATTATGTAGGTCATGGGAATGGCTTCTACGCACTTAGTGAAGTACTTAGTGGCGGTTATGTTAAACTTGTGGCCATTAGATGAGGTTGGGGTGATTTTTCCTATGAGTTCAAGTCCCCACTATGAAAAGGGCCAAGGTGTGATAAGTGGCCGCAATTCCTGAGCTAGTACATGCATCATATCTCCATGTTGTTGACATTGGACACACTTCTACACATACTTATGAGCTTCATTTTCCATGGTTGGACAATAGTGCCTTGTTCTCAAAAATTTCTTAGTTAACGTAATACTACTAGAATGGGAACCACATATGCCATCGTGTACTTCTGTTAAAGCAGTTAAGGCTTCCTCTTGGTTAAGACATCATAGTAATGTTCCTTCGATGCTTTGACAGTAAAGGGTATCACTTAGGATCACAAATTGAGATGTCTTTTTGACAAAGGTATTTTTAATGTTTGAGGTAATATCAGATGGGAGAGTTCGTCTACTTAGGTTGATAAAGATGTCATGATACCACAGGGATCTAGGACCAACAATGACACACACGAATTCAGATTCAAGGATTTTGAAAGCTAGTATGAGAAGTTATTCTACCCATAATTCACATTAAAGGATGTTGTTGGACATGTCTAATAGTGATCTGATTGTTGCCATGGCGTCTGCTACTCTATTATTCATGTGAGGAATCTGCTCAAAATTTATGTCTATAGAGATATCTTTGAGATTCTCTACCATCTTCTTGTAAGGGGTGAGCTTGTCATCTTTAGTTTGATAGTTGTCATTGACTTGGTTGATAACCAATTATGAGTCTCCCTAGACTTTCATCTCTTGAATCTGCCACTAAACCACTATCCTTAAACCTATGATTAGGGATTCGTACTCAACAATGTTGTTAGTGCAAGGAAATGATAGCCTGTATGAATTTGGAATGCAATTGCCCTGAGAGGTGATGAAAAGAATGCCTGCTCTAGATCTATGTTGGGTGAATGATTCATATAAGTACATCTTCCATTGATCTGTGAGGTTGATAAGGAACACTGATTCATCAGGAAACTCAGATATCAAGGGGTTCTCTACATAGATGGGTGATTCTACTAGTTGGTTTGTGATTACTTGTCCTTTGATTGCCTTACACTCCACATACTCTATGTTAAATTTAGTTAAGATCATCAACCATTTGGCCATTCACCTTATGAGAGTTGCCTTAGATAATTGTAATGATCTAAAAATCTTGCAAGATTGAATTCAAACAGTTAGTTGTACCTGCAAGTTAATTTAAATAATCACAATAGAATGCATTGGAAATAATAAAGAAATAAATGGAAGAACTAGTAAGATCTCACCCATTTACTAATTCCATGTCTAACTTCTATTGCACCTTCTTAAGCTTCTTATTGATGATGAAATGCCCTTAGATTTGTGAGCACACTGTAAGATGTCTAATTTTAACAAAGCTATTTGAAGGATTTAAACTATTCACTATGCAAAATATAAACTCAATCCTAAATGCAAGCAATAATGAATATCAAAGCCTAGATGAGAAGAATGCCTATATTAAAAGTGTAAACAAATTATCATGGATCCGAAAATGAGATCAAGATTGTCATTTTATAGAAAATGCAATCTTGAATGGACGGTCAAGATGAGAGATTGAAGAATACCCTAGAATCAAAGGTCAAGATTCAATAAGGCAACCTCAATTAGGGTTAGGGCAAAATACCCATAGGTGTAAATAAGATTTAATTAAATGAATTAAATCTAGACTGAATGTGAGAGTGGAGATGAAATTAGTAAAAATCAGAAGACAAGAGGATGAGATTTTAGAAAATCAATAATTTTGGAAATTACTTGATTTGTAGAAGAATATTTCCCTTTTGAATTAAATTAATTCAAAATAGAAGATTTTGTGAGGTAATTAGTAATTGATTTTTGAAATTAATTACTAAATGAAGAATCAATTAAGTATGTGAGATATTTTTAAATGATTTGTTTTATTTAAAAATATAGAAATGTCACATGCCATAATTAAATAATTAAAATAATTATTTAATTTAGAAGAAGTAGTTAATTAATTAAATAAATAAATGAATTTATTTAATTAAGAGAGGATTTAGGAATTAGTGACACATTAAATAAATATATTTTAAATATATTCATTTAATAATCAGGAGGATATTAATGATAAGGATTAATTAAATAAATTGATGAATTTATTTAATTATTAGAAGACTTTAACAATTAGTGACATATTAAATTAAATAAATAAGATTTATTTATTTAATAATCATGAAGAATGAAAGTTTATGAATTAATTAAATAATCATGAATTATTTAATTAATAGTTGAATGTGGGTTAGGGACATAATTCAAATGTTACAATTATGCTAGGATGGATAGTGGTAAAATAGTGTTTGTAGGCCTAGGTCATTTTTAGGTGTCTACATTTGCCCCTCTTTGTCATAATGTAGCTTGTCGCATTGTGGCAAAGAAAACAAGTCCAAAATATGCCCCAGCGGAGGTATGTAATGCCTATGCCCCCTTGGGAAAATTTTTGAATTTTGACCCGGGGTTAGAAAAATTTGGAAAATATGCCAATTAACTTGAATAATTACCAGATAAAAAAGGGCGCAAACGATTTCGAAAATGGAGGACACCAAGTCAGCCAAAATGCTAGTCAAAGGTGGTCAAATGAGCCTCCAATACAGCCAATTAGGTCAAAACCCTAATTTTCAGCCTATAAATAGGTTGAAAAGGTTAAAGCAAATGTCATTTTCTCATTTGTTATTTAGAAATTTTTAGAAATCAGAGCTCTGAGCGAGGATGGTGATCCCTATGACTACACACCGTGGATACCGCGTGCGTTCATTCCGACGACCCGAGGGCGCAGGTGCACTGGTAAGTACCCTATCCAACTTGTCAAATTTTAAATTTCTTGCATTTATGAGGGTCAAAAGGGCAGGAATCAAATGCAGTGCGATGCAAATGCTACTGCGAAAGACGCAATCGCCTTCACATTCGCCGCATTTGCTTGCGTCGCGACATGAGTGCGATGGGTAGACTAGTCTATTTTGTGCGATTGCGCATTCGCGAGGGTGAGCGACGCATTCGCCAACTTGCGATGCAAATGATAAATTTGTGACACATTTGCTAAATTTCTAACGCAATCGATAACTTTGCGACGCATTTGTTAATGTGCGACGCATTTGATAAGCCTAACGACGCATTCGTTGTTAGATTGCGCATTTGATAGATTAAATGACGCATTCGATGTTTGATTGCGCATTTTCCCTTTAGAATGACACATTTGACATATTGCAATGCATTTGTCATGTCCCGAGTCACAATTGATTTATTGTGATGCATTTGCGATCAACGCGACGCAATTGAAGTTGACCAGAGTTGACTTTTGTTGACTTGTGCCGAGCTTAACTTCTCTATACCCTTGATTTGCCAGTAGTACAAAACTTTCCATAATGCTTCTCGATATGTTCTAATCCTTGGCCCTTTCCCTGTGCAGAGTCGGCTTGTGCCTATTTATACACGAGAGTTCCGACCAGCTACTTATGCTTTCCGAGATCGTCTTAGTAATAGATAGAGGCAGCGGTTGATGGCCCTAGGCCAATACCATGTTACTTACATGCTTGTTATTCGGGCAAACAGAGGTTTGCTTACTGCTCTTTGTGAGAGGTGGCATTCTGAGACCTGCTCGTTTCACCTGCCTACTAGAGAGGCTACTGTGACTTTGGAGGATGCTTACCACATTCTCCGCATTCCGATCAGCAGAGAGAGGGTGGTTTATGATCCACACCGAGGGTGATAGGTCCTGACAGAGAGATATGAGGGTACCAATGGTGCTTAGTTGGCTTTGGATGGTTACGAGATCGGCTGGGATGTTGTGGCTGACCGATTTCCCAGGTTTGATGCCATACTTATGACCCTGATCGCCGGATTGTTGATCCCGGATCGTCGTGGTCACGAATTTCCCATTGGATGGGGGGATGTCCTTGTTCATATGAGATCACAGAGGACTATTTTTTCTTGGGGGCCATGCTTGTTGGCCATGTTATACCATCAGTTGCACGAGGTAGTCTACCTCCAGGGGCATAGTATCAGCTACGGGACCACCTTGCTTATGATTTGGGTATGGGAGCGCATTCCCATTTTTTGACCACCCGTATAGATGCAGTAGTTGGGTGATGGGATGCCCTATGTTTATCTATATGCAGGATCGGTTAGCCAGACTCGTGTTGGAGATATCGGGTACTGGCATCATCGGATAAACACGATGATCAATTTTGTTTGGAGGCCCTATAGAGATTGTGCCCAGTGGGTAGATGAGGATGACCACTTGTCCTTTTGTAGATAGTTTCGATATCTTATTGGCCGCACCATTCAGACATAGCGGATTATAGAGATGTACCTACCCCAGTGAGTACTATGGTAGTTTGGGGAGTAGCAGATTGTGCCAGTAGGCACAATACAATATGCTCGGTCTTCCAGAGAGACCATGTGGGGGCTGCCCATATCAGTGACCATGGCAGAGTAGCAGGTTGACAACTTAGTGGCCGTTCAGTGGGTATGGAGAGGGGGTCCAGCAGATGCGGGTACATCGGCCGAGTTTGACACCTAGTGGCAGGTTCATAGGCCCATTCCGTTGACAGATCCAGATGGTCCACCGCCCATTGATCAGAGATCAGTTATCCCATGAGTACCGAGGAGAGGTCGGGGTGGTAGAGATGGAGGGAGAGATGGCAGAGGTACCAAGGGTAGAGATGGAGGTAGGGATGGTGGAGGTCGAGACGAGGGAGATGGAGGAGGTGGGGGAGATGGGGGAGGTGTGAGGAGGAGGGATGGTAGAGGGCGGAGGCAGCCCAAGAGAGTTAGATAGAGAGTAGGTGGAGTACCACTATCACCTATTCGGGAGGAGGGGGAGGAGAGAGAGCCGGAGGCGAGAGCCGAGGAGGCTAGAGGAGGTGAGGAGGAGGTGGAGGTGGTGTTTGAGGAGGAGGTGGAGGTGGTGGCGGAGGAGAGAGTGGAGGTAGAGGTGGAGGAGAGAGTGGAGGCGGATCCACTTGTTGGGGGACACCCTCTCGACATAGATGTGGAGGAGGTCCGGGCCAAGGGGGAGAGAGATGAGGAGGATGAGGAGGAGGACGAGGCAGATCAACGACTACGGGAGCACATGATTTTTGGGGATGATGAGGGTGATAGATTGCCCATTTTTCCGATGGATGCCACAGTTGACTAGAGGATTATTGATCTACAGAGCAGACTAGATGCAGCCTTTTCTTAGAACAAGGCCTTGGCAGCAGAGTTGGAGGTCACTCGAGTTGAGAGGGATCAGGCCATCATTCAGCGACAGGAGTCAGAGCGGTGGGTTACAGAGTTTGCTGAGTTATGTACGGGACCGACAGGGGACATGGCTCGAGAGTGGGCCAGGGTAGCGGAGAGAAGGGGCCGATACAGGGCATTGTATGAGCAGGCCGTTCCGCCAGATAGGCGGGACCCAGGGTTGTCTCGATCTCACAGCAGGACAGGTAGTGGCAGTCGGACACACAACAGCAGGTCACACAGCAGTAGTCATACCAGTGCTGGGGGGTCCACTACATCAGGGTAGTCATCGGGCCATAGATCACATAGCTCACACAAGCATTCATCAGCGCATAGCCATAGATCAGATCATGGTCACTAGTCAGAGCACGATCACAGGTCAGTGTCCTCAGGGCAGCAGACAAAGCAGAGCCAGCCTCCCATTACCGATCCCTCGGGATCACAGAGTCAGACTTAGGAGAGGGCACCCATTCAGTTCACTGTTCATCTAATGGATCAGTCACAGTTACCTTGTCATTCACCTCCACGAGATGGAGGAGGGCCATCTTAGGAATTGCTTTAGACATGTATATATTTTGATATTCGAGCCTGTGAGCTCTATTTTTGGGATATCATTTGACTCTATCCTGTGACATAACATTTTTTTTGAGATTATATATGCGATGTAGTTTTGATGTGGCCTATATGATGTAATGTGTTATGGTATTCTATGTTTTTATGAGATGTTTATGTGATGCTTTGATGATGTGATGAGATGTATTTATGCTTATATTTATGAATGCGATTATGGATGTATGTATGCATTGTGTAATGTTGTGATGATGTGATTCCTATTTGCTGATGTAAATGTTTTATTTATGATGCTTATATGTTGATGCCAATGATGGTTTTATGAATGGATGCAAATGATAATGTTTATGCAATGTGAATTATGGTATTTGATATATGCAGATGTGAATATGAAATGATCATGCCATTATGTATGCAACTTTTTTTTTTGTATGTCACAAGATATCGTCAGAGAACTCTTAGAAGAGAAGATGAAGATGGATGTTAGTGAGAAGAAAGATATGCATGTTAGTGTGCAAATTAAAAATCCTTCAAAAGCTTTGCTATAGTGCTATTCTAGTTGTTGCTCTTTAGTCATCATTGGGCGAAAATGTCATGATGGTTGAAAAACACTATGATATGACATAGATCAATAGTGTGCAAGGTCGAACCATCACGTAAATCAACGGTCGCAGACAAGGATGATCATGACTCATGCAAGGAACACAGTTGCCCCTAGTCACTTTATCATGACCAACCACTAGAAAAACCAACCAATCATGAGATGTCGCTACTTCTCTAAATCTTGATGATAGGACATCCTTGAGAAACTAGCCACATGATAGTAAAAGAGACGGTAAAATCATCATACTATGTCGTTGCTTCTCTAAATCCTGAAGTCAGGACATCGTGGAGAAACTAATAGCAGAGTGATAAGAAAACAAGGATAATCATCATGATATGTCGTGGTTCCTAGGACATAAGGAACTAATATCATGATTATTATCAAAAGATAGAAAAAACTTTGCCAAGTGTTTGCCAAGTGTTTTAATGCTAGGTGTTGTTTTAAGTGTCGGGCGATATCAAATTCAGGAAGGACACATCTTGAATGACGTTGATATCTAGGAGATTGATTCTTGGAGTTAGGAGAATCCATCAAAATGCCAGATGATGATGATGCTTAGGAAGGACACATCCAAAAGCATAAGGAAGTTGATGAGAGTTGCTCTTTAGAAGGACACATCTGAAGAAGAACCCAAAGCTTTGCCATGATAAATTGTTTTGATATGATTTTGACTACATGTCGTTACTGACATGCTGCATTGACTGAGAGTGTTAGTGGAATAGATTGCCGATAGATTGATAATTCAAGGTTGACATAATACTTGTTTGATTCGAAGATAGCTTGACGTGTGTGAAAATATTGTGCCATGAACCCTAATGGACTAACCTAGTGTGGCCTCGGGGGTCCATCGATTGATGGCCTTGCCTACATCGTGCACTCAGAGACCTCGTAGTTCGACACAACCAATGACATTGTCCAAAGGACAAAATTTTGAATCATGATTTTATTTTGACAAACCTAGAAGGACTGACCTATTGTCTCGGGGATTCAAAGATGAATCTTGCCTACGTAGCAAATGCGTAGAGACAACGTAGTTCAGACATGGACAAAAGATTGATTGACGTGATTGATTGAATTGATCAGAATGACTTTGATGTTGGATTTTGACATTTGATTTGGATGTTTTTGTATTTTCTCAGGATGCTTTCTGATTTTTAGGTCTTTTTTAAGGACTTTTCCAGATTTTTAGGATTTTTTCAGATTTTTATGATTTTTTTAGGACTTTTTGAGGATGCAAGATCATGTGCGGTATCCACTGCAGTTACATGATAAAGTTCTTGCCCCTAGACAAGTCGGGGAATACCCAAGTTCAATGATATGGAGATAGGTAGATGCACGGTAAAGGCAAGAATATGCAAGGAATGATGTCAACCAAATATTAACCATGGTCGGAATTGACAGGACTTAGGATGGATGTCGTGAATGTGTCAGGCCTTTGTGATTATGACAAATGGGTAAAGGTCAATTTGAGTAACAGTAGATGGCGAAGCAATGATTGAATACACATGGCACCTGTTTGCCAGGTTTTTACCATGGTACTTATCCAAAGCGCCTGTTTGCCAGGTTTTCACTATTGGATGAATTCATTTCTTTCTACTATTTTTTTGCCATTTTTTGATTTTTTTTTGTGTCCCCAAGACGCCTGTTTGCCAGGTTTTCATCAAGGGACGATTTTTTTTCTATTTTTCAATTTTTTTGTATTTTGTAGGTTTTCAGCCAAGCTCTCTGGTGCTATGTGTAGAATTTTCTCAGGTGTAAGCTATTGATGGGTTTTGTTAGCTGTTCTCCATCAGGTGTGGCCAACTGATAAGCTCCGAAACCAAATGCGGTAGTAATGATATAAGGACCAAGCCAATTAGCCTCAAACTTGCCAGGCTTTTCATGGTCTGCTTGATTTCTGGGATTCTGCATGAGAACCAAGTCACCGATTTTGAACTTTCTCACCATGACTCTTTTGTTATAACTTCGGCAGAGACGATTTTGATATGCTTGTAGATGATTTAAGGCATTTTTTCGTCTATTTTGTAGCATTTCCAATTCATGTAGGCGAGTATGTCTGTACTCTTCATCATTAATCATTCCTTTCAAAGAGACTTGAAGAGAAGGAATTTTGACCTCGATGGGTAATATGGCCTCAGATCCATAGACCAGGGAAAATGGAGTGGCTCCAATGGGGGTGCGGATATTGGTACGATAGGCCCATAAAGTAGGATTAAGTTGGAGGTGCCAATCTTGGCCAGCGTCGTTGACGGTCTTCTTCAGAATGCGAAGGATTGTTTTGTTGGATGCCTCAGCTTGGCCGTTACCTTGTGGGTAGTATGGGGTGGAAAAATGGTGTTGAATGTGGAATCGCTCACAGAGTTCACGAACGTCCTGATTTTTAAATGGACTTCCGTTATCTGTGATGATGGATTGTGGGACACCATACCGGCAGATGATGTAATTCAGAATAAACTTGGATATTTTTTTATCGGTGATGTAAGTGAGAGGAACGACTTCAATCCACTTAGTGAAATACTCAGTGGTGGTTATTATGAATTTGTGGCCATTTGAAGAGGATGGATGGATCTTACCCATGAGGTCGAGTCCCCATTGTGCAAAAGGCCATGGAGAAGTGGTAGGTCTCAATTCTTGTGTAGGTGCATGAATCAGATCACTGTGCACCTAGCATTTCCGACATGTTCTGACAAACTAAAGAGCATGTTTTTCCAATGTCGGCCAGTAGTATCCCAGTCTGGTGACTTTCCTAGCTAAGGTTGGACCACTCGAATGAGATCCACATATACCCTCATGTACTTCTCGTAAATTTGTTTGGGCTTCATCAATGTCGAGACACCGAAGAAGGGTGTTGTCAAAGCCATGGCGGTATAAGGTGTCACTGACGATGGTATGTCTAGCCGCTTTTTGGATAAAGGATTTTCTTTGGTTGTTAGATAGGTTGGGTGGGAGGGTTTGGGATTTAAGGTAGTCGTATATGTCTTGATACCAAGGCGAACTGGGACCAACAATCTCACACACCATTTCAGACTCTGGAATATTGTATGTAGGCATCAGCAGTTGTTCCACTAAGAATTCAAATTGTGACACATTCTTAGGGATGTCTAGGAGAGATCCAATGGTAGCCATTGCATCGACTGCTTTATTCTGTGTCCTTGGGATTTGTTCAAATGCAATCATTTTGAAATACATCAAGAAACTATCCACCATTCTTTTGTAGGGAAGCAACTTCTCATATTTTGTGTCATAGTTATCATTCACTTGATTGATGACCAATTGAGAATCTCCGAATACGAGCAATGTCTGAATTTTCCATTTGATTGCTATCTTAAGACCTATGACCAATGCCTCGTATTCTGCAATATTATTTGTACAAGGGAAAGCAATTTGAAATGATTTAGGAATTGAATCCCCTTGTGGCATGATAAATAATATGCCTGCTCCTGAGCCGTGACCAGTGTGGGATCCATCAAAGTATAATTTCCATGGTAGAGCTGTTTCTCCGTGAAAAATAGACTCATCCAAAAAATTAGTTATCCGAGGATGAGTGGCCTAGATTGGTACATCAGCTAATTGGTCTGCTATGACTTGACCTTTTATAGCTTTGCGCTCCACATACTGTATGTCATATTCGCTTAATATCATGACCCATTTTGCCAAATGACCTGTCAGTGCTACTCGACTTAGAAGATATTTTAATGGGTCAATCTTTGCCACTAAATGTGTTTGATGGCTTAGCATATAGTGTCTTAGTTTTTGTGCCATGAAAACAACCGCAAGGCATGCCCTTTCAATGGTTGTGTAATTGAGCTCATATCCAATTAGTGTGCGACTGATATAATATACGGCTCTTTCTTTTTCTTGCTAGTCATTTTGCGCTAATAATGCCCCTAGTGCATTTGTCATTGCAGTGACATATAGGATCAATGGTTTGCCCTCAATAGGCGGCATTAACATTGGTGGTGTTAATAGATATTCTTTTATTTGGTCAAAGGCTATGTTGCACTTATTTGTCCATACAAAATGATTGCTTTTGCGTAGTAGATATTGGAATGGTTGACACTTGTCTGCCAATTATGCAATGAAATGGCGAATAGACTGCAATCTGCCCTAAAGTGTGCGCAACTCACTGATTCCCTTTGGTGGAGGGATGTCCAGAATTGCTTTTACCTTTGCGGGATCAACCTCAATGCCTCGTCTTGAAACAATGTATCCTAGCAACTTGCCTGAAGTGACTCCAAAGACACACTTCTTTGGGTTCAATCTGACCTTGTAATCCTCAAGCCATCTAAAGATTTTGTCTAAGACTTTGAGATGATCTTTTCTTGTCAAAGATTTTGCTAATAGGTCATCCACATAATCTTCCATTAGAATGTGCATCATGTCATGGAAGATTGTTGTCATAGCCCTTTGATATGTAGCGCCTGCATTCTTTAGGCCAAAAGGCATGATGTTCCAACAGTATGTTCCCCAAGGACAAGTGAATGTTGTTTTATGTTGATCCTCTATTGCAATTTTGATTTGATTATAGCCTGAAAAACCGTCCATGAGAGATAGCATCTCATATCCTACCGTGAGGTCAACAATCATGTCTATGTTTGGTAGAGGGAAATCATCTTTTGGGCAAGCCTTATTCAAATCTCTAAAATCCGTGTAGATACGGATTTGTCCATTCGGCTTGGTAACATGAACAATGTTTGATATCCAATCCGCATAATCAATTGACCTTATGAATTCAGCATCCAGTAACTTTTTTAATTCTACCTCTACAAGTAGTGCGATCTGTGGGTGCATCTTGCGCAACTTTTATTTGACCAGCTTGATTCCTGGGATTAAAGGAAGATGATGCAGAACCAATTTAGGATCAAGCCCCGACATGTCAGCATATGACCATGCAAAGTTAAATTTTCTTTATGTGAAGAATTGTGTAAACTCAGGTTTTTCTTCATCTGATAATGATGCAGCCAAGAGAATCATTTTGGGATTCTCTGGTGTAGCTATGTTAATTTCTATTGTATCCTCAATGAGCATGGCCAATTTTTCTTGTGTTATAGGGAGAAAGTCCAATTCTCCATCCTTAGGCGCCTCAGAGAGGTTTTCACCTTCGGATGCATCCTTTGTTTTTACTATTTTATTGCCAGAAGGTGCCTTGCGGTTTTCACCTAAAGGCATTTCTTTTTCTTTTTTATTTTTTGCATTTTTGCGACTGGAGGATTGCATAGTCTCCCCGAAGTAAGCTACACAATCAAGATCAATGGAAAACCCTGTTTTGTGATCCCCCCATGGAATACCTTCTATTAGTCCCATGAATTCTGTAATTGCCTCGTCATTCTGAAATATGTCCATCACCGGTGGATCTTGTTGGTCCCAGTCTATCAGTTGTGGGTAAACAAGGGGGATTCCATCATCAGTGTTGGTGAAGGATGGGGAGGATGCGGAAAGTGTGCAAATTGATGCCTCAAGTGTAAAGGAAAAGTTGTCAATTTCCACTTCTGTGTCCGATGCAATGGATGGTCCATACTCTGAGTCAGATGAATCAAATTCAAAATCGTAATATGGGATGAAATTATCAACATCGTGACTAGTGGTAGGCATTTCAGAAGTATGGATAATGGGTTCAGGTAGGTCAGGCTCATGGGTGGGCTCAGGAATGGGGTGGGATGATTCAGGTATTGCCAACGACACTTTATGTTCTTCTGGGTTCCAAGGAATGCTTACTCGTTTCTTGTCTTTAGAATGTTGGTCAATAGGGTCAATGTTATATTGATGGCGGAATCATTCTTCAAAGGAAGGTTGGCCAGGTTCTAAGAATAGTTCATCAATGTCATAGTCACTGATGGTTTTGTCAGATCCCCATTCCCATTCATTTGAGTCCATTTCAGTTAGGGATTCTTCGCTTGTCCCGACACTTTATGTTGCCATTACGTCCTTACTTGAAAATTCATAGATACATTGATCGTTAGTTCTGAGTTGGTCGAACCCTAGCCCTATGTATCTTGGTCTTGCCGTTATAATAATAGGTTCCCTTCTTCCATTGCTATTCTTTCCGAGGCCACTTGTCCCATCAAAACCTTGAGCTTTGCATATATCATATCCTTTACGATAAAGATGCAATGGTAGTGGAGATAACTCTGTTGGGTCTTTGTAGATCCAGTTATCCATGTCAATGATGTCTTCATCACCCATATCGCCCCACCATGAAAAAACACTTTTTGGTGGAACATTGAAATTTACTTTGGGCTCAATTGCAAAGCATGGTCTACCATAGACCTTAGGTGGCTTCGGTATTGTTGTTATACAGTAAGCCGTATTTAATTTGAATTCCCCACAACCAAGGTCCTGGATCTGAATATCTTTACTTGGGATGGAAGTCGATGGAAATGGTGTGGTAGAAGATGATGAAATGGATGATTTCGTGAGTGTCGTTGGGTCAATGTATTTGGATGCGGTGGAAGATGAGACCTCCCGATTGATGGGTACCTGGTGCTCAGCAGTAGCTCGTAGGTTGGTGCAATATTGGAATGGATCAGGATCGCCTGGGATGGTGATCTCAGTTCCATCAAAAGGGAATATGAGGCATTGGTGGTACATGGATGGAATTGCCTTTAAAGCATGAATCCAAGGGCGACCAAGTAATATATTATAGTGGATATCACGATCCAAGACCTGGCATGTGGTATCTATGATGACCGGTCCCACTCGGAGTGGAATTGTAATAACGCCTTTAGAAGCACATTCTTCATCATCATATGCTTTGATGACGATGCTTTTGCTAGCATCTACACATGCCTCAGAAAAACCAAGAGCTTTGACCAATTTTAGAGAGCACATATTCAATCCTGCTCCGCCATCTACTAGGACTCGTCGAACCTTATGCTTGTGGACAAAGACTTCAATGTGGAGGGAATCGTTATGTGATGGCTTGGGTGAGGAATAGTCGCTGTCTGAAAAGGTGATATGGTGAGGCAAATTTAGGTATTCGACCATGGTCTCAAAATGGTTAACATCGATGTTGGTTGGGATGGTTGACTCTTGTAGTACTTTATCAAGGATGGCCTTATGCATGGGTGAAATACAGAGTAGTTCAAGAATGGATATTTGAGCAGGTGTTTTATTTAACTGCTCAACAATGTTGAACTCTGGTTTTGGGGTGGATTGTCTAGCAGATGGACCAGGTATGGTGATCTTTGGTTGATGGGTAGAAGGACCTAGGATAGTGACCTTGCCTTTACACGTAGTCACATTGCATTTTGGGGCTCTTTTGATGTTGATGGTATTAACAGATTCATCTTCATTAGTAGCATGAAGATTGTTAATAATAGTACCATCGAGATAACTGTATGCAGGACGAGTAGGATTATAGGCTGGACGAATGTGGTTGGCTTGGTTGTTTGTATGCTTGGTGCCAGACAAGGAAGCCTTACCATGATCCTGCAGTGGGTTCTTGTGTATGGTATGATCTGCATTAGATGTAAAAGATTGACCACCCAACTCAATGGTGTGGTTCTCTATGAGGTCTTGCACCAGATTTTGCAATTGGCGACAAGAGGAAGTTTTGTGCCCTTTGGCACGGTGGTAATCACAAAATGAACTATCATCCCACCATGATGGCTTGAATTGACCAGGGTCATACGGTTTTGGCTCCTCCAACATTATGACACCGTTTTGGAGAAGTTTCTTTAAGACAGTTTCGATGGGTTCACCCAACGGGGTGAACGTATGCTTTTGGAAGTGTCGTGGTTGACACAACTGCCTTTGATTAGATTGCGCATGATTATTTTGAAGAGTGTTGGTAGTTGGTGTCGGTGTAGTTACAGGTGTGTTTTGATTGTGTACTCCTTTGATTGTGAGTACATGACCTGTTGCATTGACGGTTTTTGCATCAACTACACCATCATTTGTGATGTGTTTGTTCTTAACCTAGTATTTGTTTTTGTCGTTTGAGCTACTTGGGTTATTATTGGTGGTTGTGTTGATGGTTTTGCCACCATATTTCAGTTCACCTTTGGAAATCAAGGCTTTTTCCAGTTGAACCCCCTTTTCAACAAGGTCAACAAAAGTGGTGCAACAATGTACTTGTAATCCATACCTTAGTGGTCCAAGGAGAGTTTGTACAAACATGGTTACTTTCTCCTTTTCGGGTATTTCTACTGGACATCTGCTTGCTAAGGTTCTCCATCTTTGAAAGAATGGAATGAAAGTCTCTCCTGCATCCTCTTGGGTAAGTTCGCATAAGGAGGCAATGTCAATGTCTGTGTCAATATTGTAAGCATAGTTTTCGACAAACTTGTTTGCCAATTCGTCCCAAGTTTTTATTCCCTTAGGCAAGAGTGAGAACCATTCTAGTGCATGACCTCCAAGACTTCTAGAAAAGAGCCTCATGAGATAAGTTTTCTCATAAGCAATGTCAATACAACTAGTTGTGAATTCCCTTATGTGTTCAAGGGGGTTTGTTTTGCCTTTATACTTGGGAAAATGAGGGACCACATATCCATGAGGAAATGGTGGCATATATAAAGTTGTGTCAAATAGATATGGACACAAGTCATGTGACATGTATGAATTTTTATTGGATTGTTGCAAGGTCTCCACTTTTGTTTGAAGAGCAGCGAGTTGGTGTGTGAGTGCTTCCACCATGGGATGGTTGGTAGCATCACCTATGCTGGTGATAGGGGTAGCCTGAGTCCCCAACTGTTGAGATGAGATGTGTTGATTTTGAGTGGGTTGTCGGTGAGTGAAATGATTGTTGTGATTAGGCAGTTGTTGGAAATGAGTATTTCGATTAGGGATGTGCTGCTGTGTATGGATTTGAGAAGCATAAGTGGGAATATGATATCCTGCCATATTGGACTGGATTTGAGGACCTTGCTGGTTTTGACCTTGTTGATTGCCAAATTGAGTGCAGAATGGAGCGCCTTGTTGATTTTGAGCTTGTTGATGCCCAAATGGAGTATATGATTGTGTGCCTTGATTGCCTTGCCCAAATAAAATATTATGACCTTGAGGAGTGCTGGTGTTTTGGGTCATAGGAATGTTGGTGTTGACTTGTGATGAAATGGATTGGGTGCCTTGGATGAAAACTCTTTGTTTATTTCTCCCAAATGGGTTAGATGAGTTGGTTGCAATGGCACTTGAAGAACCTAATAGTAGGTTTGTTGATGTACTCATGGAACTAGATGTAGTTCCAAAGAGGTTTGATGTGGTTGTCCCCATTGTTTGTGAAGAAATGGTGGATGTTTGTTGGGGGATGGATTGTGATGTGGTGTTGGTTTGGGAAGATGATCCCCCAATAGATGTTGTATTGGTTGTGGTAGTGGTATGACCAAGGGAGGTAGAATTGAGTGTGTTGATGACATTCTATGAGGATTCTCCCATGGAGGAATTGTATGATGTTGGAGTGGGAGAAGTTGCTCTAAGAGTGTTAAGGTCAAATCCCTTTGGTAACTTAGCCCCTTGGTCAAGGAGCATAGCTAGGAATCTAGAAGAGTCATTTAAGACTACTTCTTCTACAAAAGCATCAACTTTTGGATGTTGAGCAGCAGCTAATATGTCTTCTTCAAAGACATCCCCATTTTGATCCCGTCGGATAAATGGTTCAAAAATATGTGAGGGAGATGATGGTATGTTCATCTCACTAAAAGGATTGATTGTGGAATTTTCCATGTCAAAACAAGGATTATTCATGGTATTGGGAAATGAGTCCATGCCAGTTGTGAATTCAGGAAAGTTGTTGTCTTGTCCAAAGGAATCCATGAGTCTTTTCTTTTTCTATAGTCTAGTTTCAACCATACAAAGTTTTTCTCAACTTGGGATGATGGAAAAAAATGATCTAAGTATGAGACTATTTTTTTTTTGGATTTTCAAAATGATGCTATGAAAAAGACTTGTGGATGCAAGTGGTGTGACACTAGATGGAGATGGTAAAATGATATGCAATAAGTGATCCTAAGATGTACTTACTAGTGAGAGATCTTAAAGAGGACAAACGTGGACAAACAATGTTTTTGCAAAGATTCAGTTTTGGAGGATCAATGGATCATAGAAGGACTATAATTGGGACAAAGTGAAATCTCCACACTAGACTATTGATTGGGAAATGCTTCACAAAAGGATTGAAAAAATGACAAAGGTAATTGAGTTCAATGATAACCTACTAATGAATGCAAATTTTGGACAATGAATGGTAAGAGTCAACTCCTAAAATCTGCCAAAGTGAGTGTCTAAGGAGGTGGTGAAGCTACCAATGCAATCTAGTGAAAGTGACCTATTATGAGCCTAAAATGGTATCTAAATATGCAATTGTTTTGAGGGAAAGTTGAGCAAGTCAGAGTTTGGTTTGGACTATAACAGTGAAGAAAGATCTGATTGACTTGGAGATAGGTTGTGAACTTTCTGATTTTGACAGTAAAGAAATGTTTGAAGTTTTTAGCAAATGCGGTGTAACAGAGCAAATGCGGCTCACTGAATCGAATGCGGTTCAGGAAGTGTTGAATGTGATACAGTGTTGCGAATGTGGGTTTTTGTCTGGCCAATGCAGCTCAGTTAACCGAATGCGGCTCTGTAATTATCGATTGCATCTTGACAGAGCGAATGTGGCCCTTGATGGCTCAGATGCGGCTCATCAAAGCGAATGCGGTTTTCTAGATGTCAAATGTAGTGTAGCAGAGTGCTTGCATTGCAATATGTAGTTTTAGGGAAAAACTCGAACACAGTTTGTAGTTTTCGACCAGTTTTTGTGATTCCAATTTGTGATTGTGTAATTTGTTTGAAGATTTTTAAGAATTCTTGGCAAACATAGAAATCAAAAAATATGAAATGCTTGTTCAAACAGACTCACTCTTAAAAGTCAAGTGGGTCATCCTCACAATCACCGCCCACATCTTAAAATCACGTCAACTCACACAGCCTTGTCACCCCCTAGAGGGTGTCCGTGTTTTTGTCTTTTCCGGGTGTGTACTCAAGGTGATGGAAGTGGATACCGAATCCCCTGAGCAAACAATCCGTGGTGATTATATGGTGAGTGTCTTGGGGGGAGATTCTTCCCTCCCCTTGCACCGTGATTGAAAGGATGTCTGGTTACTGACATGGCTGGCTGCTACACTAGGTTCTTAGTAAGTCTTTCCGTTCAGTGTGACAATGGATATACTCCCTCGAGAGACCTCCCAACCTTTAGAACAAAGGCTTTGGGGATGGTTATCCTGTCAACTACTGTCAAGTTGGATTTTCATCAACAACTTGCTTTTGATTATAGTGGGTTGGAAACCTTGGCTTTAGGTGTTCCCACTTAGGTCGTTCCCGTAGGGTGAGTACTTTTTCCCACTACGGCAGGCCTTCTAAAGGTTGTAATAAAGTAGTAAATGCATGAAATAAAATGGATAGGTCTGGCTTTTTGATCACCTAGTAAAGGGGAGAGCATATACCTATTATTCGAACAAGCACACTAAACAATTTTTCAATTTTAAACCCCAAATGAAAGATTTTTTTACTCTAGGTGAAGATATTGCTTCACCGAAAACATGGGGTTTATTTTACTTTAAACAATAGTAAGTATGGTGACTATCCTAGATTGATAAATTCCCAAATTAAACAAAATGTCTATCCTAGGGTTGATAGATTTAATCCTTAAGTGTGTCTACCCTAGGATTGGTTCATTTTATCCTTAAAGAAAAAAAATGATCAAGTTGAAAATACTGGTTGCGGTCACGTCGGATCCAGTTTTACAAAAAAAAACCAAAAAAATGATCTTTTTAACCAGTTACCTGCCGTTTGGAAAATCGAATGTGGCTCGGTTTTTGGAAAATGCGTCGCTTCCGATCGAATGCGTTGCTTGAAAGCTCGAATGCATTGCAACAGTGCGTATGCATCACTCACAAATGCAAATGCATTGCGATAGAGCGATTGCGTCGTTTGGGCCTGCAGTTGTGTCGTTCCGTACCCTAGACCTGCAAAAAAAACAATTTGGAGCCGTACGAAACTTGCAAAATTGTGTTAGGAAGTCGGGTTCATGAATGTAATGATCTAAAAATCCTGCAAGATTGAATTCAAACAGTTAGTTGTACCTGCAAGTTAATTTAAATAATCACAATAGAATGCATTGGAAATAATAAAGAAATAAATGGAAGAATTAGTAAGATCTCACCCATTTACTAATTCCATGTCTAACTTCTATTGCACCTTCTTAAGCTTCTTATTGATGATGAAATGCCCTTAGATTTGTGAGCACACTCTAAGATGTCTAATTTTAACAAAGCTATTTGAAGGATTTAAACTATTCACTATGCAAAATAGAAACTCAATCCTAAATGCAAGCAATAATGAATATCAAAGCCTAGATGAGAAGAATGCCTATATTAAAAGTGTAAACAAATGATCATGGATCCGAAAAATGAGATCAAGATTGTCATTTTATAGAAAATGCAATCTTGAAAGGACGGTCAAGATGAGAGATTGAAGAATGCCCTAGAATCAAAGGTCAAGATTCAATAAGGCAACCTCAATTAGGGTTAGGGCAAAATACCCATAGGTGTAAATAAGATTTAATTAAATGAATCAAATCTAGACTGAATGTGAGAGTGGAGATGAAATTAGTAAAAATCAGAAGACAGGAGGATGAGATTTTAGAAAATCAATAATTTTGGAAATTACTTGATTTGTAGAAGAATATTTCCCTTTTGAATTAAATTAATTCAAAATAGAAGATTTTGTGAGGTAATTAGTAATTGATTTTTGAAATTAATTACTAAATGAAGAATCAGTTAAGTATGTGAGATATTTTTAAATGATTTTGTTTTATTTAAAAATATAGAAATGTCACATGCCATAATTAAATAATTAAAATAATTATTTAATTTAGAAGAAGTAGTTAATTAAATAAATAAATGAATTTATTTAATTAAGAGAGGATTTAGGAATTAGTGACACATTAAATAAATATATTTTAAATATATTCATTTAATAATCAGGAGGATATTAATGATAAGGATTAATTAAATAAATTGATGACTTTATTTAATTATTAGAAGACTTTAACAATTAGTGACATATTAAATTAAATAAATAAGATTTATTTATTTAATAATCATGAAGAATGAAATTTTATGAATTAATTAAATAATCATGAATTATTTAATTAATAGTTGAATGTGGGTTAGGGACATAATTCAAATGTTACAATTATGCTAGGATGGAAAGTGGTAAAATAGTGTTTGTAGGCCTAGGTCATTTTTAGGTGTCTACAATAATAGGTATTTTAATGGGTCTATCTTCGTAATTGAAGGGAAAAACATGCATGGATCTAGAGACCCAACAATGTGGAATACATTCCCTTAACACTAATACAATAGAGGAGAAAAGCATAAATAGTTTCTATAGCTTCTTAAAAAAAAACTTGAGATGAATATATGCATGTAAAATAGATAACAAAAATTAGCATTCACAGATTGACACAAGATATACATGGGAAAACCTTTTCAGGTAAAAAACCCACCACACAAAGTCCAGACTATTTGTATTATAGTAACACAATAGTTACATACAAATTACAGTCTTCTTTGATTAGCTCACGGCAGCACAACTCAAATTTTCTAACTGTTACAATGTTCTCACAAAAAACATACATGCAAAAAAAATTCTCTTTCATGAAATATGACCTTGAATTCCTTAAGTCTCACGTTGCATTCAATTATGTCAATCAACTGCTGATCACAAGGTACCTTAATCAACGCACCCATGATCTGCCCATACCGATCCTATTGCATCGAGCCACCCAGGCCATAACTGCTTTACCCAAATTGGGTCCTATTCGCCACCTTGAATCGACCTGCAATTACTGTTGCTAAGAATTTGGCCTCTAGCCAATTATTGCTTTGACACTGAGCCATGTGTCAACATACCATTCATTATCCACTTCTGACACTGAGTCCAACTCGATCAAACTAGTCACCGAACTCATCCGAGCTCACCACAGTCTTTACCGCGCTACCACAGACCCCATCTGACTAGCTCACGGTATGGCGGTAAGTAGTCTGAGTCCATCTGAGCTCTATTACTCATGCTACCGTGAATGGTTCCAAGACTCACCGTGGTATAATGGTAGCCAGCTTGACATACCGTTGGTGGTCTTACCATGGCCACCGCGGTCAATTTCTTGGCTGGCCTCGGTAGGGCAATAACCGCAAGCCAGTCACTGGTGGTCATATCGTGGCCACCACGGTCAACCACAAGGTTGGTTGCAGTAAGGTGGCAACCACCAGCCAGTCACTGGAGGTCTTACTGCGGCCACCGCAGTCAGCCACAAGGCTGGCCACTGTAATGTGGTAACCGCCACCCAGAGGGGAAGCCCGATACCATGACCACCATGGTGAGAAGATAGCTACGCGTGGTATGGCGGTAACAGCCAAACCCTTCACCACGGTACCACCAGAACACAAAAGAAGACCATCGCGGTATATCGATAAATGCAAGAATGAACATTTTAATGCCAAGGCAAGTATGAAGGGGCATAAAGTTGGAAATTTAGACATAGTTTCCCAACAGTAATGAGTTTGATTTGATGTGACAACATGTAATGCCTAAAATTTTGTGAAGAAAAAACTACTACTAGGCATGCTTTCTTAATAGGTGAATAGTTCATTTCATAGCCCACCAAGGTTCTACTAATGTAGTAGATAGCCCTTTCCTTTCTATTTTCATCATGTTGTGCTAGAAGAGCTCCTAGTGCTACTGATGTTTTTGAGATATATAAGATTAATGGTTTGTTTGATATTAATGGCATGAGCATTAGAGGTGTTAGTAGATAATATTTGATATTCTAGAAATCTTTATCACACTTTTCATCCCATTTGTAGGTTATCTCATTATGGGGAAGATGTGAAAAGGGGTAGATTTTATCTAATAACTACGCTATGAACCTTTTGATGGACTACAATCTTCCTTGTAATCCTCTAGTTTTTGTGGTGGCTCCATGTTGAGGATTGATTTTACCTTTGCTGGATCAATTTCTATCCCTCTTTGTGAGATGATAAAGAAAAAAAGTTTCCCTGATGTAACTCGAAAGATTTTGTTTTGGATTTAGTCGTACCTTGTATTCTTCAAGCCTATCAAAGATGGGTCCTAAGACTGGTATGTGCTCACTTCTTTTCTTTTCTTTTTCCAAAAATATCATCCACATAATATTGAACTATTTTGTGGATCATGTCATGGAAGATGAGGGTCATTGCTCTTTGATAAGTTGCTAATGCATTATTTAACCTGAATGACATCACATTCCAACAATATGTTCCCCATGGACAAGTGAATGTAGTTTTATGTTGACCATCCTTGGTGATAATGATTTGATTGTAGATTGAAAACCATCCATGAGTGATAGAATTTTATGTCCCACTGCTAAGTCCACAATGAGGTTGATATTAAGAAGAGGAAAATCATCCTTAGGGAATGCTTTGTTTAAGTCTCTGAAATTGGTGTAGATTTTGATGCCCCTAGTGGGTTTTGAGACTGATACTAGGTTTGAAACCCACTCAGGATAATCTATCATTCAGATGAACCCAACATCAAGAAGCTTTTGTAACTCTAGTTTCACCAGGAGTGCTATCTGAGGGTAAATATTTCTTAACCTCTGCTTGACTAGCTTGGCTTTAGGATAGACCGCTAAATGATGCACAACTAATTTAGGATCGATCCTAGGCATATCTATATATGACCATGCAAAGTTAGCTCTCCACTCTTTTAGGAATGCTGCTAGGTTCTTCTATTTTTCATCCAAATATGATTTGACATAAAAAGTGATCTTGGGTGCTTCTTATGTTCCTACATTGACCGAGGTAGCCTTTTCTACTAGCATTGTTGAATTTTTGGGATGTATTATACTAAGGGGAGATTGAATCCCTCATCCTTGGGCACCTTAGAGAGGTTTTCACCCTCAAATATTTCCTTTCTTTTTACTATTTTAGGATCAAAGAGTGCCACAATGTGGTTTTCACTCAAGGATTTGCATGTTAGTTGCATTTAATCAATTTTACGATTGAAGGATTCAATTGTCTCCCCATAGTATGCCCCTGTGTCTAGCTCTATGTTGAAACCTTATTTGTGATCTACCCATAATAGATTACCATGGCGTCCCATGAATTTTGAGATCGCATCATCATTTTTGAATAAATCTAGAATCGATGGTCCTTGTTAGTCCATGTCAATAAGTTGCGGTTATACTAGGCATAGTTCAGTTGGCTGATTGTTTGGAACAAATGATGTAATGGATATTGTGAAAAGGGATTTTCTTTTTAAATAGGTCACCTATATCAAGGGGTAAGTCATCTAAGGTTGTTTCATGCGATCTAGGTAACCAAGAGGAGGCCTCGTCCTATTTAAGAAAAGTACCTTTGACAATAAGGGTAAGCTTGCTAGTAGTGCAA
Organism: Sequoiadendron giganteum; assembly: GCA_007115665.2. Lineage (NCBI taxonomy): Eukaryota > Viridiplantae > Streptophyta > Pinopsida > Cupressales > Cupressaceae > Sequoiadendron > Sequoiadendron giganteum. Next base: position 372,750,754 of record CM021108.1, on the reverse strand, counting down.
CCCAAACTAGGATTCTTTAATCATTTCTCAAGAATGATAGGTTCTAGAAATTCATTGTCATTCTATCCTAGTTTCTCATTCTTGTTATAACCCATTCCCTTCATTATTTTTAAGCCTTTATTGTCATATTCCATAGGAAGAATAGGGATAGGTCATTCATCTTGATAGAGGAGTTTAGAGACATCCTCCTCATTGACATCTTCTTGATTTAGATCCCTCCACTTGGTGAAGGTAGTAGCTGAAATCTTGATGGTTTCGGGCTCTTTGGTGCTAGATGTGGGTTTCCCATGAGATTGAGGAGAAAGAGGTAATTCTCCGAGGACAAACGTATCCTTCAGTAGCTTATAATTTCCACAACCATCATCTTGGATTACTACTTTGATGTCAGGAATTTTCTACACAGTGGGTGTTTTCGTTGCTGAGGTAGATGAAAGGGATGATGGATCAACAAATGAGGTAGGTGTGGGTGCAAGCCCTTCATCATTTTTAGACACTTGGACGATCTCATAGAACTTAGCCTCAAGGTTCTTGCAGTAGTAAAAAGGCTCAGGATCTCCATAGATGGTAATTTATCTACCCTCGAAAGGAAACTTGACACATTGATGCTAGTTCGAGGTGAAATTTTTTAAGGCATGGATCCATGGTTGGCCAAGTAGGATGTTGTACTAAAGATCAAGATCTAGCACTTGGCATGTAGTTTCTGCAATGATAGGTCCCACTTGAATGGGTAATACAATGATGCCTTTTGATACTCGCTCTTGATCATCATATGCTCTGATGGTGGTACTTTTTTCTTTCTCAATGGTATCTTCTGAGTAGCCCAAGTCTTTGATCATCTTAAGGGTACAAATATTCAGACCAACACCTCCATCTACTAAGACTCTTTTGACCTTGTTCTTATGAATGTATACCTTAAGGTGTAAAGCATGATTTTGAGATGGTTGTGATGGCAGGTCTTGTTCAGAGAAGGTGAGAAGATGATCGGTAATATGTCCTACAATAGCTTGAAACTGATTTGTATCAATATCCTTGGGGATAGATGACTCTAATAAAGCTTTCTCTAAGCCTTATCTATGTGTGAGAGATAGCTTTTAATAGTTGTAAGATTGATATGTATGTTGGGGTCTTCTTAAGCTGATCTAAGAGATTGTACTTGTTGGGATTCGATGTTGGAAAAGTAGGTTGTGACCTAGAATGAGATGGGACTCCTTGGATGGTGACCTTTCCACATCATGTGGTGACTCCACACTCTACACTAGGTCCTTTGATGGTGACAATAATAATGTCAGTATCATAGGAAGTGACCACATTTTGAATAGTTATGCTGCATGTTTTTGTAATCCTTAGATTTTATGTTGTTGTTCCCTTTGTTATGATTTGGCATAGGGTTCTTGTATATCTTGAGATCTCGATTCCCCACTGGTACTTCAACAAATATGGTGTCATTCTCTATGAGGTCTTGGATGATATTCTTAAGTCTCATGTAATTTGTTGTTTTGTGTTCTTTGATTTTTTGAAAGTCACAGAGATCATTTTCGTTGTACTAGGATGGTTCCTCTAATCGTTCTTGATAGTTTTCAAAGTTGGGTAATGCTATCAAAATTGATTCTACCAAATTTTTCATGATGGTTTCAATGGGCTCAGATAGCTATGTACTTACACTTGGGATAGTTGTTCCTATTGGCAGTTCACCTTTGTTTCATATCAATGTTGTTGATTTGATTGTTCTACGGGGGTATTATTTGCTGCATAGTTGGTTGTGTGTTAGAAACTTGATTGTTGTTGGGCCTAGGAGCATTTAAGACTACCTTAGCATCTACCACACCATCATGTCAAATTTTTATTTTTAGCCCAAACACGAGGTTTTTCATTTGAACTAGTTGATGGGAGTTGTAAGCTTGATTATTTACTTGTAAGATCAGAGCTCGTTCGATGTTAAGGGCTCGAGGGACAAGCTCATCATAAGATGTGATGCACTGCATTTTCAAGTGGAAAGAGAGATCAATATGTAGATTGGCTATGATGATTCCCACATTTTGTTCATCGGGAAGGGTCCACTTGCTCTTACTAGATTTTTGTTTCCATCGTTGCGAGAAATTGGTGAATGATTCTCCTTTAGTTTTTTTTGAGAGTATACAACTCTTCTAGACTAACATTCATGTCGAGATTAAAGGAGAAGTGATCAATGAATTTATCAATGATTTCTTGGAAATTTTTGATGCTGGGAGATAGATGAAAAAACCAATCCATAGTAGGACCTGTCAAGTTACGAGGGAAGAGACACATTAGATATGAATCATTATAGGCCACCTCCATACAAATGATGTTGAGTTCTTTGAAATGGTCCACGACACTTCCTCTCCCTTTGTATTTATCAAAAATAGGGATTTCAAATCTGAGAGGGAATGACACCATTGTGATGTTTCAGTAAAATGGATAAGGACATAGATTTTGTGCATGGGGCTTCTTTGTCTTGCTCATTCAAAGGTCTTGCATCTCTTGGGATAGCACCTTGAGTTGCGAAGCTAGATCATCTTGTGGGTTTGGTGGAGAAACATATGATGGGATGATGGATGAGTTGTATATGGGATTTTGATATGATGGTGTATTGTATGGGATGTATGATTGTGTGAGATTATGTGAAGTTGATTGAGGTGTTGATGTGTATGTTCCTAATGCATTTGTATTGACAATGTTCTATTGAGGGTTATAATAAGAAATTTACTACTGTTGTTGTTGCTGATGTTGGGCATACTATTGAGCTAGCAAGGCTTGCTATTGTTGTTGTGCCACAAGGGATTTCTATTAGGCCTACTATTGTTCTTGTGCCACAATGGCTTGTTGTTGGGCTTGATATTGTTGTTGTGTCATGATGGCTTGTTGTTGGGCCTGATGTTGTTGTTGTGCGGTTATGGCTTGCTATTGGGTCTGATGTTGTTGTTGTGATGCTTGATAGGATTGTTGTTGTTGTTGTTGTTGTGCTACTAAGGATGCTTGATAAGCTTGTTGTTTTTGCTATTGTTATGTTTCTAAGGCTACTTGCTATTGTTGTTGTTATTTTCTATGGCTAAGGCTGCTTGTTGTTGTTGGATGGCATGCCGATAAGATTGTTGTGCTTATTATAAGGCTAAGGTATCTATGAACATAAATTTCCTCAAGCTCCCTTTGGTTGGTTTTAATTTTTGCTAAGTACTGGCCTACGCCCCATCTGTTTGAACATCATTGGGCTCTTTTTTGCAAAAAGCTTCATCTGACTGTAGCCACATGTCTACCAGACACTCTTCGTAGGGATTTCTTCCTTCGATATTCTAACGGCTCCCACCACACTTCCACATGTCTTCACCATGTAGGTTTTCATCACAAGGAGGGAGGAATGAACCACAAGCTCTGACCTATCACCACGTGTCTCTTCTAGGACTTCATTGAGAAGAATTAAGGAGCGAGAAATGAGCCTCACCAAGATTGCCACGTGTTCTAACTACCTTCGTGGGTGAGCAACACATGTCGACACTATGTTCTGTTGGGACCACTTCCATCATTTGTAGGGGATGCATTTGGTTCATAAACGACCTTGTTCCATGTGCAAATATTTTATGTTGCAACAACCAAAGGAAATATTTTCTTTGGGCGTCATTATTCATGATTCAAAATCTTTTCTGTTATTAGACTACTAGGCAGTGGGATTTCTATCTATAAATACTACTTCTTGGTTTGAAGAAATGGTTCAAAACTTATAGGAAAATTTGTGGAAGGACACCTGGCCTCTTGTATTTTTTTAGCTTATTGTATAAGATTCATAGACTATGCCACTATTCAGCCTTTCTATTTCTTGACTATTTGATAAATCTTTATACCATGCCATTATTGTATTGAGTAATTCATTTGTAGACTTCTATAAATTTAATATAAGCTTATTGATTCAGACCATGTCTTTGACTCTTCTTTTCTAAAAATATATGAAGGTTATTTTATTTCATTGATTAAATTATTCATATTTCCATTTTTATTTCTGTTATTTTGGGACATTGTAGATTGTTGAACGACCCTTAAATCATATCTAATCGATAGGCTTATCATGCCCATATCTACTTCTTGGTGCATCACCTTAGATTATATTTCATTTTACATTAGTTTCCTTTTGCCCATTTTCAACCCCCCAATTATAAAATAAGCCGACTTCTTTAAAAATCAAGAGGTCACTCAATTTAGTGCAATAGTTCCCCCCTTTAACCGAGTTTCTCATAAGGTTGTTACCTTGTCAATTTTTAGCATCAACAGTTTCTTATTCTGGCACACCTAATGGGACAAATTTAATGTACTTCAACCTAAAGTGGGTGTCTGAGTCATTAGCCTATTACTAGATTCCAAACAACAAATAACCCTAGCTTGTTAATGCCTCCACTAGTGACAATACGAACTAGAACTCATCTAGTGAATGTTCTGATACCTCCACTAGCCATGTTGCCTATTGCTAAAAAAAATTATGTGGCATGGGATGTTGAAATAACACTTATAGCACCAGTAGCACCCACCGTCGATGCCCCTATCCCGACCTCTACTTTAAAACCTATATCAAAATTCATTGGTGATGGCATGAAAACACCTTCCAAACATCTACAAGATGTGGAAGATGTGTGTTTGGTGCATGGTGTTACTAATCAAAATATAGTGCTAAGGTTGTTCGCAACCTCTTTCAGGGGAAAGGTGCTATATTGGTACCACACTCTACAAGCTAAGACTATCGGTACTTGGGATCAGCTCAAAGATCCTTTCTACAAGAGATTTTCAAATGATGGAGATCAGTCTTCACTCTACCATCAGTTGGTGACCATAAATGGGGCTCCTCATGAATCCATGAATGACTTCAATGCCCAATTTCACATAACTTGGTAGAGAATTCAGGATGCTATCCAGCCACCAACCGAGTTGGTGTTCATGTTCTACCTAAAATCCATCAATGCCAACATATCTATGATGATCCAATCTCTTGGTGGGACTACTCTACTAGATGCATACAACATTGTGATCAAAGCGGAAAACAACCTGATCGATGTTGGGAAGCTGTCACCTCAGCTTGTTATACCTATATTTCTAGACATCTGTTTTTGCCTAGAAATAGAATCTACCAGTGTGCCCGCTCCTCCTCAATCTATGTACACATATCCAAGTGTGCCACATAACATTGCATCCACATCTAATTCTTCAAAAGAATAGATGAGTGACATAAAAGAATAGATGAGTGACATAAAAGAATTGTTGTGAAACCTAGCAAATGAAGTAACTATTATCAAGTGAAACTAGTATGTGCCTCCAAGATCGGCCTAAAAAATTTATCAAAGCGAAAGGCCTTCATACCAACAAAACCAATATCAAGGAGGTGCATGCACAAATCTATAGGCTCAGACAACTAATCAAATAGTGCTAGTTTCTACCTCATTGGGAGTTGTTTAGCCAAGTACAAGCAAAGAGCTGATTGTGGGGGAAAATAACCTCATCAAATATATGAATCCCTGGTGCTTCCCCTGCGGTGATGTGCACATGCCCCAAAATTTTCCGCATGGAAAATTACAACAGAAGGTGGTAGAAAAACACAACCAAGGTGTGGCGTCAAGTTTAGGAGGTTATACATATGCCTCCCCACAAATGGAAAATGTGGTACTTCCTGCTCAAATGCAAGGAATTTCCTTGGAACAAGAAAATGATATAGCTCCTGATCATGCCCTTTTCTCATGGATGGAAGGAGAAGAAGTAGTGTTCACATACGAGGCATCCACATCGGAGACCCTACAAGTACAATCTGATTACAACACTCATTCAAAGAGGAGATTCATGGGAGAACCAGTTAGTCCGCAACCTAAAAGCATCCCCGACCAATCCTCGGTGCTTCCACAATTGCTTTGCAATCGTAGCTATACAAGGAGACTTTTATAACCAAGGCTAAAGAATATAATCCTTCAAATTTTCCACCATTCAACATGGTGGAACAATTGAAAAAATATTCTACTAACGTATCTCTTTGGGATATATTAGCTATTTTGGAGTAGAAGTCATTGCTACATAAGGTCCTTCGAGAAGATATAGTTATTGAATCAACAGAGCAATCACTCAAAGAAAAGGCCATTGGCCTATCACCTCCGGGAAAATTTCTCACAAATAGTGCAGAAGAGACCTCCAATGAAGTTAAAGAGAAGCTGAAACCCAAGCCCTTTTTCTTAATTCTTATTGTGGGAAATAAATTATTGCATATGCCATGGTTGAATGTGGCACTAATACCACAGTAATGCCCAAGCAGATAGTTGAGGCCTTGGGACTCAACTATGAACCTTTAAGAAGGGGGGTTATGAAGCTTGATGAGAAAAAAGTTGAAACCGTAGGTGTCATCAAAGACCTCCCCTTGACCTTATTCACCTACCCAAGCATCATAGTTCTATAAGATACTATGATCATTGATGTTCCTCCCATTTTCAACCTCTGCCTATCCCTAGAATTCACTTACAAAATAGGTGGGTATCTTTCTTTGGATTGGTCTCACCTGATCCTAAGGACCAAGCATGAAGCTAAAATGAAAATAGTGTCTGAATCTTTGCATTCAGAACATGTGGCCAATGAAGCCATGATCAACTTTGAGGCTACTCATACCTCTTTCACTAAAGAAGAAACATATGGTACCGAGCTACTTGAGGATGAGAAGGTAATTGGAGATTAGACTGATCAAGAAGAGGTCCTATCAACTTTGAGGCTACTCATACCTCTTTCACTAAAGAAGAAACATATGGTATCGAGCTACTTGAGGATGAGAAGGTAATTGGAGATTGAATTGATCAAGAAGAGGTCCTCTTGAGTGAATACATAGACACTGATCCTTTTGGAAAATCTCATGCTATCGGATTAGGCACCTATGCCATCTATGATGAAGAACAAGAGATTTTGAAGGTCATAAAGGACCTTGCGATCGATCAAGCCTCAGAGCTATGGAAATTTTAATTTATTAGTGAAAGGTGCAAGGTTGGTACTGGTGTTGGGATATTTTTGACATCTCCAACCAATGAATAGATTCTTAGGTCTTTCCTCTTCTAGTTCACATGTTCACACAATGAAGTTGAATATGAAGGCCTCGTGCAAGGTCTAAGCCTTGTAGAGTAGATGGGCGTCAAGAAAATAATGGTATTCAGAGATTCTAAACAGATAATTAATACTGTCTGAAACATCTCTACAAAAAAGAATGTATGCATGCGGTCTTATAGACACATGGTCTAGGACTTGATTGAAAGCTTTGAAGGTTATAATATTCAGGAGGTGCTTAGAGAGAAAAATTTGATTGCAGATCGCATGGCGATAATAGGATCTCAATTCGATCCCATCTCCAAATTGATCAATAATATACACTCTATGCGAGTGATTGTTCAACCCTCCATGTCGGATAATGATCAAAGCTAGAAAGTGTTTAAAAGTGATGAATACATCGCCTCATTCATCCAAAAATCAAGAGAATTTTCTGATCAACTTCAGCTAAAAATTGAGGAAGCGTATGAAGGGAAAATCATTTAGTTAAGATCTAACAAGATTTTGAAGGGCCTAGTCACTCTCAAAAATATGTTTGACTGTGATGATGTGAGAAATGATAAGAGGAAGTTTATGGAAGAAAAAGTGGACTATGCCAACCTTGAGGTCACAGATGAAAGAAAGTTGATGCAGGAGCATCCTTGGTTCTTTGCAATCCTATATCAACCAAAAATATTTTCATTCAATTTTTTTCTTGTTCTTGTTCAAGTTGGAAGATTTGGTATTTCATCATGTTTGCTCACTATACCTTGTAGATCTATGGTTTCATTTTGGACATGCTCATTTGCCTCATTCCAAGTTTTCAGCTCGATTGGATCTTTTTTGTAACACCCCTCTGTTTTCCTCTTATGTTAGATTAAGATGTTTTATGATTTGATCATTTCTTTTAGAGCGGCATGGACTATGTGTGTTATGAGATGTACTTTCCTTGATGTTATACTTGGCATGCTTTGATTAAAAATAATGTTGGTTTATTATGACATGATTATTGCTCATGAGTTTTATTAACAAAGGAAGTGTCAGTTTGGCGATACTGTATTGGTGAAGGGAACATGATTGTATCACTCGCTTGCGAGCACCCTGTGATTCTGTGATTTCATCTTCATGGTGTGTTTTATAATGATTCTATATTCATGTGCTATTGATGCCTTGGATACAGGTTTGCAGGTACATGACATCGACTCCACCTGGCTTCACAGGTTTGAGTGTGTCGACCCAATGGTATGATGATTGGGAGATAGTAGCTAGGTTACTTGTGTCAAGTCTACACCCTAGCCTTAGTGGGTCGTCAGTTGAGTTAGTTGTGTCTTTGTGGTGCTTGTTTTAATGTTATTTTAATTCTGAAGGGCTCTTGAGTATGGAAATTAATACTTCAAATTATTGCTTTAAATAGTGTTGATATTTATTTAAATTAAAATTATACATTGTGGATAGAAGTTTTTATTTAAGTTAATTAATTAAATTTGATTTATTTAATTAATTAAATTTAATCCAATGTATGTATATATAATATATTTATTGAATTTGATAATAAATAAATTAGGGAAAAATTATTGAAGTAAGTCATCTACAGGAAAAAGTTTAATTGGCAATCAATCTTTTCGAAATTTTCACAATAACAACAACATTTTCTCAAATTTATCAGAGGTTTCAATTTCAATATTTTAAAAAGAAAAGTTGCACAAACTTCATAATGAAATTTAACAGAACTTCTACAGACAAATTTAAACAAATTCTTAGAAGATTACAAAAATCTCTTTCCTCTAAATTTACACAGAGGCTTTCAAAACTAATATAAGTTCCTAAATCACAAATTGTTTCCCTTTGAGTTTTTTCACAGCAATTCAGAAATAAAGAAGCCTTACAATTATTGAAAACAATTTAAAGCTTCTACAACAAAAACACAAAAAACTTCTTGCACAAACAATCTTTCAATCTCAATTAAACCATTTTAAGCAAAGCTTCTATAGAATTGAATTTTGTACAGACAATCTTTCTCAAACAATCAAATAAATAAAATAAAGCTTAAAAGAACTTGTTTTCTTGAAGATTGAAGAGGATGAAGATTGGAGTAGAGCCTCCCCTTCAGAGATCAATTCCAAAGATTTTCCCAAAATCACCACTTCCAGGAAGATGTAAAAATACAGAAAACCCCCAAAATTCTTGAGAATCCCCTTTGTTTTTTTTTTCAATTTTTAACCAAAACCTCTCTCCAAAAATAATATCTTTTCCCCTCCAAAAATATCCCGTGAAGAAAATTCTTTCCTCTCTCAATTAAATTCCCCCCAAATAATTTCTCAACCAAAAGTAAATAATTAATTCTTCTCACACACATGTCAAATTAAAAATATCTTTTCAACAACCAGAAATATTTTCTCAAAGCCTTTTGCATGTTAAAATAATTTCTAATTACAATTTAATTCCAAACTGAAATTAATTAACACTAATTGAAATTTAGAATTTAAAATTAAATTAATTTCCCCTTTTCTTTTAATTTCCTCAACAACGTATTTAATTAATAAATTTTAATTATTTAATAAATAAATTCAACCCATTGGATTAAATTTAATTAATTAAATAAATCAAATTTAATCAATTAACTTAAATAAAAAATTCTATCAACAATGTATAATTTTAATTTAAATAAATATCAACACTATTTAAAGCAATAATTCAAAGTATTAATTTTCATACTCAAGAGCCCTTCAGAATTAAAATAACATTAAAACAAGCACCACAAAGACACAACTGACTCGACTGACGACCCACTAAGGCTAGGGTGTAGATTTGACACAAGTAACCTAGCTACTATCTCCCAATCATCATACCATTGGGTTGACATGCTCAAACTTGTGAAGCCAGGTGGAGTCGATGTCATGTACCTGCAAACCTGTATCCAAGGCATCAATAGCACATAAATATAGAATCATTATAAAACATACCATGAAGAGGAAATCACAGAATCACAGGGCGCTCACAAGAGAGTGATGCAATTATGTTCCCTTCACCAATACAGTATCACCAAAATGACACTTCCTTTGCTAATAAAACTCATGAGCAATAATCATGTCATAATAAACCAACATTATTTTTGGCAAGTTATCGCTTTAAGATTAAGTGACAGTTTTTGAAACTAGCCTCAGAATAATTTCAAACCTAAATGGCTAGTTTGATCGATTGTGGATCCTTCTTGTAACTTGCAAATCCTCATGGTGTGTTTCAAATTGTTCCATGGAGTGTCCCTAACCTTAATTTTAGGTCCACACTTCATCATATGCACTTGTCATGGAGAAATTAAAATTTGAGGCTGACCTATTCATGCACATGTTACGTTTCCTTTAGCAAAGATTGTAATGATCTTTGGCCAATGTTGATGCTTCTAGATCTTTGGATATGATATAAAGCTTATAATGGATCATTAGGATAGAAATCAATCAGGATCAAGTAGATTAAGATGTATATAGAATTCGATTTGTAAGATTTTCGCTTGCATGTATGAGCACTATATTTTGAACATGTTGTATCCATCATTAGGATAGAAATCAATCAGGATCAAGTAGATTAATATGTATATAGAATTCGATTTGTAAGATTTTTTCTTACATGTATGAGCACTATAATTTGAACATGTTGTATTAGGCTTGTGAGCCGAATCTGCAAGCTCGGATGTGGCCGATCGTATGTAATCAAAATTTCCAATAATAAGAATGTTTGTATCTACATTTGCCTCCATATTCTGTGTTGCTTCTATTGTGTGACTCTTTTTGCACAGTCCAGATTGTTCTCTTTGAGGACCCTCCTACGATGACTGCACCAAATTGGTATTAGAGCAAGATTTGTTCCTTGCGAGATCATCAGAGTTTGCAAAGTCCTATTGAAGATTTATTATGGGGTGGCAGACTGAGGATGTGACCTATATCTATAGAGGAATTGTGTAAAGATGGTAGGAAGAAGAAATGGTAGAGGAAATGGAGCACATGGAAATGCAGACCTAGCTGTAAAGGAAATGCTGAGAGGAATTGCTGCTAGATTGGAAGAAGTCAAGATGACCTAGAGGAAAGGTTGAATAGTTGATGATGTAAGTGATGAAGAGGTAGAAGAATAGGAATAAAGGGAAAGAGAAGAGCAACCTAACCTTGATCAGGGAGAAGAGAGGTTCAATAGAGCCCTAACTAGAGTGAATACTAAACCATATTTCAATCCACTAGATTATAGAGGTAAGTTGGATTCAAATGAATTGCTTGATTGGATAACAAAGATGGAGAAGTACTTTGATTTTGAAGGTAGCACAAAAGACAAGAAGGTGATTTTTTCTTGTACAAATTTGAAAGGACATGCATCCTTTGGTGGGAACATTTGCAAACAGATAGGAAAAGAAGAGGAAAAGAGAAGATAAGACCATGGGATCAGATGGTGAATAATTTGAAGATAAATTTTATGCTTGCAAACTATCAAATCAATTTATTTAGAAATGAGAAAAAATTGAATTAGGAGTCAAGTGTGATAGACTATATTGGGGAGTTCTACAAGTTGAATATCAGATCTAGACATTCAAAAGATGAGACCAAAAAAGTAGCTAGACATATGAATGGTTTGAGGTCGTCTATACAAGATGAGATTAGTTTGATTAAGTTTCTAAGAGTGGAGGAGGAATATCAATGTGCCCTAAAAGCAGAAGAGAAGTTGAATAAAAGAAATGAGCAGAGGTAGAGAGGAAGAATTTTTATTGGAGGAGGAAGAGGATTACCTAGGAGTATTTTTTTAGATAGAGATACAAAGTTTGTTGGTAACTTTTGGAGGATACTTTGGAAGAAGTTGAAGATGGATTTGAAGTTTAGTTCTACTTTTCACCCACAAATTGATGGACATAAAGAGGTAGTAAATAGGAGTTTGGGAAATTTGTTGAGATGTTTGGTTGGAGAGAAGATCAAAAGTTTGGATTTAGTCTTTTCTCAAGAAGATTTTGCCTATAATAATTCTGTGAATAGGAGTACTAGAAAAAAACCTTTTGAGATTGTTACTCAAGTTCATCCCAGAGGTATATCAAAATTGTGAGACATCAGTAAGGAGGATAAAAGGAGTGCAAAAGCAGAAGAATTTGCAAAACATATGACGAAAGCTCATACTCAAGTAAAGTAGCAGTTGGAAGATATGAACCGAAAGTATAAGGAACGATCAGATGGAAAGAGGAGACATAGGGAGTTCAAATTTTGAGATGAAGTGATGGTATATTTGAGGAAGGGAAGATTTCCAATTGGCACGTACAGTAAGCTCAAGATGAGGAAGTTTGGACCCTATAATATTTTAAAGAAATTTGATTCAGGAAATGCTTATGAAGTAGAGTTACCAGATGACATATGCATATCACCTATATTCAACATTGTAGATCTACATCAATACCATGAAGAAGAGTTTAGTGAGGATAGTAAATCAAATTGGAAGAAAAACTTCCTAAATAACAATCAGATGAGATAGAAGAGATTTTGGATGTCAAAGATGGAAGGAAAAGTCATGGAAGACAATACAAAGAATATCTTGTGAAGTGGAAGGGTAGAATAGTGGGGGATTTTTCTTGGAATTCTCAAGCTGAGGTAGACCGTATTGGTTTCCCCTTGGCCCAAAAAAAGTGAGGGACTCAATTTTCAATAACCCCAGATGTCTAATGTAGGAGCATCCTAGGTTCTTTGCAATCCTGCATCAACCAAAAATATTTTCATTAAGTTTTGTTATTTTTCTTGTTTAAGTTGGTAGATTCGATATTTCATCATGTTTTCTCACTAGACCTCATGGATCTATGGTTTTATCATGGAAATGCTAATTTTCCTTATTCCAAGTTTTTGGCTCGATTGGATCTTTTTCTAGAAAGTTATCGCTTTCGAATTAAGTGACAGTTTTTGGAATTGGCCCTAGAATAATTTCAAACCTAAACAACTAGTTTGATTAATCGTGGATCCTTCTCATAACTTGCAGATCCTCATGGTGTGTTTCAAATTATTTTGTGGAGTGTCCCTGACCTTAATTTTTTGTCCACACTTCATCATATGCACTTGACATGGAGAAATTAAAATTTGAGGCTGACCTATTCATGCACACATTACGTTTCCTTCATCGGAGATTGTAATGATCTTTGGCCGATGTGGATGCTTCTAGATCTACGGATATGATATAAAGCTTGTAATGGATCATTAGGATAGAAATCAATCAAGATCAAGTAGATTAAGATTTATATAGAATTTGATCTATAAGATTTTTCTCGCATGTATGAGCACTGTGTTTTGAACATGTTGTATTAGGATTGTGAGCCAAATCTATAAGCTCGAATGTGGCCGACTGTATGTAATCAAAATTTCTGACAATAAGAATTTTTGTATCTACATTTTAATCCATATTCCATGTTGCTTCTATTGTGTGAATCTTGTTGCATGGTCTATATTGTTCTCTTTGAGGACCCTCCTACCGTGATTGCACAAAAAGCTAAAAGTCAGAAAAGAAGTTTCACAACATGACAAGGGCATCCTCATGCACTTTTGTGAAAAATATGGAGTAGTGGCCTAGTCATATGATGATCTTAGGGGATATGATCCAAAAATCATCCAATACACCATTGAGCTAACAAAAGGTGCTAAACCCACCCACCAAAAGAAGAGGCCAATGAATTCGAAGATTGAAGCCTTGATGGCACAGGAACTAAAAAAGTTGATCCAATCTAAGATTGTGTTTTTGATCAAGCACAATACATGGGTGTCTAACCTAGTTCCGGTCCAAAATAAGAATGGAGACATTCATCTCTCTGTTGATTTCCATGGCCTAAATAGGGCATCGCTAAAAGATCACTACCCACTACCTTCTATGGAATCAATCTTGCAGACTGTGGCTGGTTCAGAGATGTTTTCTCTGTTAGATGGCTTTTCGGGTTACAATCAAATCCTAGTCAAAGAGGAGGACCGACATAAGACAACATTCACTACAAAGTGGGGAATGTTTGCATGTTCAAAGATTCCTTTTGGCCTTTCAAATGTTGGAGCTACATTCCAGTGAGCAAAGGATATTACTTTCAAAGAACTAATCAACAAGATTATCTTAATCTACTTGGATGATCTAACGATATTCTCTAAATAAAAAGATGACCATTTTGATCATTTGGAGATGGTTTTTATAAAATGCCAGGAGATCAAGGTGTCCCTGAACCCGAAAAAATGTGTTTTCGGAGTGCCTCAAGGAAATTTATTAGGGCATGTAGTGTCCAAAGATGGTATTACCATTATCTAGATTGGGTAAATTCAATCAAGGAGCTACCCCTATTGGTCAATAAAAAGGGAGTTTAGTCCTTCCTAGGGAAGGTGATTTTTTTGAGCAAGTTCATTTCAAACTTTGCAAGCTTGATAAGGCCGATCACCCTTATGATTAAAAAATATCGGCCATTCAAATGGATGAAGGAGGCTAGAGAAGCCTTTGAGAAGGTCAAAGAAGGCATTATTTCAACTCCTGTAATAATAAATCATGACCTATCAAAAGATTTTATCATGTATGTGTCCAGTAGCTGATCTAGTATAACTACTTTCCTAACCTAGAAGGATGATGAAGGAAAAGGGGAACATCCGATAGCCTTCCACTCCCGCACTTTGAAGGACTATGAGACAAGATATAACTTTGTTGAAAGACAAGAATTTTATATTGTCAAAGGCCTCAAGAAATTTTGAAACTTTATCTCTTACAACAAGGTGGTTATATTTGTAGTGCATTCTAGTGTGTGTGAATACATAATGGAAGGAGAAATCACTGAGAAAAGGGCCATCTGGATAACAAAGATCCTAGAGTATGACATTGATATCAGGCCTACTAAAATCATGCGAGATAAAGGGTTGTGTGAATATATGACATCAGATAGGGAAGTACCAATGGAAGAAGAGTAGCCCGAAGTAATCTTGCTCAATGAACCTAAGTCCGAAAGTTATCGGATGGCAGACAAAATGAGATTTATACAAACCGAGAAATATCTAGTACTCCTGTGGTGTGTAAATCAAGAGCAGTCGCATAAAATCTTGAAAGAATTCCATAGCAGCCCAGTATGTAGGCACTTCTCTGTAAAGACAACCACCATTAAGATTATGAGTGTGGGGTATTTTTGGCCCACGTTGTTCAATGAATCATATGCTTTGGTCAAAAGGTGCAAGGAATGCCAATTCTTTGTAGGAAGAAGAAAATTTTTGGCCATGCCACTCAACCCAATAGTAGCGGATGAAACTTTTGTGCAATGGGGGTTGGATTTCATCGGAATGATTAACCCCACATCAAGTGTCGACCACCGACTATTTCACCTAGTGGACCAAGGCTATGCCCTTGAAGAATTCAACAGAAGTAGAGATTGTGAATTCCCTTGAGGAAATAGTTACAAGATTCGGCCTGCCTAAGACTATCATCTCTGACAATGTGAAATATTTCCTGGGGACTAAGGTATGTCAACTCACATTTAAATATGGAATATCCCTGAAGACCTCTTCCAATTATTACCCGCAGGGAAATGGACTGGCTGAGTCAACTAATAAAAACTTAGTCCAACTCATCAAAAGGATCAGGTCAGAACATTAGAAGGAATGGCATCAGAATCTTCAGGAAACAATTTGGGCATACCACATAACCCCTAAGCAGGTTTTGAAGACTTCATCATATGAGTTCGTGTACGGGAAGGATGCATTGTTGCCCATCTCGATGGAAATTCCAATGTTGCAATTACTCAAATATTTAGAGATAGAGAAAAATAGAGCTATGGAGGTGTACCTAGAAAAATTGATGGAATTTCAAGAAAAAGGGGAAAATATCTAACGACCATGTGCAACCGTCAGTAGGTGGTAAAAGAATGGTTCGATAAGAAGATCTCTGACCAGGGTCTTAAGTGCGGGGACCTAGTATTAAAGTTCAATGAAAGGGCCGCAAAGCCTGGTCATGATGGAAAATTTGATACAATGTGGGAAGGCTCTTTCCACATTATTGAGTGTAAGAAACACAATGCTTTTGAGCTCAAAATCATGGATAAAGAAGAACTGAGGATTCGTGTTAACAAAATCCACCTTAAATTATTTAATTAAAGATTACTAATTATTCTACTAGTGTAAATATGTAATTATTGTAATTATTTTCCTTCATTTATTTTTGTCGGCCAGTCTTTCAATAAATTCCATAGTGCAAGAATTAGAGAGAAGTAAAAACAACCCATGATGCAAAAAAATGAACTCATGTGTGGAGAATTGAAATGAACCCATATTGTAGAACCACATGAAAAATAGACAAGAACTTTAAAATATAAGTTGTATATTCATTTACGGTATTATATACTTTGAAGATTACAAGTTCAAAATGGCTTTAGGGCCATACTTTCAAAATTATATCTATATATTGTGTAGTTTATATATATAATATAAAGGCTTTTTTCTAGGAATATTTACAAAAATAAAGAAAAGCATTAACTATTCAGGTAGGAGCATTGTCACTGGTAGCAATAGGATTTTTGTTATCAGTAGGGTTTTTATCACCAGCAATAGGGACTGGAGCGGTGACATCATCAACAACACCAACAACGAGTGGCAGAGAGAACACAAGGTTCCTGAAGTCTATGTACTAGTCAATGCCATTGAATAGCACCACATTGTAGCAGCGTAGCAAGAAGTGACATGAATGGGTGGACCTTTGACGGTGCTTAGCTTGTGAAAGGACCTGAAACCCACTCAGAAATGACACCCATGACACCACAATATCCTCTTCGATATGCTTACGCAAGTCTCTTGCTACAGAGAGGCCCAAACCATATACAACATTTGTCACCACCTCTCCTAGGCCACCTAGGTACTTCTTTGGAAATATTTGAAGTGTCAAGTGCAAAATCATACCCTTTGGTACCTATATGCCAAGGGAAGAAAAAAATTGAGAGAAGATATTTGTGTTCACCCAATATTTATCTTTGTATTCAATGCAATCCCTTCCTAGAACCCACTTCATGGCTATGATAGCCAGTGAGTGCTTATTCTTCATCATGCGCTTGAGGCGCCTGCTAGAAATATCTTTCAAGAATCTTGTTTGGGACTTGTTGCAAACTACTCTAATAGGATTATTCATGGTACTAATCTCTGCACAACTACCTAAGTCTAGCTCTTCGCGAATATAAACACTACTCAACTACCTAATGCAAATCCTAGCTAGTTGCCTAATACTAATTCTTGCTAATCACTAAGTCTATTTTTGCTACTATTATAGGGCCTATTTATAGAAATATTTGAGGTAGTTGCATGCCATAAGCATGATTATAATCGAGTGTTAACTCGAAAACACCACCAAGGGAAAACTCAAAATTCCCACCTAGTTGTGTCTGTAGGTACGAAATGTTGCGTGCAAGATTAAGGAGTGGTAATTAATTAGTGCAAGTTGGTGGTTGTACCAAGCAATCCTCTATACGACCAAGTGTTGAGGTGTCATGCTGTAGGAATTTTCAAATTCCAAGGCATAACACAAATATTTTCAAGTACTCATTACATATTATGCTTAATTATTCCTTTCCATATATTAATTTCCAAAGCATGCGAAAGGTTCATAAGATTTCAATCGCCGACTCAATTTCCCAAGAAAATTGCACTGAAGGATGTGATCACTAATGTCATTAGGAATTCTTGTCTTTTCAATAGGGAAAGTAATTTATTTTGCATGGGAAAGAAAGCTAGTGGTACATGCCGAATTTAATTTAAAAAGGCAGTCGTTGTCTACCGCTTTAAAGCAAAAAATAAAAGAAAAATTTAAGTGTTGCATACAAGAGCTAAACAATGCAGAAAGCTTCTTGAGTACACAAAATAATTTTGAATTCAAAAATGCTGAGAAAACCCAAGCGTAGTGCAGGATAGCGGTAAAGTAGCTAAGTGCAAAGAAATAGCTATAGGAGATTCATTGCTCTGGTGTGGATTGAACCCAAATTGAAAGGCAATAATTCATCTAGGTTTACATTTAGAGCCTTGCATAGTGTTTTAGGTTCCATTCATATCGTAATAGTGTGCTTTTTGAGTAAAAGCTTGCAAAGAATAGAAGCAACCCAAAGTTGTCAAACATAAATGCAAGGTGAAGAAACACAGTTTTTTTGATGCCATGCATGCACTACCCACCATCTATATCTTTGAAGACCTCTCTTACGCTTCACCTGGGATACTAGAGAAGCCGGTGTGGGTAAATAGAAAGGCCATAGAAAAGAAAAAACCCATAGAGACCAAAGCTAAATAAAGGAAATATGGGATAACATTCATGATCCCATCCTCGAAAAGAACCCTAAGACTCTTAGGGAGACAACCTATGAGAGGATGAAGAGAAATAGTGACCCAAATTCTTTGGCATAGAAGTGTTGGTTTAGTTGTATTCCATAGTATATGGTCTCGCTTGTGCACTAGTGCTCAAAGCTTGCCGATGAGGCCATTAAGGATTTCAACCCAAATACCAACACCATCGAGAGCCAAGAGCTGAGAGTTAATATCTGTGTAGAAGCTATCTGGGACATGCTATGCATCCCTAAATAAGGATCGAAAGTGGACAAGATGGGGTCATTCACTCCAACAAGGGGAGAGAAAATATGGAAAACCAAAGATTTGGCTCTTGATTTTTATAACAAAGAAACCAAAAGGTCCAAGGAAGATTAGAAAAAGCCACCACTGATTCTGGTAGAACACAAATATTTCCCCACGGACCTAAATGATGCCTTCTCAATGATGGGATTTGTTTGTGGCCTAGACACCAATAGATATGTTTAAGAATTTCAACTGGGCTTGGGGTTCTAGTTGCATAGGAAATATTTCATTTTCTAATACGAATTTGCAGAATTGATCATCGAGGAGATGCTGAACTAGATAAGAGAATAAAGAACACATCAGAGGTTTAGGTTTCCTTCATTCCTTTTCCATATCTTTTTGCATTAGAACCTTGACTTCTTCAAAAAACATGTGAGCTTGGCCATATTTGATGAAAATGAACAAAGAAGGCTAGTTTCAGTATGGACTCCTCTCCTCTCCTCAGCTTATGATTATTATGTATTCTCAGATTATTTCTTGACTTTGATTCTGCAAGATTTGAGTGAGGATGGTGGTATTTACTGGCTCAATTCAGACCAAATAGAGTATATGCAAAATTTCACTCTGAAATGCGATTGGTTTATTAGATAAATTTCACATTCATTCGGATGTGTGGCTTCATCGGGGAACCATTCTAGCTCCAAGAATGTCTCACAAATCAGGTGTTGGCCCTCAAAATATTTTGGTAAGTATCAATTACTGACTTCACTTTTTGTGGAGGAAAAGCCAAGAAGAGAGGATTTTTCACCTGCTCGCTAAGCTTTAAAATGTTGATTATGGCCAAGAAGCAGATGCATGAGCTGCTTGAAGCAAAGCTAGCTCATCTAGGGCTAGTGTGGATTTGTGAAAAATAGCATTACAACCCCGAAAATGACTTACCAAATGAATATGTCAAGGTAATGCATAACCCTCGACCTTACTAGGAGAAGTGGCAGAATCCACTGAAGGATGCAAATGACATGTTGGTGGACCTAGTTCATATTCCAATCGAGGATAGTCGGCCACCATGGCTCAAGTTTTACTTCCAGTCAGAAAATATAATGAGAAGCATCAAATTGAGGCTACTCTTTACAATAATTTGATAATAAATTTCAACTGGAGTGAAGAAAAGATTAGGGATTTCTAGATTTACAAAAAAGAAATCCACCGCACTGATGCCCCTTATGAGAGCATAGAGATGGATGATAGGTTTGATAAATTAATGAATGATGAACATTATGATTTCGATGCAAGTGATGATGAAGATACCAACCTGAAGGAGGCTGAAACACATACTGGGGAAGGAAAGGAGAAGGAAATGGAAGTTCAGGAGGCCCTAGAGTAGCTAAAAGAAAGGGAAATGAAGCAACCTATCAAGGTATATTCAAATGTGCAAGTGAACATATCATGTGTGAGGGATTCACTGATTCACACCTAGACCACGAAAAAGAACTAGAACAACCTCACAACAACAGTTAGAGGCTATATGGTGGAAGGATCAAAACATATCAAATGACAATGCATAGAAGAAACTTTAAGAGAG
The DNA here is from genome assembly GCA_007115665.2 of Sequoiadendron giganteum. Taxonomy (NCBI): domain Eukaryota; kingdom Viridiplantae; phylum Streptophyta; class Pinopsida; order Cupressales; family Cupressaceae; genus Sequoiadendron; species Sequoiadendron giganteum. Next base: position 372,730,576 of record CM021108.1, on the reverse strand, counting down.
TGTTTGCAAGAGTCTGCAGTGACCCAAGAGCTCGCAACAAGTCAGGGATCGTAATCATTTACATTGTAGGTATTTTTCACTTCTTCTCTTTCTTCACAATCTTTAGTTTCTCCTACTATGTCTGTGGCACCCCTCACTTCAATTTCCAACCCTTCCTTCTCCACTTCTGCAACAATGGTCGCGAGAGGTTTTACAGAGTTCTCCCAGGTAGCACCAATTTTCCTTTACTCCACCGTGGACCTTTCTACCTTTCACCTCGACCCAGTCCACATCCACTATCACTTCACATCTTGCCTCCATGACTGCCATTGGTACCCCTCTTGCTCCTACTGCGTCAACCCCAACCCAGTCTGCCCAACAGATGGAACCTGCTATGGCTCTACTTCAGCCACCGATTCCTGTTTGTCCTCCCGCTAGTTCACAAATAGGGATTTTGCATATTCCTTCTTTCTCCCTACAAATAATCAATCTTCCAAGAAAGAAATCACCTAGAGCTACAACCTTCTCATTCCCTTTCACCCTTCCTCCTGGTGCACCTTTTGCAGGTGGACTCATCTGGTCACCGAAAGAATTTTTGTTGAAGGGTGATAAAATGAAACAGGAACAGGCTATTAGGATCCAGAAGCAAAAGGCCAAGGATGATAAAAGGCTAGTAGAATCAAAGCTATAGACTATTTTCAATGAGGCTCAATAATCGCTGCATTTTGCAACCATGTACCCAACCATCATCAAACCAAAAGGAGATATGTAGCTCGATGATTACAACATGTATCCATGGGACTCAATTTGAGCATAGCCTGACCACAAGAAAAATTTGAGCTCATGGAGGAGACACATTGGGTGGTGACCACTTAATTTCTCAAGTTTGGTTGCCACCTGAAGAAGAGAATAGAAGAGCTGAGAACTGTCAAGGAGATGGTCGATGTTGTGTTGGCAAAGGACAAAGTGAGGTCTATTGAATTTGAGCGCTTATCACAACAAGCAAAGATGGAGTGAGCTAAAATCTGGGAGGAACTTGCAAAGTTCCAATCCTGTGATCCCAACCTAGTCACCGAGTTCCAGTTAAAAAATCAAGAATATCAAGACCAGTTATCTTTAGTGGAGTAGGAGATGAAACGAAAAAATGAGGAGTTTGAATGCCAACATGCTCAATTAGAAAATAGATGCAATAGGACACAGGTTTTGAGGCCCGATAGACTCAACTGGAGAGTGAGGTCTAGGAAATGAAGTCTTACTTTGAGAGGGAAGCACAAAATAAAGAATGGATTGAAGTAAAGTGGCTCAAAAAATCAAGAACCCTGTAGGAACAAATTTTGGCCGTAAACAAAAGGATTGCAGAACTCACATAGGATGTTGGTTCAAAGTATGCAAAGATCAACACTTTGAAGAATCTTCCCCAACCTCATACTACCTAGTTGGATCTCCTTCTAGTGGCCCAACAATTGTATATATCATACTGGGATAAGGTCAAGGCCTTTTGCCCGACTCTTCAATCGACACTCCAATTCATGGTGGGGGCAACAAGTTTAGGTAGGGAGATCCATGGAATGATTGAGCAGTTCCTATAATCCATAGCGAAAAATGTTTCCAAGGTCAAATTTGTTTTAGATAAGCTATACATGATCCCAAATGAGGACTTAGCAAATGCAAGAATCAGTGACTGAAAAGATGTTGCCAAAATAGTGAACAAGTTCATCCACTACCACACAACCATCCTCCATGCTAGTGAATGCACTACCACATTGGACTGAACCATGAATAGCATGCGAGTGAGGTTCTCCTAGCTAACTTAGATGGGCTTACCTTCCCCATTTCTTTTAGATGAATCAATGGACACAGTGGAGCAGATTATGATAGAGATTCAAGAGAAGCAACAGGACGCATCCACTTTTCAGAGCTTTAGTTAGTCCCTTACTACAAAATATATTGAGGGCATCGCCCATTTGGTAGCATGGATGATCTTCCAACGCGAGTCCTCAGCCGATATATCCACATCGCTATCATACAAATAAATAACCAATATGCACAAAGTTTAAGAGAATCTACACAACATATCAACACCATTTGAGGCTGTAAAGCATGGAAAAATTTAATACTAAGAATCGACAATACTTTAAATTAATTCATTTATATTCCAAAGAAAGTCGACATCATAAAATCCAATCGATTCCAAAACAACGACTTAAAGTCGTTAAATAGACTCATAATATTTCCAATTAAATTCATACACATGTCATCTTACATGACATTGATAATAATACAAAAATATTTGTAACATAAGTTTACAATTCGAGACAGGCATTATGTCACCTTAAGCTCTACATTACATAATCTAAAGAATACTATAAAACATAAATGAAGATAAAATCCTTTGATCTTCAATCCATAGCTTATCTTCAATAATGAAGACGAGAACAAGAATCAGGCACTTTTTCTGCCCAACCTCGAAGCTTACGCTTCCCCAAAATTCCTTTGTCATTCAAGAAATACCCAACCCTACACAAATCTCTTAGCAAAAAGCAGTTGACAAGCAAGATGGAATCTGGTGCGTGCCTAGTATAACTAGTAAAACCACAAGCATTTTCATTTTTCTAATTCATTTAAGAAACAAGAAAGTTTGATACTAGGATATGGTAGAGAGTTATAAATATTCTATCTGTTTCAATGGTCCTTAAGTTACTTGGCCAAGTAAAATGTCATGCACGACAAATAAAAGTAGTTTTGGAAAAGAAAAACTACACTCTCTAATAACCCATATTCGACACCCGTCCCGAAAGGTAACTTTCCAAACACATGACATGCACATTCATTTATCAAGCATGCATGGTTCCAATCAAAATAAAATGATCTTTCACAAACACATGAACTGCACTTTATCTTTCAAGAAAACATGGTATTTAATGCAATTATTTCACATATTTAACTCTTAAATAACATTAAGTTCTTTAAAAATAAAATAATAAAATAAATTTAAAAGAAGGTGTATCTCAAGTATGTAATCTAAGTACATATTTAAACAAGAATAAATGAGCACACATTCTTTCGGTTCATTTACTAATATAATTTATCTTCAATTCAAAATAATTCCTTTCTAATTCATTTTTCACATTTCCATAAAAAAAATATCTTTTCAAAAATGCATCATAGCAATCTTTAAATCATTCCTTGAGAATTATCAAATTCCACTTTTACTTTTCAAGCATGTTAAAATAAATAAAATTATTTAATATTATCCTTGTAAATTTAAACCAAGAACTTTCAGCTATGTATTTCTGTAAATGTTTCCCTATCTTCTTTGTTTCATTCATTTTGAAAATTAAATCTATCTAACAGTTTTGTTTTTTCTAAAGATTTTCTAAATCTAAATGAAATATACATTTTTCTGTGGGAATCTTTACTAAACCAGAATTTCCTAAAATAATAAATCTACTCTCTCTTGATTTTTTTGTGTTCAAGATCATTCTACAATTTTCTGTTCAAATCTATACTTTGATTTCACAAAAAAATTAGTTTTATGTTTGATATTTTTCCTAAATTTGATAATCACAGTGATAGGTTTTTATTTGATAAAATACATAAATAAAAGAAAATGATTCAAATTAAACATTCCAAGATTGTTAATTGGTAAATAATGCTTTCTTCAAATCTACCTGGTAATTTCCTGAATTTGGTTTGTGTTCTTGACTATCTTTCTCCTTCTCAGTAATGTCGACAGTCCTCCTTTATGCATCGACTGTCTTTAAATCTGTGTCTTCCTTACTTCTTTTCCACTTGCCTCTCCTTACTTCTTTTCCATGTGCCTCTCCTTACTTATTTTCCACTTACTACTCTTATGTTCTCCTCCTCCCTGTGCACTTCCTTCTCTTCACTTGCTACACACCTCTCTTTCTTCCTATGCGCACCTGGGAGTGGCAGTAATTGTGTCCTTACTACAACAGCCTTCTCTTCCACTGGTCACGCCCTATACTCTCCTCACATGTGAGGGATAAGAAAAATCCCCAATTACTAAAACCAAATTATTATTTTTTGTTTGTTCCTTAGTTCGTTCTTCCTAACTCCCTCCTTCTGGCACATACTCCTCCCTACTTCCACACACACAAGGGAGACTAGAAGAATGAAGTTTTAAAAAAAATTACTGTTCTCCCTCTCTCTTTAGCCACACCTTCTACTCTAGTGGCTGCGTGCTAGCTCCTCCTTCTCACGCGGATGGGGAGATGAACAACATTCAAGAGATTTCAAGAATTCTCACTATCTTTGCATGGGTCCTCCCTCCCTTCTCTAGCCACATGCCCTCTCCCTTGCACTCACATATGAGTGGGTTAATCAAGTCCAAATAAATGAATTTATAAACTATTTTTTATTATTTCTCTTATGGCTGTGCATTCTCCTCTCCATCCGCTTGCACGCATGATGGTGTTAAGGAGAATCAGAATTCTTCAAAGAAAAATCAATACCTGTCTTCTCCCTTCCCATGCGTACCATGGAGTTTGAGAAGCCTCTAATTAAAATAAAAATTAAACTCTTGTGCTCTCTCCTAAATCAGATGAATCCCCTGGAAAAATATCCATCATATCATGTTTGTTTTTTCTGTTCTTTATCAAAAACGGGTTTTTCACTCTCCCTCTCCTATTCAAATTTTCCTTTTTTCCCCTTTACTCATGCAAAATATGGAGTTATTTACAAAGCCAGATCCACTTTCTTAGATTTGATCTCCAATCTATTTGGCCATAACTCCAAGCTTAAATTTTGATTGCATTCAATTTTGGCTGAAAGATATTTTTTTCAATTTGTAAACTGTTGATTTGAATTCCATTCCAATTTTTGATAGAAAATGTATTTCTTGTTTTGATTTGTTTTCAATAAATTAGTTTGTTATATTTAATTATTTAAACATTTATATTTCCTGTCTTATTTTTCAAATGAGAAAATAACAATTACATCAATACACTATTTTAAACTTTTATATTTTCGCAATTAAAGGTTTATTCCAAAAGTTTGAAATAAGAAAATTATTATTTTTAGCTAACAATAAAATATTTACACAAGGAATTCAATTTTTTTAAATAAAAATCAATTTCCTCACAAAATAATCAAATTGACATTTTAAGCAAACATATTTTGTTTCACATATATTTGAGAAATCAATTAAACTTATTTTAAATTTTCTCATAATAATCATCACGAAAATGCGTTAAGATAATAACTAAGTGTGTGTGTGAGATTCCATCTTCCTCATAAACGTCTAATGGCTAAAACAACTCTACCTGATCAATGTTCTCGCCTTCACGTTCACCTATTCTTGCGTTCACTTGCACTCGAATTTTCATCAGCAATGAAAAACCCTAAATTTCATAAAAATGTGTTTCATATCATTTCATTTGCATTTGCATTTGCATTTCAATTTAAATTTCACTTTCAATTTCAATTATAATTAATAATCTAAGATAATAATTAAAAATATCATGATTAATAATTGCATTTAAATAGTCAACAAAGTCAATACGTGATAGAGGCCGACTAGTTGCCTCTGTAGACTACTCTCTCCAAGCTTTGATTACGTCGCACCATAAATAGGACTCTGGTCTATGAACCAAAAAAATTTGGGTTCTTCATTCCACAAGAGAAAAACTCCTGGTAATCGCCAAAAGCTGTGAACAGAAATTTCCTCAAGCTCCCTCTAGGTGGTTTTTATTTTTGCTAAGTACCAGCCTGCACCCCATTTGTTTGAACATCATCGGGCTCCTTTTTGCAAAAATATTCGTCTGACTGCTACCACGTTTCTACCAAGAGCTCTTTGCAGGGATTGCTTTCTTCACTCTTCTAATGGCTCCTGCCATGCTTCCATGTGTCTTCACCGTACAGGTTTTCATTGCAAGGAGGGAGGAATGAACCACAAGCTCCGACATGTGACCACATGTCTCTTCTGGGACTTCATCGAGAAGAAGTAAGGAGCAAGAAACGAGCCTCACCAAGATTTCCATGTGTTCTAACTGCCTTCGTGGGTGAGTGACACATGTCAGCACTGTGTTTTGTTGGGACCACTGACATCAATTGTAGGGGATGCATCTGGTTCATAAATGACCCCATTCCATGTGTGAATTTTTTATGTTGCAACGACCAAAGGAAATCATTGCTTTGGGCATCATTGTTCATGATTCATTTTTTTTTTTGTTATTGGCCCACCAGGAGGTGGGATTTCTATCTATAAATACTGCTTCTTCTTTTAAATAAAGGGTTCAGAACTTACAGGAAAATTTGTGGAAGGACATCAAACCTCTTGTATTGGTTTAGCTTATTGTATAAGATTCACAGTCTATGCCATTGGTTGGCCTTTCTGTTTCTTGACTATTTGATAAAGCTTTATACTGTGCCATTATTGTATTGAGTAATTTGTTTGCAGAATTCTATAATTTCAATATAAGCTTACTGATTCATACCATGTTGTTGAATCTTCTTTTCAGTAAATGTATGGAGGTTATTTTATGTCATTGAGTATATTATTTAGATTTTCATTTTTATTTATGTTATTTAGGGACATAGTAGATTGTTGAACGACCCTTAAATCATATCTAACTGGTAGGTTTATCGTGCCCATATCTAATTCTTGGCGCATTGCCTTAGATTAAATTTCATTTTACATTAGTTTCCTTCTTCCCCTTTTCAACCCCCCAATTACAAAAGAATTCGGCTTCTTTAAAAATCTGGAGGTCACTCAGTTTAACATAATAGGTCCCCTCTTTACCTGAGTTTCCCATAAGGTTGTTACCTTGTCAATTTTTGGCATCAACAATATCATTTTGTGATATAGGACTAGTTGGTTGTTGGGACATTTGTGATGGATTGTGGGAATTTATGTTTTGGATGGGTTGTGAGCTGGTGATGAGAGGTTGGGAGTTTCCTTGGTTCAACATTCCTTGTAAAATAGTGGATTGAGATGGAGGAATATAGGTTTGAGGCCCCATTTGATTTTGCATCATGAAGGGGGCCGTAGGAAAAGATGTGGATGTTGTCATTAGATTTTGCAATGGTACTGAAATAATAGGACCTTGAATCCATTGATTGAATGGATTCCCTTGACCGATGCTTAGGGATTTCCTTGTGCTTGGGATGTAGTCAAGGTACTTCCTTGGTTGATAGGTTTCATAACCAAGGTGTTTTTTTGATTTGGATCGATGATAGATGGGTTGGATGTGTTTTGCGACACCAATGGTATAGATGAGCCCATGGAAGGATTGGGTAAAGATGTCCCCATTTGCATTGAGGGTTGAATTTTTGATATAGTATTGCTATGTCCTTATGTACTATCTTGAGATACTTGGTCCATATTTCTTTGCATGATGGTGGGAATACTTGGGGTACTCATGGATGTGGATGAAGATGGGTGTCCTCAATAGGTGGAGGTGGTGGTGGAATAATGAGGGTCAAGAGGTTTATGTAGTTGTTTCATATTTTTGGGGATGGGAGGAGCACCAAAGGTAGGTGTCCAAGTGGTTGTCGGAGGTGAAGGATTGGTATCAAGGGTACCCACAAGTTTACTAATTTCAAATGAAAGAGTTAGACCAAAGTATTTTGCAAGACCACCTACAAGGCTAGGAGGAGATGTTTAATTTATCCCTAATCGTGGAGTGGTGAAGAATTGTTCCAAATTTTGTGCCATATAAACGATGGGGAAATAGGAGTTGTGTTTTCAAAGGCTTGATTTTCCATGATCTCCTCCTTAGTGAGCTCAAATGGATTGTTTGTGATGTCTTCTATCTCATATGGTCCCATCAGAGATGATGGTTGTTGTGATGGTGTGACTTGGATTCTTGGGTCAAATTCTAGAGGATTTGGATCACTTGAGGTAAATGTGACTTTGGTTTTCTCCATGATTCTCTTGTATTGAGATCTCATTTTTACCATAAATTTTGGGTCACTGGTGGGAGAGTTGTGTTGAGATTTTTAATGTTTGAACTCTCTAGTTGACTCAAATCTAGGTAAGAGGGAAACTCTCAGTATTTTTGGAGAATGATGATAATGGGGGATGAAAAGATGAGTGATATGGAAAGTGATATTTGCAATCATTTTGGGACAACACTTTTGAATTTCAGTTTTATGTTTTGATGTTAGGATAAAGGATGTTGATGAACTTGATAATCTTTAGGGTAGAATCACGACCTTCAAGATAAACTAGCTCAAGGATGTTAACTAAATTATCTAGGTGCATGGAAAAGGATACATTTCACATACAACACAACCAAGTTAGAGGTTGGTATGATTGAAAGTTTTTCAAAGATAGATGAGGTTCAAGGTGAAATTTGATGAAGGGGTGGATGAAATGTTTGACCCAATATTTGACTTAGAGTAAACCTTTATTTTCTGAGACCAAGGTAGTGAGAATGATGCTAGACCTCTAAAATGTTCAAATCCTAAATACCCAATGTTTGAATTTAGATGAGAGGATAAATGGGGATTTTTAAACCTATTCTCCTTCTCCTAGCTCGAGCATAGTAGTTTCTTAATGAATGGTAATGATTTCGGTAAAGTATTACAACCCACTTCCTGCCAAAATTTGAATTGGGATGTCTATGCCTAAAATGATGAGATGTAGGTTTTACTTCACAAACTTTGATTGTGTGATGGATCATTTAGAGAAGCTCAGTATCATGAAAAAGACCATTATTTTGACTCTGAAAGAATGCATATAATTTTGGACTATATCTTGAAGCGTGTCTATAAAAAAATTCTCCCAACCTATCTCTGTTATTGTGAAGTGCTAGAAGATGTTTCTTGAAAGATTTTGGTTTAAGAATTTTGAGTTTAAAGTGACGACTTGTAGATCTTGTTTTAGGGATCTTGAATTTGTGTGAGATCATTAAATAAGAGGAAGATATTTATTACCACACGAGAGGTGGTAATTGGGCCTTCTAGCCAAAATATCAGCTCTTCACTCTTCTTTATCTAAGATGGTTGCAAAAATTATCCATTGATTAGATGTTTCTTTGGTTTCAAAAGTGAAGGTTCTCAAATTGTTGATAATATCATTTGTTCTCCCTCAATGTATTCAAAGTTTGGTTGAATGATAGCACCTGTAAGGTTGGTTTGTAGAACAAGAGTGATTGGTCTCCACATGGTCATGTGCGGTTTAATTGCGTCAAGTTTATCTTGCTTAAGTGAATTGATTTTACAAACACTCATCTTGATTATGTTTTCAAACTAAATGTTTATGTCAAAAACATCATAACTTTCACAATGTCCATTTTGTGAAAATCATGAGATTAGAGACATTATTGCCTATTTTGTCTTTGGGAAATATGGATTAAGATCGAGTCAAGATATTTAGAAATCACTAAGGATAGAAACCCTTAGAATCAATAGTAATATCAAGGCTAAATCAAGAGGCATCCATATTTAAACCAAAGTGTTTGAAATTTTGAAGATAGTGAATGATTTTTTTTTGAAACTTTTTGGAATCCAAGCAATGTATCAAACTAACTCACAATCACGTATAATACTAGGTTTGAAATGGATATACTCATTGAATTCCCACTTGGATTTCTCCAAACACTAAATAATACAAATAGTTAGATATTTGGTGACACTAGATCCCCTCCACGATATACACTTCTCGGGAGGTCACCAAATCTCAAAATCCTTAAAATCCAAAGATCAAAAGGATTTTTCTATTTCTATAATTGAATAGTAAGAATGTTGGATGGCTTCAGAATGACCATTCTTGGACCAACAATTATTAAGGATTTTTGAATTCTAAACAAAGGTTTGTAATAAGGGCTTCCAGTTTAGGGGGTGCAATAATAAACTTCATCAAGATGTTTCCCAAACCTTCGAACAAGGTCTTTACACATCATAAAGACATTGGGGGAGAGCTATCATGTACTGCATCCCATTGATCACAATTTTCATTGCAACCACACATTTATATCATGGTTTGGAAGAACTTGGATTTAGTTTGATACTGCCTGGGTCGTTCCCTCCTTTTGAAGTGGGGAGGTAGGCCCTCTAAAGATGAACAATAGAAAGGAAGTACGTCCGTAGTTCAATCATATTTTCTTGCATGAACAAAGAGAGAACACACACCACGTATTTTTCTCACACTCGCAAAGGGGGTTCAATTTTAATTCAAATGAAATATGTAGGTGATTTTCCAAAGTTAAAGAATGTTTTTTTTTCTCAAGATCGCCAAATGTTGTGAGAGAATTGCATGCGCATTCACAAACAACATTGTAAATCACAAAACATAGCAAACAATTGTAAATTTTAACCCTTCAAAGCAGTGACAAGTTCTTTTTAAGAACTAAATAAAATATGAACTTGCTTTGTTCAGTTTTAAGCCCAAAGTAAAATGATGATGTGAAGGTCCAATTTTATTCAACTAAGTGCGTTCATTTTAAACCCAAAAAATAATGATGAGGGTTCAATTTTAGTCAACTTTAAAAATGAGTTTTAAGCCCAATTGAAATCTAGTTGGTCCTAAGATTGTAATTTTTAAACCCAATGGAAAATTAGTTATCCTAAAGAGGAAAGCATGAACATTGGATTATAATCGCCCCAAAGCGTTAAATGCTTGTTAATTTTAGCTCCATGTATTTCAACCTACAACACCCTATTAGTCTAGCAACCATAACATAGTTAGATGTAAATTAGTAATCAAATAAATCAAGGAAATCAAAGAACATGTTGAAAAATTGATCGAAATAACTTCTTACCAAAGTTGGACATTTTTGAACATGATAGCATTGCAATTTGAAGTTTGGGCATCACTCTGGTGAAAATGGCCATCGCTCTATAGCATAAATAGTGAGCATGATAGTGTTGGTATTTGGCCCAGTTTTTCTACTAATAGTAGCATCACATTTTGAAAATTTTCAGTGTTTCCCTGGTGAAGTTGGGCATCACCATTTGAAATTTTTGATTCCTCCAGATTAAATTGGTGTCACCATATTTGAATCAACATTGGTGCATTAATTTGACGTTGATGTGTCAAATTGTGCAAGCATTGCTATATGGCGACGCTCTTAAAAAAGTGTCATTGTTTGTAGTTTGGGCGTCATTGTAACATGAAAAACAACAAACAAATGGAATTCAAGCTAAAAAAATTTATTGGTTTTCCCTCCTTCTAGCGCCAGAATGTGAGATGAGGATTGTCAGGGTGGATCTATTACACTTGATCCATGATGAATCAAAGTATAATGAAGCCACTAAACCTCAATCTACCAAACAAGATCATTCAAATTCAAAGTTAAACTAAACATTTATTGAAACTAAAAACTAAAAACTATGAAAACAGTTAAATTCCTACTCTAACCCATTTGAAACTTATCCTGTTTTGGAATTAGTGTCATGTTGATGTGGAAAAACAACCATTTCCCAATCCCATGATCAGTGAGCCTATTTCAATCTATTTTATGGAAGAAAATTGATGAAACCATTGTGATAAAATGGATTAAAAATTGATTTATGCTAAAATGAACATGATGTAAGCTAATTAAACATGATTTTATGTTGTAAATGAACTAAGTATGCAATTTCTTAGCTATTTCTAAGTGAAAAGATTCAAACCCTAATTTATAAACAAGATAAGATGAATGCATGGAATCCATTAATGGATGTCTTAATCTATTTATGCAACTAAAATGAACTAAAACAAGTTAAAAGTGAGTAAAATATGAGTGTGGATGCAAGTTAATTCAATAGCATAAGTTTGCAATTGAAAGATGGATCCATTTGTCTCCAAATAGGGTTCTATTTATAGGAGAGTAAATGCGAAATAGAGGGTTGAGATTGAAAAGTTTAATCAACAGTTAAGGATGAAAGGAAGAAGAGGCATGGATCATGGATTCTCATCAATGGATGGGAATGCAATATGAAAATTAATCAAGGGCTCACATTTGGTTCAAACAAACATACTTTTGACCTGCACACATAGGCTAAAAGGTGACTTGATCAAGAGATTAAAAGATAACTTGAAATTGAGGTTAAGTGAGAATATCCCTTTTCAAATGATTGGAGGAAAGTGAATATTCCTTTTGACATATTTTCATGGGTGAGGATAAAGGTTAATTTTCAAATTAAAACAAAAAAGGGGGATACGGAATATTCCATGGAAATATTCCCCTTTTAGAGGGAAAATAGATTAATTGTTAATTAAATAAGGTTTTATCATACAATTAAGGGATTCTAGAGGAATAAAGTGATTTTCATTAAATTAAATGATTTAATGAATGTAGAAATGTGAGAATGACATTTAATTGAATAACTTAGGGTTATTCAATTAAATTAGAAGACTCGGGGAATTAAATTAAATAGTTCAATTTATTTAATTTAATGAGATGAAATGTTAGCGTGAAAGGGGGTGAATTAATCTAATTTGATGAATTAGGTTAATAGATGTAAATGACATAAATAATTTAATAGCTAGACTAGTTTAATCAATTAAGTGAAAAGTGGATGGGTTTAAGAAGAAACAATGTTAGTAAACCTGTTTCTAGTGCATGATATTGATCAAGACATTTTTCAATGTCTATAGTTATTGCCAATCTTGTCTTGCTCCTTAGTTTAGGATTGAAGCTTGTAAAATGATAGAATTATTGCTAACAACATAACAGTGATATATATATATATTGCAGCCAATATCATTTTAAATTTCATATATTAATCCTTCAACATGAATTTTAACAATGAGTTTATTATTTTGTGACCAAATTAACTAACCTAAGTTTATTTGGTGGGATTAATATAGCAACTTTGGTAAGTTTTGAGTATGGTGATGTTCATTACCCATGCTATTGTAAGTGTAGACACTTAAAAATGTCTTGATGGATCATATTGGCTAACTAACATCATTTCCTCTTTAAACCCATCCTCTTTTTGCTAAATTAATTGAATTATCCTAGCTAATTGATTAATTGCATCATTTGCATCTATTAACCTAATTCATTAAATCAGTTTAATTCACCCCCTTTCACGCTACCATTTCATCTTATTAAATTAAATAAATCAATATATTTAATTTAATTCCCTCAGTCTTATAATTTAGCTAAATAACCATATGTTATTTAATTAAATTTCATTTAATCTCTCTCCCATTCATTAAATTATTTAATTTAATGAATATCCCTTTAATTCTTCAAATCCCTAATTGCATGATTAAACCTATGAGAATATTCCTTATCCCTTTTTTGCACAATTAAAAATTTCTTTTAATTTGCAAAATATACTTATCCTCAACTATGAGAATATTCCAAAGAATATTCTCTCTCCTCCGATCATCTCACTTGGCTTTTTGAACAAGCTAAATATTTAAGCTCTTGAGCAAGTTACCTTGTGACTTGTGTGTGTAGGTCAAAAGTGTGTTTGTTTGGAACAAATGCAAGCCCTTGATTAATTCTCATCTTGCATTCTCATTCGTTGATGAGAATCCATGATCCATGCCTCTTCTTCCTTCCATCCTTGATTGTTGATTAATTTTTTCAATCTTAACCCTACATTTCTCATTTTCTCTCCTATAAATGGAACACTATTTGGAGACAAATGGATCCATCTTTCAATTGAAAACTTATGATGTTGAATTCACTTGCACTCACACTCATAATTTACTCACATTTAGCATATTTTAGCTAATTTTTAAATGCATAATGGCTTTAAGCTTCCATTAATGGCTTCCATGCATCCATCTTAGCTTTTTTATAAATTAGGGTTTTAATTTTTTAGCTTAGAATTAGCTTAGATTAGCTTAGAAATTTTATATCTACATATTTTAGCATTAAATCATGGTATATTGGCTTTTACATCCATTTAATTTAGCTTGCATCATGTTTAATTTAGCATAAATCATGTTTTCATCTATTTATCATAATGGTTTCATTGATTCTCTTCCATAGAAGATTGAGATAGGCTCATTGATAACAAGATTGGGAAAGGGTCATTGTTCCACATCAACACCACCAATTATAAAATAGGATAAGTTTCAAATGGGTTAGAGTAGGCATCCAATTGCTTTCATAGTTTGTAGTTTTCAGTTTCAATAAATGCTTAGTGTAAACTTTCAATTTGAATGATCTCGTTTGAGATTGAGGTTTAGTGGATAAATTATGCTTTGATTCATCATGGATCAAGCATAATCGACCCACCCTGATGATCCTTATCCCACATTAAGTCTATAATCCACATAAATATTTCTTAAAATTTAGACATCTCGCATCATGAATCTATTGGAGATTGTTGAAATTGTGTTTTTTTTTAGTTGATTATTAAACAACTATGTCCTTAATCAAATTCTCCCTCATTTAAATCCTTCGAATACACAACTGATTTAACTAGAACAACATATCTTCTTGAATGAAATAATCCAACCATTGAATCATATCTATTATTACTCATTCTTTACATGCATTAAAAAAAATCAACAAAATCTGGATCATCCCCATACATATGTTTTAGTTCTTCAAAACCCAATACTTCTACCTTCATTTCTATCAACAAATTCCTTCTCCTACTCAATGCATTTGTAACTTTATTTGACTTCCCACTCTTATACTTCAAAACAAATATATAATTTGTAAGAATTCAACCCATCTCATATGTCTTTGGTTATACTTTCCCTGATTGTTCAAATACTACAAGGCTTGATGATCAGTGTACAAAAAAACTCCTTAGGCAACAAATAATGTCTCCACTTCTTCAAGTCTTGAATTATGGCATAGAATTCTTGATCATAAACTGAATATCTCCTTCTAGCATCACTCAATTTATCATTGAAATAAGCTATTGGTCTTCCTTCTTGACTCAACACTAATCCTATTGCATTTCCACTGGCATCGCAATCAACTTGAAATACTTTATCAAAATTATGCAATACTAACACTGGTTTCTTTGTTACTTTTTTCTTTAGAAATTCAAAAAAAATTTGTTCTTCGGATGTCCACTTAAATTATTTCCTATATCCTCTCATTGTTTCTATCATAGGTGTGTAAATTCTACTAAAAATTCTTTTTAGTAGAAACTTGCCAATCTATGCAATGATCTTACCTCTCCAATTTTCACCGATGTAGGCTACCAGTGTAGGCCACCGGTATAGGCCACTCAACAATTGCTTTAATTCTTAGGGTCCATCTTCAATCCTTCAGTAGAAATTAAAAAACCCAAGTATACCAACTTTTTCTTCTGTAATACCCCTCTGTTTTGATTTTTGTTCAAGTTGCTTTATGCTATGTTTGGTTGCAATTACTTTGATACTGGATACTTTTTTTTATGATGTTTTGATCGTTACTATTGACTGACAACTATTATTGTGAGATGCAGTTATCTAATTATTGTTTCACTTGCATTATGGATTAATGTTGTTGTAGAGTTAACATGAGATGTTATTATGAGATTTCTGGATTATGATGGAAGTGTCAGTTTCGATGAGTGTATTAGTGAAGAGGACGGTTTCACATCACTCGCTTGCGAGCGCCCTACGAATCCGTAATTTCTTCTTCACGGTGTGTATTATATGCTGGATATATTGTACACTGTTGTTTACTTGGTTGCAGGATTGCAGGTACATGACATCGACTCCACCTGGTTTCACAGGTTTGAGCGTGTCGATCCAACGGTTAAGTTGAACGGGAGATAGTAGCTAGGTAACATGTGTCAAGTTTACACCCTAGCCTTAGTGTGTCGTCAGTTGTGTGTGTCGAGTCATTGTCTGTCTTGCTTTGATGTTATTTAATTCTAAAGAATTCTTGATTTGAAAATAGATATTTAGAATAATTGCATTTAAATCATGTTGATGGTTATTTAATTTAAATAATGCAATGTGGATAAAAGTTTATATTTAAATTAATTAATTATATTTAGTTTATTTAATTAATTAAATTTGATCTAAGGGGTTGAATTTAGTTATTAAATAATTAAATTAATTAATTAAACGTGATGCAAGAGAATGAAAGGAAATAAAAGAATTAAAATTAAATTTGGAAATTAATTCCAACGTGTGAGAATTAAATTAGAAATTGTAATTAAATGTTTATTTGGAAAATTAGTTGCAACTTTGGAAATTAATTTATTATTTGAAATTGCATTTTAAATTGAAAGTGAGTTTTTGAAAAGTGAAATTGAAATTGGGAATTGAAATTGAAAGTGAAATTGAAATTGAAAATTGAAACTGAAATTGAAATTGAAATTGAAATATCTAATTTGAATGTAATGTGAATTAGGGTTGTAAATATTGAAATTGAAATTGAAATATCTAATTTGCATGTAATGTGAATTAGGGTTGAATTAGGTATTTTTGATTTATAAAAAATACATGTTTTAATTTTAGGGAGGAAAGTTTTTAGAAAAATACATTTTTACAACAGGGAAGAAATTTTGGAAAATTTGCACAAGGGTTTGAAGAAAGTTTGATTGTAGAATTGATTGAAGGAAAGATTGTTTTCATTTGTTGGATTTTGGATTGGATTCTTTGGAGGATGGAAGAAAATTTAGGAAATCTTTGGAGGAGGCTTGCATCAAAAATTCATCTCTTCCTGTAGCTTCTTGTACCAGGTTTTCCTCTTTGTATTTTATTGTTCTTGATTGTTTTTTTTTAAATTGTAGTGATTAAAGATTTATTTGTTAAATTTGTTTTAGAAAACAAACTTGATATTAGAAGAAAATAATTAAATAAATTTACAGCCTTTGCTTGTGAAAATTCTTGAGTGAAAATTGTGAAAACCTTAGTTGAATTTAAATTATTTGGAGAAATTGATTTTATTGTTATTGAAATCAAACATAGAGATTGAACAATGCATTTAGAATGTTTTTAGAAAATGAAACTTTCTGTTTATTATCGAAAAATGGATTTTAAAATCTACAGTATAGTTATATTTTCATGGTAAAATGGTTTGATTGCGTTGCCTATAACTTCATTTTTACAAACTGGGTTTTCAAGAAATTTAAAGAGTTTTTGCATTTTGAAATTTTCTTACTCCTATCCAAAAATCGTAAATACCCAGATCGTAGTTTTTGAGTTATGCTTAAAACATGAAACTGCTGTTAAGTTATTTTTCCCATGGCTGTTCTGAAAATAAAATAATAATAAATTGATATTTATAAATATTAATATTTTATGTATTATTATTATAATATTAAAATATTATTTAATAATATTTTATATTATAATTTATAATACTAAAGTATTATATTTATTTATATTATTTTAAATAAAATTTGTATATTTGATTAGTGGAATTAATATTATAAACGTATGGGGAAATTATTGTTATTTTAAAATGGCATGTTAAAGTTTAATTGAAGGAGTTAAATATTTGATTTAAAGAATGCATAATTTAAAATTGAATTGTGGAATTTAAATCCATATGTAAAAGGTCCAATTATTAATTTTATTTAATTGGAAAAATATATTTATATTTTAAAATATTGATGATAAAGGATATTTTATTTTGAATTAATCAATTTGATATTCTGCAAAGGATAGAAGATATGTTAATGATTAAATATATTTAAATATATTAATTTATATTTAGTAGATATATAGTGAAGGTATATATCCATTTGAGAGAATAAATAATATTTTATCTTATTTTATTCTGTTGTTTGCAAATTGGGTATTATTAGTGTTTTAAAAGAAATGATTAGTATGTGTAGAAAATGTATAGAGAAATATATTTTTTAATAGAAGTAATTACTTGATTTAAAAGAAAATATTTATTTTGTTAATATGATTGAAGAAAATATATTGAAATGTATATATATATCCATGAGTATTTTCAATCAGTATTTACCTTGTTTTATTTGAGTGCGTGTAATTTAGCTTTGCATGAAGAATTTAAGTGATAAGTTTTGAATGTATGGTCAAAATTGATAAGGAAAAGGATATTTAAATATATTGAAGAATTATAGAAATATTTATATTTAAATGTTTGTTTTAATTATGAGATTTAATTATAAACAATATGAATGCGTGGCCAAATAGACAAGCCAAAAGATATTTTTATACATTGATGAAATTTCATGTTTTTAAATGGATGGTTGATGAGACATAGACTCCGGATAGAAAATTGGAAAAGATTGTTTGCAATAGTGTTAGGTTGCATTATAAGTAAATTTAGGAACTAACTACATTGAAAAAGGCAAATAGTTATTATGTTCTATTTAGTTCCATAGAGAAATCTAGTCATTGTGAATGGAATATTAATGGTGTCTATATAATATGGAGCATATATATATATATTCAATGTAAAATTCATTATCGTATTTTATTTTAATGAGATGCATGCAATGTATTATTGAATAGAGATTTAAAAATGGATTGATTAGTGTATATGGAAAATGGATAGAGAAACAATATGTTATTATATTAAAGTGATTGAATGTTATAAATAGAAAATTGAATGAGATGTAAGATTTGGTTAGGAAATGGAAAAAGTTTACTTGCATGGATTTGTGTCGATTTAAAAGCAAATTAAGAAGTTGTTTTATTGATGAGGCAATCAATTATGTTATTTATTAATTTCTATTTAGATTAATTGAATCATTGTGATTGGATTATGAAAGAGATATGGATTTAGTATATCCAAAAGTAGTATCTTCTTCATGCTTATCTTAAAAGATTTAATTCTTTGTATTCAGTAAATGGAAGTAAGTTTAATTGTTTTAGATTTTCAATAATGAAAAGGGAAATAGGGGTTATGATTATTTTAGATGATCTACTTATCATTTCTTTGACTTTGTCAACACTACCTATTGAATGAGTATGGATTTAGGAAATCCAAATATTAGATTTGATTGATGACTTGAATGCTTTTGTTGCTATGTCGTCAAGTTGCATTGTTGGTTTTTGGATTTAGTGTTAGTCCTAAATTATAAGTCTTCCAGAAGAACTTAGAGGATAAGGGTTATTGAATCTTTATGCCATCCAGTTGTTTTTCCTTGGGTAGTGCATGGCGTCTTTTCAGTTTTACCCAGTTTTCACGAACGGGGATGTTTGCACCTCCTTGGTTTAGGAGCAGATTATGGGATCCGTGTCTCCTTGTCTGGAGTGACCTTGTTATGTGGTTTCATCTTGTTGCCTCCTGTGAAAGGAGTGGACTATGTATTATTGCCTCCAAGATGTTTGGAGTGAGATATTTTGTACCTCCTGTGAAAGGAGTGGACTATGTGATTGTTTCCTCCAAGATGTTTGGAGTGAGTTTCTATTATTTGTATCATCCTTGTGTTGGAGTGGATTATGATGCCTAGTTGGTATGCACTTGTGGTTTCCTTGGTAGATTGTTTGGGTGTGTGTTGTCGAATAGAAGAGTGGCTTCTGTTAGGCGCCAGGGCCCAAAGAGGTAAACTGGATAACCTTCAGGGGTGATTTAAACAAGTGATAATTAAAATAATGTACTTAGAAGATTACGACTAACTTCTCACTAATCAAGATAATTTAATCCTCACTCATAGACGCAAGGGCTTGTTTAGACTTGGGATGAGTGAGAAGGCTTGGAATGGCAAGATAACTATCTAGTTCTTGCGAGAGGTAGTTGATTCCGCATGAGTGAGTATGAGTGTCGGGATTCGGTTGAGGCCACCAGGATTACTTGTGCCGGAGCCTATGAAGAATGCCCAGAGGAGATCTCATGACAAACCTTGCGATGACACTCTATCTATGACAACTGTTGTTAATTATTTTATGTGTATGGTTCTGTGAGCATACTTGATTATTATTATGTCTGGAAGCAATGTGACCTATGTCAGTGATGTTGGAGTTGTACTTGTATTGTATTTTATTTGTACTTGTATTGTACTTGAGTTGTACTTGATTCGTACTTGTATGGTGAATGAGTTGTACTTGTTAATTCATTTGGTTGGTTATAACAGTATGAGTCAGTTTGAGTCTGCCTTTGGTTAGAGGTAGTAGAATCTTGTCCATGTTATTTTGTTACTATCTCCTAGCATGGGGGGTGGGCCTTCGGGTACCACATTGGTAGGGTGGAACATGCACCAAAATCGTTGGGTCCCCATCTATCTTCAGTACTCGGTGGCGAGACATCCAAATGGACAGCTCGTGGTTCTTGTTGTATTATCTTGCATTGTAATATTTTAATTTGTATAAGTTATTTTATCCCTCTTATGATTATGAGGTGGAATTATGTAATTGTAATCTTATGTACTATTGCCTCATTCTGGGAATGAGTGATGTATCTATTGGATTAAGATAATGTTTATGAGATTGTATCTTGGTTGATTATCTTATTATGTTAGGTGGTATTTTTATGTATGATGTTTATTCATAAAGTTCATAAGGCTATGGTTATATGTAATATGTATGTGTGGGTTTAAGTAATCCTAACCTTGTAGCCTTAGAGGTTGTTGTTAATTAGTAAGTGAATGTATATTTTAAATACACTTTAAAAAAAAAAATAGTTCGCTTAAGACGTTAATTGCAACTTCCTTTAAGGTTACTTGGCGGGGCATTACATCTTCATAAAGTTACACTTCTTGATGTTTATCAACAACTTATCTTCCCTCAACCTCTGCAATAATTTTTTGATGTGCCAAAAATGTTCTTCTCTAGTCTTACTGAATATTAGAATATCATCCAAGTAGACAATAAAAAACCTACCCAAGAATTTCTTCAATAATTTATTCATCAACCTCATGAAAGTGCTACGTGCATTGGTCAATCCAAAAGGCATCACTAACCACTCATACAACCCTTCATTAGTTTTAAATGTAGTCTTCCATTCATCTCCTTCTTCGATCTTGATTTGATGGTATCCACTCTTTAGATCAATCATTGTAAAATACTTTGCTCCACTCAAATAGTCCATAATGTCATCCATCCTTGGTGATGGGAATCTATACATGGTAGTGTTCCTATTGATTTCTCTTGAGTCTATACACATTCTCGAATCTCCATCTTTCCTTGGTGCCATTAAAACAGGTACTGCACATGGGATTAAGATCTCTTAGATCAATCCCTTCTTCAAGAACTCTTCAATTTGTCTATTCAGCTCTGTATTCTCTAAAAGTGTCATATTATGTGTTACTTTGTTTTTAAAACTTTCTCCAAGTATTAGATCTATATTATGTATGATGATCCAAATTGGTGGTGATTCATTTGGTACATTCTTTAATATGATATATTCATACTCTATCAAAAAAAATTCTACTTCAGTTTGTGGTGGATTTTCATCCTTTGCGATAGAATTCTCTATCTTCAAATTAATAAAATTATTTGGAATCAATGCAAAAAACATGTTCTCATGCATCAATCCTTCCAAAAAACTTCCTTCCATCTACTAAACATAGTTTGAGAGTACCACATACTTCCCTTTTGTCCTCTTCTTCCTAAGGTATCAATACAATTCTCTTGCTATTTGAAATCATAGTATAGTTATTCTTCCTTTCATCATGAACTATTTTTCTATCATATTGTCATGGTCTTCATAACAATAGATGACATACATCCTTGGGCATAATATAACACAACACTTCATTATTATATGATCATATATGAAATTTCACCAACACTGATCATTTAGCAAGATCTTATGTTCATCCTGAATCCATGATATCTTATAGGGCTTTGGATGTTTAAACCTCTTCAAATTCAACTTGGTTACCATCTCCTCTGAAACTAGATTATCTATGCTACTGCTATCAATGATAACTTTGCATACCTTTCCTCCGAATTTACACCTTGTCCTGAAAAAATTCTTTCTTTACGATGGTTCCTTAGTCACTTCTTCATACATTAAATATCTCCTCATGACTAACAACTCGCCTTTCTTTAGTTTCCCAACTGAATTAGGGGATTCAATAGGTTCTTCATCCACATAAGCTATTCTTCCAGTATTTTCAGCTCTCTTATCAGTACTTCCTTGATGACATTCAAATTATCTATTTCCTTCACCTCCACACTTGAAATAGGTTCCTCTAAATGTTCTCTTCTTAGATCTTCCTTCATCTCTCTTATATCCATCATTGTGGTAGAATTTTTTTTCTTCTCATCCTCTGTAGTAGGAATTAATGTCCTTCTCTTCACTATGGTAGGGTTTTCCATGCTTTTTTTGCTCCACATAAGGTCTTCTCTCTTCGTATTGTGATTCACTTCTCTATCTTTTCTCAAACTTCTTGTTAAAATTTTCTTCTACCTTCAACACAAATTGGTATGCTTCATCAACTATTGTCATCTTCACTAGGCTCAAATATTCTTGGATATTTGTTCTTAGTCCATTGATGTACCATACAACCTTCTCTTTGCTTGCTTCACTATGTCTAGTTCTAATGGTGATCTTGTAAAATTATTCAGTATATTATTTAACATATCTCTCCTTTTTCCTTAGGTTTTGTAATCTTTTCAAAAATTCAAGCTCAGAATCAAAAAGTATAAATTGATTCTTCAACTTTGTCACCATCCTATCCCACTTTGTGACTTTCTCCTTTCCTCTCCTATTCCTATCCAATTGAACTTCTTTCAACTAGATTGAAGCATTTCCTTTCAACTTAGTTTCTTTAAATCTCACTCTTCCCATATCTTCAATTTCTTCATACTCAAAGTATTATTCCATATCATTGATCTAATAAATAAATTTATTAGGGTTTGCATTTCTCGCATAATTTTGAATTTCAATTCTAGGTCTCTTACCAATCTTGGAAATAAATTTCAACATATTTATGTGATTTGAATCTTCTTCTTCTAGGTTTTCTTCATTTTTATTTGTAGCATGATCCAATTCATCATCACCACTTTTTTCTACATGTCTAGGTTTTAGACCTCTTCTTCTATCTTCCTCTACAACATCCAATAGACTCTCATTTCTCTCATCATTTCCAACATTTCATCCATTCATCTAGCAAAATTCACCATAGCAGGTGCTCTCCTTGGTGGAATCTCTCTCCTCAGATCTGGTGCAACTATGATGTAGAGTAGGGACATAAATTAGACCATTGATACCATATTTCACAGTAAATGGATTCATTCCTTTCTCAAAATTCAAAGACAATCATATTAGGGAAAACTTCTTCACAAAGGTAGACATTTGGTCTTTAAAGAAACAAACCATTCAAGGATAGACACAACTAAAAATCACCCACAGGGACCCTTTGGTCTCTAATCTATCAAACACACTTATACAACCACTTACAAGGGCTCTCACACATCACTTGATGACCCTTCCTTCACAAATTGCCCCTTTACCCTAGTAGCCTTTCAAAACTGGTGTTTTAGACATAACTTGCAAGTAATGAATGAAATTCAAAATGTAAAGACACTTCCAAATACCCTTTTTCCCATTTAAAAACATACCTCAAAACTAGGGTAGGGTCCTTTGTACGAAATCCTTAAAGAACTGACTGTCCTCTTGTTGTAATTAGGCCTAATTGACACCTAGGCATACATCAGATGGGTTCAAGGCTTCAAGATCTCTTAATTCTTGTTCCAAAACCTCAGATATTTCATATGGGGTCTCAAATACTTGATCCAATTGCAAGGATTGATCATCCCCCAATACTCTTGCAAACAATTTATTCAATTCACTAGGGTTCTAGGGCTTGCTACATGAAGATTCAGACCATAGCAGCATCTCCACACATGCCAAATCAACTTCCCTGCTCCTAAAAATTTTGGGAAAAAAAATATACCCTAATACAATCCATTACACCAAGTTTGAGGCCTTTTCACTAGTGGAATGGTGAGAGAATAATTTTATTCACTCAAAGCCCACCCTAACTAGGGTTTCAGACAATTTAGAGTAAAATTGCTCTAATTTTCTTCAAACACAATGAAATAAAGTGCTACGAAAATGAGAATTTAGGAGATTCATTCCTCTACAGATTCAAAAAAAAATTAGGCCATGGGAAGGTCGTACACATCTGTACTATTCACCAGTTCAGCCAAGAAAACATTGCAACTACAAAAAATAAAGTTTTTTTATTGATTCAATCTTCAAAATTCAACAACCAACCCCTTTGATCAATGGATCTAGGTATTTAAACATCCCTCAAAGTTTCCCAATGGTCGTCAACCAATTTCTAAAATGAGGACTAACAAAACAATGTTAAGTCCATTCTTTACATCAAAAAGACTAAAGTTGCTTTGACAACATTCAACAACTTTGACACTTTTAAAAATTTGACAACACCTTATATCCTAAGACTCAATATAGAATATTACAAGCATAAAAATGATCCATGAGGACCTTATTACATGAGAAAACCACAAAAAAAATAAAATGACTCTTTTCCTCTTGGAGGCATGAAACTTGTGGGTGCCCTTGCACCAAACTACCTTAATTTGGTGATCTGGTTACAAGGGTTTCAACTACCTCATAATCGACGATCGGTTGAAAATAAATGAAATTTTCCTTAGGTCAAAGATATACTCAACACAAGGAATTACTTCTCAGGAATCAAAAACTTTCTCTGATACCACTTGGTACAATCACGATTGGAGGGTCTATAAAGGACTATCCAACCATGCAACTTAGACTTCAACACAACAAATTAAAAGAAGAAATTCTCAAAAAGCATGAATGAAATTGAATTCAATAGCTTCTAGTATTACATGCATCATGTGCCTCATATGAATAATAAATAGGGCTCATAGGCATGTCGCAAGGGTATTACAAATATTACAATTGACACAAGGCCTTATTACAATCCGTAGTCTTGAAGGCTAAAAAAAACTGCGAGCTACTTAATTATAATATAAATTTACTAACTACTTTCAAAGGATTAAAAATAATCCTAAATATGAATCTCAAGCTCCAATTATGATCCACATTAGCCAAGAGTCTTAACAAACCCATTGCAAGTTCAAACGTGTAGGTCAACTTAAAAAAAAAAAAAATCATTGGTAAATGAAATGAATGAAAAATCTCTAAGAGAGTTCCCCTTGGACCTAAATTTCCTAAATGATGTCACATTAAGCTTCACACATTTCAAAAAAGGTTAGCACAATCAAGCTAAGCTATCTAGGCCCTAAATGATCCAATACAGAATGATGGTGAAAATCTGAGAGCGATAAATTTTTGCAAACAAATGAAAATCACTTGAATTTTGGATATGTTGTAGATGACCTTGTGTAGAACTAGTATCTTTATTCGTGAGCTGAGAAATGATACAAAAGTAAAATGAAAAAGAAACTGTTGAGACATCTACAAACTAAACTGTAAGAAAATAAATGTTTTTGGTTGATACATGATTTCTTTACAACTAGGGATGCTCCTGCATCGTTATTCTAGAATCTTACTCTAAAATTTTGGTTGATCATATCAAAAATAAATATTCTTCTCACTTCCAGAAAGGGTAGTTGAATGAATGTAATAAAGACATCACCATCCTCATTTATAGTTTCAATGTTGTTCAATGAAGCCATACTAGAAGGGAAGGAAATTAGGTTACTATATTTTTTGATCAAATCAACTTGAAATTGGAACAATATCATGTTTGATACTAGAAATGATAAGGATTTCCAATATAGGATTTAGGTAGATATTTAGTGATTTTTTGAATGCTGATTACAATGGCTCTCTATATTCTTGATTCTTATCTATGTGTGCTTGTTGATGTTTTGGTTCTTGGTTTGTTTTTCCTATCGACTTTTTTATTCCTTTTGTTAATTGGGTTTCCTTTTGGTATATTTATAGCATAAAGGAAAACACTTATTTTGATACTTACAACATTAATAATATTTGTGGTAACAAGGTCATATACCTTGTTTACTAGGTTTGAAGGGTTCCTCCTCTTGTTTCGATTGTTTGTCTTTAGTCCATCTAGATTTTTTAGAATTGTTCTGCCATAAGTATTTTTAAGACTGACAAAACCAATTTTTAATTATTTATTTCTGATATATATTTTTCTTTTATGTTTTAAAAAATATCTCTAGATTATTTAGTAAATCTACTAGGTAAAAATTATGATAGATTCTATTGGGTAAAAAAATAAGGCCTGTTTTTTAGGGGGGGGGGATAGAGTATTGAAATTCTATCTTGAATGGAAGTGATTATGAGATAGTCACTACAATCATACTCATCAAAGGGATGTTAATGGTTTTATATGCTCACTAAAATTGGTTGTGCACATAATAGATGCAAGAGATTGGAGTGGAGGAGAAAAATTATGATCATGTAGATTGTTAAGAGGAAAATATAAAGATATTATAACAACGTGATAATATTTGATCATGCAAGAATATATTCAAAAGAGGAAATAAGGTGCTCCCAATGTCACCCTCAATGAGAGAAAATAAAAAAGACATGAATGATAGATCAGAAATATGTAAACATAGAATATAATATGTCATCATGTGATACAAATTGATAGAGTATAATCCTCATATGCATATGATAATAAGATGTGAAAATGATAATTATAAACATATGTAAGCATAAGATCATAGGATGTAGTAACCATAAGAATGAATTAACTTGTAATCACAATAAAATAAGATCAATGCAAGCATATGGTCAAGAATTATAATCATAAGATGCAAGCATTATAAGAATGTAAATAATAGAAGTATGTGAGTATAGAATCATCAAATTAACATAGTAAAAGTAACATAAGGAAGATACTTCAAAGAAGGGAAACACAAGGGTGTATGCACCAAGTTGAGAGATGAAAAGTGGCTAAAAGTGTAATATTTACCTACTTAAAATACATATGAACTTTTTAAAATCTAAATGATGCATAACACATGTATGTTATACTATCATAACAAAAATAGAACACAAATCATTGGTTTTTTTGTAACCCTTGACCTCAAAATCCTTCAATAACATGATTTGTGCTATTTTGCAAGACATTTTTAGTAATTAGAATAATCCAAAAGCCCCCTCTTTATATTTTTCATAATTCCACATTGAACAAGAGGCATGTGATTTATATGTTAAGGTTTAGATCATATCTTCTTTAAATTTTTATATATTTTCATTTCTTATTTTTCTTAAATTTTTTTACCAGCTCTTATGAACCCTAACTCTAATGTTAATGTGGAAGATGGATTTCTACAAGAAAAATATATGTCACCTAATTTTTTATCACTTACCATAAACCATATATAAATATAAGAAGATCCATTAGGGAAAGTAGAGAAAAAAATTTAAATTATAGAATTAATCAAAATATTAAGTTTTAGCTTTTTTGCAATCATGTTCTCATTTGTAAGTTCATGGAGGTTAGATTAAATATATGGATGGATACTATAGGATTAGGTATATAGATATTTCCTGATCAAAGGAGACATGAAGATTACCTTAGTTTCCAATGGGTATCTTTTGTTTCCTTTAATAATATTGTTGATTGTGTTTTTTTTTAAGGAACTCCTTATTTCTTCAAGCATGTTGTATTTTTCATGAAATTATGACATCTATATTTATTTCAATAGTAGAACTCCTTTTCAAATTTTTGATTTGGATCTATTTACTTGTTTTTAGTGATTTTTTGGAAATATGAATTCTTAAATTTTTTGGTTGATTCTTTGGGTTCCTATTTAAGTACCTCATAGATTACTAGGGAGATAAAATTTATAGTTATGTCCATAACTATGTTGAAGTAGATTTAAATAATTCCTTTCCAAAGTCTCTTAATAATAAAGCTGGAGATTTAATTTAGCATCAAACCCTTTATTATAAAGAAATTCCTTTCAAATATAGTGAATTTCATTGTTATGGACATATTTTTAAAGATTTCCCCTAGAGAAAATGAGATGATTCTTCTAAGAAAGTGCCACAAGAAGATAAAAGAGTAAGCAACATATTCAACAAGATAATCAAGGGTCTATTTATAGTCCTTCTGATTTTGATGATTTTACCATGTCTCGTAGATAAGTAAAGCTAAACCTCCTCCACACTCTAAATGGAATAAAGCTACTGCTAAAAAGAAATACATAATAGATTTCAAGGTGTTCATAATGAAAAATAGGAAAGAATGGTATAAAATCAAGAGAATGATGAGATAATGTAGGATCAAGAAAGTCACGATCAACTGTAGGGTCCAAATTCTATGAATAAGCAACAAGATCCTATTGTACAAGATCTTCCACTTTCTAGGGAGTTTTTGGATGTTCTTTCTTCTATTTCTAATTCCTACCATGCTCATTTGTTTCCAAGTAATTCTATTGTTTCTACCCTAATTTTTTTTTATTCTTAATAGTTATCAAAATGTTGAGATTGAATAAACTCTTCTTTCCTTTGATAAGATTGAACATGTGCCTAAATCTCTTAGTATGGAATTTGATATTAAAAAAGAAAATGATCATGTTTTGAATTCATGACATAACTTAAATAATAATATTTCAAAGAAAATAAGAAAAAATATTCTTCTACTTAGGCTTTGGGTTTTAAAAAATAATTAAAAATAGGGGAGATAAGAGGCATTCAAGGTAGGGTGTACTATTGACCATGATAAATCCAAAATTTTAGGAGAACACATTTTGGTTTTAGGTATTATAAATCAACTAGATTCATCCCTTCCTCATATTTTTCAATCATGATTATTTCTTATAATGTAAGAGACCACTTGGGAACAAACTGGGATAAAATTTTGTTAGAATATTTTAAAAAAATATTAATCCTAATATGTTTTTAATTTAGGAAACTAAGCTTTCAAAAGAATTATTAAAAAATTTGGTTACAACATTGGTAGATATTGGGAAAGCAGTGTTATTTTTACCCTTAGTCTATTTGGTGGTATTCTCTATGTTTGGGACTCTAGATATTTTTCTTTAAAAAAATTATTGATTTGTAATGGTGGTCTCTCTTAAGAAGGGATTCTCACTTCCAACAATCTCATTATCTGGATCACTAATTTTTATGCTCCCCAAGATCTTAAAGATAAGGTTAAACTTTGGGATGATTTGTATGCTAACGAAGAAATTTATCCTTAGGAATATCCTTGGATTATTAGAGGAGAATTTTGTAGCAACCCAAAACCATGTAAAGCCAAAAATTGCCAATAATTTTTTCTTACTCTTAATTTTTTATTAAGTTATTAGGTGTTTGTTTGTTTGTATACTTAAGTAGTTATATCCATATAGGATAGACATTTATGTTCAGAAAATGTGTCTCAACCTTGAAATTACATAAGGTATTGTTGATACATCAGCGATGGGGGGGCATGGGGGGTTTCCCCCCATGAGGGGTCTGAGGGGATCATCCTCCCGGTTAGGGATTTGGGGATAGAGTGCCTCAATAGGGACTCAGAGGTAGTTCCCTCGAAAGGAAAAAATTATTTATATTTTATTATTGTAAATATGGACCATTCATCACTAGGTTTTAGATCTGACAACCGATATTTTATTAGCTTGACTTTCCCTAGAAGGAAACGCTATTTTATGAGGGTGTTGTATTACAAATATGTATTGTGATGTATTATGAGAGTTTGATAGCGGTAATGATGCCTCTAGATCTCTGGTTGGTGATACTCCTATGAGAATATTGCTCTGTAAGTATATTGCAATCTTTGTGATTTCTAAATAATATATTGGGCGAATTTTGGAGTGTGGGGTTTTTCTCCTAAAAGGGTTTTCCCCATGTAAATCATTGTGTTGTGGTATGCATGATATTTATGTTTATTTATTTTTAAGTTTCTATAACTATTTAAGATCTGTAAATTTTTGCATTATCCTCCTCTCAAGATTAGTGTAGGAAGTTGTTTCACCATCTTAGCTCCCTTATAATCTGTCCATCTAGGACAAGATTTTAACCATATGGGTTAGGCATCTATCCATATAGGATAATTCTTCATCTATCCATTCGAGATATAAATCCACCCAAATGGGGTAGGCATCTATCCATAAATGATATGAATATGCTTTGAACAAAGACTCAAACTCATCGAGACCATTCAGGTCCCGATTCACTCTCTAAAGACTACACTCCCCTATTGGGAGTGCACTGAGGTCATTGTCTTTAGGACTATATATAAATAAATAATTATCTTGATTCCCACCTCTGAATTTGACCGAAAGCCTTGGGAAGTCAAGCAAACTCATTCAAGATTCCTTTTGACTATACAGAGAATATATTTTATCTTAAAATTTATGTTAGATATTTCAACCCTTCTCTTAATCAAATAATTCTCTTGAATTATTAAATCTTGAATCATTAAAAAAGTTCTCTTGAACTATTAAATCTTGAATCATTAAAAAGTTAACATATTCTTACTAGACACACCCTAAGCCCCATCCCTGAGTTCCTGAGTACTGGGACCATCCTTCATTTCTTAGATTGCCTACATACCCTGCTTCCAAATGAGATCAAGGTGTAGAATATATAGTTATGTTTCTACTCTAAGTTTGATATGAATTGTTGTATAGGTACGTAGCCCTTTCTAGGGCCCCTTTTCCCCAAATAGTTCCTCTATGACTACTACCCACAAAAGGAAGCAATAATTATAAGTAAATAGTTAACATGACTATTATTGTTTCCTAAAATCAACTAATGTCTAGTCTTAAAATAAAATCACCCTTGAACCGTTGAAAAATTATTTTTATTATCATGATTAAATACCATAAATAAATAAAATAAAATTCTATTAAACCTTTCAAGGAGGTTTACTAAGTTTAAACTAGCAAATTTTGGTTTATTTGATTAATCGTTTTAGATTATTGATCTGAGAGAGATTAACCATCCCTTGGATTTTAATATAATCAAGATATCCCTTATTTCTCCTCGGTGATTTAAAGAGATGATGTCACAAATGTTGTTGTTGCAGTTGTATTAGGCTCTAGATGTAGTAGTTCAAGTACGATGACATTACTCGTAAATGTGAGCCAAAGACACTTTGATACCGAACACTGCTAGTTTTAGTCTCAAAATCTTGTTTAAAATTTTCTAACTAAGAAAAGAAAAAATGATACTAATTATTCATAAGATAAATTATACTAAATACTTGAAAATGAACTAATTACTTTCATAAAATAAAATTCAACTAATACTAATTGATTATACAAATAATGAATTTGGAAGTAAACACTAACTAACAATTACATTGAACTAATACTAATTACTAAGTTGTCTTGCAAAATAAACTTCTACTTAATAATTAAACATTGAATACTTTTAGTTGAAATAAAGGCTAAATCCATGTAGATGAAATTTATCTATTTCATTTCTTAAGATGATCGCTAGTAATTAATCTTCTTACTTTTGAAAATAAATGTTAAATTCCTTCGAGAAAATCAAATAATTCTTTTATGTTGAGGTAAATTCTAACTTTATTTAATTTCCTATGAAAAATAAATTTATCTAACTCAAATATAAACTAATACTAAATTATTTGTGATAAGAAATAATTATTTTCTAATATAGGATAGGTTTTCTAAAATCCTAAAATCTATAACAACTAAATCTAAGTTTTCAAATTTCATACTAAAGTTCATTAATCGATTAAAAAATAATAGATGATAAAGTTTCATATAATTTGAGAACTTCAAGATAAGTCCTCAAGTAGAATATCTAATGCAACAAGGGTTATTCTTTTCCTAACTATTCTTTTAGTTTTGAGAGTTACTAGTTTTTAATTCTCTAAGATTTAGAATTAATCTTTTGTAGTTTGGTTTGTTTCATTTTTATTTACTAATAATTTTTTATCCTCGTAAAATTTCCATCCTTGACAATTTCACTTTATGTTTTATCCTCCATTAAATTATTGGACCTAATTGAGTACCTAATTTTATAGATTATGCATTATATGACCCATTTTTAACAATTACCAATGAATTTCAAACATGAAACAATTGTATTTATCTAATACCTTGCCCTCGACATTAAAAGTCTTAAAAAATAGGGCTAAGAAACTCATGCCCTGGGCATGAGTGCCCCCTTGTTTTGAATCCAAATTCAAATATGTCGGTTTCAACAATTTAATATTTACAATTTAGCTGTCTAAAGTTGGCTACCAGGATATAATTTTTGGGAAATTGAATAAATTCCTATAAATACCTAGTTATTGATCATTTCAAATCTAACAAGCATTAAGGATAACTTATGATCAAGCAATTATTGTCAAGAGAATTCAAGAGAAATATTTTCAATGATTCATTATAGAAATTCAAGATCCAAGTAGCATGCCAAATATTATGTGGGTTCATATGTGTTTATTGTAAGGCCCCTCTCTTTATATCATAGTCACAACCCCTTTTATTCTAAACTTATGCTACTATGTTGTGTAGATTAAGAGAGCATCATTTAGATGATACATGATCCAATTGTGTTTGAGTGCCAATGGACTTTTTGTCATTTGATTCTAAGATTATATTAGTTAAAATCTTATGTGAATGCTTCTATTAAGGTATGTGACTAAATCAATAGTGATAGATACTATAATTTGTCATGCTATAATGTGTTGCTAAGTCCCACTTGTAGTAGAAATTATTTATTATCACTTTAATCATGTTGACTATGAATGCCTCCTATAGTATTCACTTGGGGTTCTTCATATCAAGTATTATGATTGAAGTCACCAAAGGAGCCTTAGAGGTTTTAGTAAAAAATAGCAAGTGCAAATTTGATCCCTATAGTACTGCTTAGCTTTGAGAAATTAAGATAACAAATAAATAAGGAAATGTGAAGAGTTTAGATTCTATAATCAATGAATTATGATTTGTACTTAGATTAGAACATCAAACCTTTATTGATAGTTGGGAGATGTTAATAGTGAGTTAATCTGATAGGGATGTTTGAACCTAGCTTTGATTAGAATAATAACATTTTGGCAATATGATTTTCTTTGGTGTCAAAAGGGGCACCTCATTAAGGTTAGAAGGAGATTTGAGTGATATCAGATGAGGCATTGTTGTTTGAGGTCAAAAGGGCTTCATAACGATGTTAGGGAGAAGGATTCATGGGCCTTAGGGTGTCATTACAATAAGCATTGAAGAGTTACAAAATTTTAGGCATCAGGCCTCAAGCTTACCTCTTATCTCTTGGTTGAGGAGTTAGTCTTTTTCAGCTAAGTTTGATTGGGCTTCAAACTTCATGCATGCATCTTAATCTATGTTGTAGATGATCAAACATTGGTATTTGGTCATACACTACATTACAGTCCTCAAAGAAATGATTAAAATAATGTGCTAAGTCTGAAATTTTTTGATACTCCTAGTGGTTCTCATAACTCTATCAGTCTTTTCCTAGGTTGTCATAACCTTTCTCCCATCTGACATATCATAATTTACCTTCTAAAGTTAGTCTTTAGTGCATTCATAAGGCATATCAGTGTCCCAAGATGTTGTCCTAAATTTTATATGTTCCATCCAAGTTGAAGTTAAGTCATTATGACATTTGATGTTGGTTTAAAAACCTTTGTTAGTCACCAGTGGCATTATCAAAACTTCCTTCCTTCTCGCTGACAACAAAAGCTTTGTTTTAAGAAAAAAGGTGAAGAATACACTAAGGACAAAGAGTTTTGGTATTTTATAAAGGTTATGAAACCTGCATCAATCATTGAAAAGGTTATAAGAACATCTATTTTTTCTAATAAATACACTAAGGACAAAGAATTTTGATATTTTATAAAGGTTGTGAAACCTCCATTGATTACTGACAAGGTTATAAGAACATCTCTTTTTGTTGATATATACACTAACACAAAGTGTTTTGGTATTTTATAAGTTATGAAACCTCCATTGATCATTGACAAGGTTATAAGAACATCTCTTTTTGCCAATAAATGCACTATAGAAAAGAAGCTCAAATGGTGGATGTCTAAAAGGGCATCAATCATTTGGGTCAAGTCTTATGGCTTACCTGATCGGACGTCATTGGTCAGTGTTAAGGCTTACACCTTAACAAAAAGTAATGAAAGAGGTATAAGGGAGACCCAAACTCTGACACCTGAAATGGTCTCAAAGTTCACAGGATGGTGTTAAGGCTTATGCCCTACTGAGAATGTTAGGAAAGGGGTATGATTAAACTCCGAACCTCAAACCTTGAAATGGTCTTGGTGTTAAGGAATTTTCCTTAACATGAAATAGAGGAAGGGGAAAGATGAAACCTCGAGTTCCGACACCTGAAATAGTTTCGATGTTCGTAGGACAGGTTTGAGGTTTATGCCTTAATATTTTGGCAAGCATGCGGTAAGGAGAAATCCCAAAGGCTGACACCCGAAGGTTAAAGCTTACAGAGGAAAAATTTAGAATTCACAATTTGGTAGGAAGGCTTATTCATTATTAAAAGTATGTTAAGTGGTAAGAGTTAAGGGAAAACCCTAACACCCAAAATAGTTTTGGTGTTCGTGGGCCAGTGTTGAGGCTTATGTCTTAACATGAAACAAAGGAATGAGTAAGAGGTAACCCCGAACTCCGACACCTGAAATGGCTTCAATGTTCACGGATTTGGCCATAAAGCCTATGCCTTACCAGTTGTTGGTATGTGGTAAGAAGAATGCCCAAAGGATGACACTCGAAATGGTTAAGTCTGTCAATGCTTAAGACAGTTTTGGATAGTGTAGATTGGAAAGTTGGCTTACACCTTAACAAAAGGGCTTGAAAAGCGATAAGGTGGAAGAGAGAATCCTAACATCCAACAAATTCATGCATGTTTCAAAGTTTTGTGGGAAGGTTGATGATGGAATAAAGGTAGGTAGTAGGTAAGAGGTAAGGTTGATGGTGAAACCCCAATAGGTGTAAAGAGCATCAGACATATGTGTTTGGACTTTTTTTTAAGCTTGGCTATGCAGTTCAAGGATGAAGCAAGAGGAATTAGTGATCCCCAACCTCTAATAACTTAAAGCATTGTTCAGAGTCTCATGCTTCGGTGTTTTAGAGGTTAGTGGGTTGGTTTGTGATGGTGTAAAGGAGGGAAAATGGTAAAGGGTAAGGCTAATGGCTAAACCTTGATAGGGTAAGAAGCTTTAGACTTAGGTGTTTGGGCTTGCCTCTAAAGTTCCTCAATACACTTCAAGTGTGAGGTAAGGTGGATACCCGACACCCAAACCTCAAAGGTTGAGAAAAATAATATCAAGAAAATGAAGGAGTAATCCTGCCATTCTGTGAATTCTTGCATTGACTTGGGTTGACCAATGCAGGTATGCATGATGGCGAAATGTAGCAAGAATTGATTGATTTACCTATTTCACATCATTGTTGTGAATCATTAAAGATCTATGACAAAATTAAAGTAGGTCAAATCAGATATTGGTGTTTTAAATCAAATCAGTTAATGGAGATGCACTTGATCAAGGTGCTAATTTCAATATCAATGGCTTGCATTCAAAGCCTAGATTATGTCAGAAACTAGAAAAATGGAGCTTGGGCATGAAAAAATGATATGTCAGCTCTAGGTGGCATTCTTGCAAGGGAGTGAAGGAAATGGATGCCACCATTAATGCAAAAGGTCAGTTATTTAAGTTGAAAGTGATCGAGAAAATGGGGACAAGAGATTAAATGAGATCAAATATAGAAGAGGTTGATGATACAAAAAGATGGAATTTAATACAAAACAAACCCTAGATTGTGAAACTCCAGAAATTGCAGGTGCAATGAATTTGGTCAGAGGTGCACGACTCAAGGAGATATAGCTTGTCGATGAAGAAACAAGGAAAGAAGTTATTTTTTCTTCTAGAGGAAGGATGACAAGAGATTTGGGGGAAAATGAGAGGGAATGAAGCTGAAGGAAATAGAGAAGGCAAGGGCTATGTATGACACTCTTTCTCCAAGTGGTGGAGATTGGAAGACATAGAATGACACTACCATTTCAAATTTATTATATGCCTGAAGTCCTTTATGTGGTTTCATGGTGGATAAAGGATTTGTGGTGAATAATAAAATGTTCACGACCCCATCTCAAGCCCTAAAAGAATATTTATGTAGGTATGAGAGACTATCTTTTGCTGGTTTTAAGCATACCCACCTAGTATTTTGTATGTATAGATGCATTTGCATGTTGGACCCTATCATGTGTATTAGGGGCATTGGCTACATTTTTGATGTATTATTTTTGGTAGGGGTAATATTTGGGAGTTTCTATTTATACCAAGATCATATACATGAGTTTTTGGGGATCGTGTTTAGAATTTTGGCTTTCATCGACCATTCCATTGGTCTCAAGCGAAACCCTTGTTCATAAGCCATTGTATGACAATTTTAATGTTATCCCTAAATAGATAGACTTAGGTCTCTACGTCCTTCTTGGTATTCAAATACCAGTAGTAGTAATTTATATATAAGTTTTGATACATAATAATTGGTAAGAATAGTGGGTGTTGGAATGCCCTATTCAACAAAATTGGAGTATTGCACTCATGGAACTATTTGAAAATTACTTAGATAAATCTTGTCTTGAAATACCATTATATGTTAACCGAATGGAAGACCCCATTTCATCATCATGGGGATAAAATATTTCTTGCTCAGTGGTGTTAGGCTAGAGATCATGAGGCTTCATGATGTCAATATGGTCAAGTGGAGAGAAAGTTTGTTTCTTTTGAGTTATATCATTGTTGTTACTAATATCATGGTTAAAGATGGTCATTGAACATTTCATTTAACTAGGATTATTTTTTTTTAGAGGTAAAAAAGTTTTGAAGGGGCCCCAAAACCCTTTACAAAAAAGAGTAGTTTAAGCAAAAGATAACTACACAACATAGACAATAGCCAAAACACAACAAACCATCAGCACGACAACAACCAAAAAGGAAGGACAAAAAATAACAACACTACATATTTTTCTGGATATCAACAACTTCCACATCTCCCTCTATAGTCTTTTGATAATCATCCTTGACCTCAAAAATATATTTAGTAGGGACCCCAGCTTGTAACTTCATCTTATTATGCGTTCTAGCACTGGGCCCAACCACATTTACCTCACTAATCAAAACAGTCTATGACCCAACAACCATGTCACCAGAAACATCCCCCTCCACTTGCCTATCACTAGCACCAACATCCTCAGTAGGAGAAATCTCCATATGCTTCTTAGCCATACCAAAAAGAGACGACATGCCCATGGACTCAAAATTCCCAATAGATTTAGTTCCATCCCCTAACTTCTCCAATTTCACATTAATCCTTTCCATTTGGTCTTCAAGGGTCAAAATACATTTTTTAAACATCTAATTCATCTTCAGTGTTTCCTCAACCATAATATTCAAGGAATCGAATGGCTCATCAATTTGATTATGAACTGAAGACTCACCCACTTTACTCACTGTACCCCTAACCCTACCATTAGTCAAATTGAGCTCATGAAACACCCATTTAAATAGTTTAAATAAAGAAATGGATCCTTCCTTAGCTATCCCCAAAACATCAGGAAAATATTCATGATCGAAGTTAAAAACATCCTTACCCACATCATCATCCTCTTGGGATGAGCTAACCCTATCCTAGCTAACACAAGCCTCCTTACCTTTGCCACTAGCCACCAACATTTGAATCTTATGAATAGAGTTAGCAATGTCCTCAACAACAAACCTCCTTCTCTTCTGCATCTCTAAGTTCACACCTGAAGAATATGGAGCACCCTTCCCACCATCAAAATTCATGGGAGAAGCAACATGTAGCTCCATCGCTTGGCTAGCAATCGTAAAATCCAATTTCTTGTTGTTGTGATCCTTCAAATCCTTCTTTCTCTTGGTCTCCAAAATAGGGGATGACGAAAATGAACTAGGATTTTTGACTTGAATAGAAATAGATATTAAGTCTAGACATTAGATTGTCATGTATGTGTGATGTGCATTGTTTATGAATAAACTATCTTTATAAAATGTGTGCATATATTAAAATAATTCTTAGGAAAAACCAAGATCCTTAGAAAGTAAGCAGTATGAAATTATAAATCTAGTATTAAATTTTCCTAACCTTAATACTTAGTATATTCGATTATTAAGGGAATAATTTTGCAAGATGCCCCAGACATCTTTCCACCACTTATTGATCAACAAAAGTCCGATAAGGTAAATAAAAGATATTATTTATGTTAATACACAAACTCAACTTGTATTCTCTATGATTGAATTTTGTTAAATTATCAGGGATCGCTTCTATACCCTTATGTTGTTATGATATCCCTAATGATTTTTTTCAATCCATGGATTCACCTAAGTGGGTGGCAGTTGAATGTGTTGTGTTATGGAGACAAATCAAACTCGAACACAAAATATTCATATTATTTTTACTAAATAATTGCTTCTTTATTAAATAATTTGTTGCACTCTTATATGAATAGTTAAAAATAACTATAACCACCCGAAAAGAAAGGAGTTATTGGTTGCATGAAATGCTAAACTCAGACACAAAATCTTTATATTATTTTTATTAAATAATTTCCTACACTATTAAATATTTTTTTGCACTTGTATTTAAAATAACAGTTACAAACAATTATTAAATGTTGGAAATGATCAGTTATAATATTTAATTAAAGATAGTTGTATTTAGTTATTGTAACCACCCAAAAGAAAACATGTTATTGGGTGCATGAGAAAAAACAAATGGCCACACTTCATTTGTAATTAATGGGACATGTGTGGGAAAATATTCCAACACTTGGATTAGATTTCTGAGGGCAATAGGTCATGACAAAATGTTAGTAGAAATTTATAGTTTGGTGGCTAAAAACTACAAGGTGTCACAGGTACTCATAGCAAAGGCTGTGTAAAACAACAGTGTTAAAACATGATAAAAAAAATTGCTGCAAGTTGTAGATGTTGTTGCGTATCTTTGTAAAGGTTTTTCTCTAGAATTTTAATACATATTTGACCCTCTGCTGGTCGATGTAGCCTAGTTTTTTGGGTGAACCATGTTAAATCTTTGTATTGTCTTACTACTTTCCATTATTTATGTGTACTATATTTCTCTATTTTATTGTTCAAATATGCATTTGACTAATAGATATCTACCTCCTAACCCTAACAAGTGGTATCAAAGTGGGTTGTGTTTAGTTATCCTCTGTAGGAAGGGCTCAAGTTGAGTGTGAGTTATGGCAGACGAAGGTAAGTTGAAGGTAGAAAAATTTAATGGGAAAAACTATCAGTTATGGAAGATGCAGATGGAGGACTATCTCTATCAAAAGGATTTATGGCAACCATTGAAAGGGAAAGCCAATAAACTGTCAACAATGTTTAATGAGGATTGGAATATTTTGGATAGAAGAGAACTTGGTAGTACTCGTTTATTCTTGGCACAATTGGTGGTTTTTAATATTTCAACAACAAAGACAATGACAAATTTGATGTAGACCCTAGTGAATTTATATGAAAAACCTTTTTCTTTGAATAAGGTGTAGACACCGAAAAATGTCCTAAAGTCTACAAGCAACATTTTTCCTTAGTCATCATCCTCTAATAATTAAATAATTTTAATTATTTAATTATTCTTGATCATATTCTTTTATTAATTAAATCATTTTTTCAATTATTTAATTAATTCACTTTCTAATATTTATTCTATTCTGATCAATTAAAATAAATTTATTGCATCACTAATACCCCTTTCTTCAATAATTAGATAAATCATTATTTATTTAATTATTTATATTTCATCACATGTCCATAGTCAGATAATAATAATTATTTGACCTTTTATTCTTCTATAATTAAATAATTGATGAAATTATTTATTTATGTGTCTTTCTTCTCCTTTAAATAATTGATCCAAATCAATTATCCATATTCAATTTCTATTTTCTCCTTTAATTAAATTTATGAATTTAATTAAATCTCCTTTTTCATTTCCTCCAAATAAATAATTTAAAATAAATTATTTATTTGCCACTTGTCATCCTCTTCCATTTTCAAATAAATAATTTAAAATACATTATTTATCCCTCTATTTTGGTCAAAGATCCCCTGTCATTATTTCATGTCATAGTCTACATGTCCTGCATGTCTGTCATAGCCATTAGGCATCATAGCTGTCGGCGTCATATCTTTTCCATGCATGGCATATTCTAGTTGCATCAATTCTCAACCGTAGATCTTGGCATCTTTCTAGAAACTCGATCTTGGCCATCCATTTCATAACTTCCCTCTCACGAATCCTCATTCGTTGATCTTAGAATCTTTCTAGAAGATCAATCTCATCCGTCCATTCGAATGGTTGTCTATAAAAGCAACCCTTCCCCTCTATTTTCAATTGAACAACTAATTATCTCCAACTTTCTTGCTTACTATTTGCAGGTATTTGCACAACTTCAACAACAAATCTAAGGGCAATATTGGCATAAGAAGAAATAGGAGAGACAAGAGAAAGAATCAACTTCAAAGGGGAGTGTTTATTTCATTTGCTTTCATTTTGATTGCTCTCTTTGTTTGTATTCTCTTGTTTAGATTGGGATTATAGTTTAGAAGTGTTGGCTGTCACTTTATCTATTCTATTTTATTTTCCTCATTCTTACATTGGTGAACCCGACGTGAATTGAATAATATTGCAAAAAAAAAAATTTGTTTGTTTTCTTGTTTGTTTGGTTGTTTTGCAGGTTACAACCAAAAAGTTGCATAAAATCCCATCATCTTCTTTTGAGCACAGTAAAATGGGCGCATAAATTCTTTAAAAATGATCATCTGGGTTTTGTAGCCCTCGTTTTCAGCTTTCTGAAACTTCAAATGGTTTAAAATTTCGTTAAGATTTGAGAAAGTTATGGCTATTTTAGTATTTGTTTTTTTTTTAGTTTAGCTGTTAAAACCCGCGTTTTCTTTTGCCTATAACATTTTTTCGTGCAGAATCTTGGAAAAATAATTTCTGAGTTTTCAAATTTTGAGTTTTAGCTTTCCATAGATATAAACGATTTGAAATTTCGTTAAATTTTGAGAAAGTTGTGGTTGTTTTAATTTGTTGCTGTCATTTCTTTTGAGTTACTAATCTCTTGTTTTTAACATGTGGCACAGCTTGGAGGGAGTCTAAAAAAATTGTTTCTTTAGAAACAAAAATTGAGCTTTTCATTTATTTAGACATAATTAATTTTATTTGTTTTCAACAACTACAACAAATTGCATGCACGCTCATTGGTTAAAATGAACATGCATTTCATTTCACGGGATTAAAATGAACACAAATTGCATGCACACTCATGGGTTAAAATGAACATGCATTTCATGTCATTGGCTTAAAATGAACTTTGTTTGTTTCACATCAAGTTAAATTTTTAAAATGAACAAAGTGTCTTGTGTGTCCTCCTCACATTATCATTTGGTAATTAAAATTTATAAGTGTCTTGAATTTTGTGTTACCCTTTGATGCAATAATCGAAGAATCCTCTCCCCTTGCGCATTTATACGATCCTGGGTGTAAGAGAAATGGTTATTGCCTCTAGAACTTGGGTATTCCTTGGTGGGAAAAAGTACTCACCCCAAGGCGACTCAGACCGACAATGGAGCTCTTTGGCCGAGCTACCCCCTATCGGTATATAAATGTGAATCATAAGGGAAAGCCTAGGATTACGAGTGCGGATGTGTCATACGGATCAAGCAGTACTCCCCAAAACCCTGTTGAGCATAACCTCTTCAAGATGGAGTGCCTCCTAAACGGATCTTAATCTTGTGCCCCATGTATGGCCACTCGAACGGGGGTCTCGAACTAAAAACCTTTGTGTAGCTACCAAAATCCTTCTATTTGCTAGCGCAACAACGGTCGTTGTGAAGGCATCCACATTCTCGCAGTTCTTAGTAGAGGTGATCAACTTGCCATGGGAGTTTTATGGGGGTTGGAAGCTTGGTTGGCCTAAGAAGTGAGTGCAATGTAAGGGGGAGCCCGTGCAGCCAAGCTTCTAGATTCACACGCTAAGAATAAGTGCAGTTGGGGAAACCCATGTGGAATCTAGTGAATATTGTCCTTACTTAACCTAGGGTTGTGGTTGTCTTCATTGTGCATGTTTTCAAATTTTCAAAGACAAGATATTGTGTTTTCCAAGTTATTTCTCAAACATTCAAACAAACACCATTACACAAATCTGGAAACACACACATTCAACTTGAAACAATTCCAAATTTTGCAGTCTAAAATCCAAGACCAAACTTGTCCAATTTGATATCAAACAACCTCTATCAAAAACCAAAAATAAATAAAATAAATAAAAATTACTCAAATATTCAATTAGTGATGTCTTTAGTTTGCATTCACCCATAGGTTCATCCTTTCATATCATATCCTTGGTAATAGGGTCATTATCATTCCACCATTCCTTAATCTTGGTCTTAGGTACATTGGCACTTTGCATCCTTATATCCTTGAAAATCTCCAAAATAAAAATAAAAAATAGCATAGTTTCATATCCATTTTGCATTAGAACCTTGCATTGCCATCCAAAGGTCACAAATTTTTTTATGGTCTTCACTAAGTTTTCCTTATCCATCATAATCCAAATTCATGACCATGTCTTCACTTTACCTTGATCTTCTTCGTAGTCAAGCTGAATACCAATCAATCCTCAATCGTCAATACCAACCACTCACATACCCTTCTTACCAACAATCCATAAGTTTTAGTCCTTCATTCATCTACCCTCACTATCAAGAGTCCCTTAGCACAATCCATGCCATTGACCCACAACAAATGTCCATTAGTCATCCCTATCCTAACTTTGACAAGGGAAACCAACCTTCCACTAGTCCATTCCAATCCTCCACATCCTATCATAATCCATCATCCACTAGTCCATTCCAATCCTCGACATCTTATCCTAGTCCATCATCCACTAGCCCATTTCCATCCACTCCATCCCAAACTACATTTGGACATGAAAATACATTTGGTCAGGGTATCCAAAACCACATCATATTGTCTACACCTTGGGATACATGTCAAAAAGAAAGTCCAAAGCATGACATCACAACTTCACTTTCATATGAAGATCGAAGCAGTCCATCTCATGA
Organism: Sequoiadendron giganteum; assembly: GCA_007115665.2. Classification (NCBI taxonomy): domain Eukaryota; kingdom Viridiplantae; phylum Streptophyta; class Pinopsida; order Cupressales; family Cupressaceae; genus Sequoiadendron; species Sequoiadendron giganteum. The sequence continues at coordinate 372,687,793 of CM021108.1, read as the reverse complement.
TCCCATCCTTAAGTCCATCCAAGAAGTCCTTCTAGATAATCATGGCATCCAAAATACACCTATCCTTTTTTCAAGAGTCTATTCACAACCATGTTCTCCAAGATACACCTATTTTTGACCAAGATCCTACCATTGAACAAGAAATCCAAAATGATCCTCTCATCGACCTTTATACCATCCATGATCAAACATTTGAAGATGATCCCATCCAAACACAAAACACCTCCATTCCCCAAAATGAGACACTTGCCTCCTTTGGACACAGAGATAATCAAATCAATGATATGGATAACATCAAAGAAGAGCATAAATCAACTACTATTGATCAAGTCAAAGGATAACACAAAGAAGCTACTATGGATCAAGTCAAAGAAGAATATACAAAATCTATGACAAATCAAATTGATATCCCAAATGATCGAGAAGAGACAAGTATGATGAATGATAAAGCCAAAACATCCTTTCAATTAGCAGTGTCCACCTTTGTCAAAGTAGGATTTCTTGTAGATGAGGAGATTCCAAGTAACAATTTTCACATACAAAATGATGGGTTAGCATCTTGTTTTCAAAATAAAAAATACCTCATTGCAAACAAAATCTGTCAGAGCATGCAGTATCAAGGAAGAGGACTAGGTCTACATGAGCAAGGAATTATAGAACCAATACAATTTTATGCAAATCCTAGACATCAAGGTCTTGGTTATTCTTCAATCAAAGAATCAAATGATGTTAGTGGTACCTCCTTGATATTGGGGGCAACTTTATCTAATATAAACATCAAAATGGGGGCCATGAGTAGTCCTTTTCATAACGTTGTTGCCAACACTCCTTCCATCCACACCATAAAATATCATTCCAACATGAATAAATCTTCCATTTGGAACCAACAAAAATAAAATTATTATAAATCCAAAATTCAAAATCAAATGTCAAAGACCATTGAATCAAACAAAAATTCAAGTGGACAAATGAAGTTAAAATGGATCCCAAAGAAAAATGGATCAAACAAAGAAAATATTTCAAATCCAAAAGTCAATCAAAATATGGAGCCACAAGAAAAGAGGACTCTCGCATCTAGTAAATGTCCACCTCCTTTAAAATGGTCATCAAGAAAGGCATATAAAAATGTTGGTTCCAAACACTATCCTAATCAAAATTCCAAACTCCATCATCCACCATCCCAAGTTTGGAAAATAAATATTGCTACATCCAAAACACCAAATTGTCCATCCACACCTACCATCATCCATCATAATCTTGCATCTCGCCTAAAGTATAAAAATCCTACTTCACAAATCCATCGCATCTTGGAAGCAACCCTTTATCATAAGGACTCCCATGGTACTCTATCACGATGTGCATATTTTGATAAGACCAACACTAGTATTAGAGAGGATCACAATGAAATCGATCAGTTGTATGCAAGTGCTATGATCTTGACAAGACAATTACTCCATAAAGGTCACTATTGGCATATCATGACACTAGTATCTACATCAACACCATCAAAAGATTCAGAACAATCAACAATCATCCAAAATATCAAATCGATATAAAAAGTCAAAAATATGTCACCTTGATGAAAACCTGGCAAGCAGGCGTCTTGTGTGACATCATCAAAAAGAAAGAAAAAAAAAATAGTAAAGAGAAAAATTTCATCCAATAGTTAAAACCATTTTTATGGCACTTTGGATAAGTACCATGATGAAAACCTGGCAAACAGGCGTCATGTGTAAGATAAATTATCTATGTGGATTATTACACTTGGGGGCAAGTTGTCTCATCTCCCATGCCTTTCTCATAGAATTTCCATCTATCTATCCAATCCATATCATTTCCATCCATTTTCCTGCCTACCTTGATCTTGATAAGAAATGGGGTACAAACATAAATCATGCTTTGAAAAAATAATTTGGACATGTCTATCCTTTGGTCATACACTACCCATGAAATATCATGTCATTTCCTTCATAGAATTTATCCAAACCCATATATTGGAGAAAACAAATTGTTCCTATGCGAAATAGTCCTTGGAGATCATATCCTAATTCTTCCATCCAATAATCCTCATGTCTCTTATCCTTTGCCAAAAGCAATCCATTATCTTTTCATACCTATTGTTGGACTTGGTTTCCCTTGTTATTGGTTTAAGTATTATAAATCACTTATCCAAGTGCCCTCCATAATCCCATATGGTCCTAGGGTTAGTCACTCCAAATGCAATGAGTCTAATCCATACAATATTGCTATGCAACCTACCACATCATCCAAAACATTCCTTGGCCTTATTCCTAGCCCTGCTGCAAACCTTGATCCTTTAGTCACATAATCATCATCCTCATGTTGTTTTGGGATGTGTCCTTCCCCTATCAAACAACATTGTCATAATCATCATCACTTATCAATTGGTTTTCAGCTTGACTAGGGGCAAGATCATGTTCATCCATGGGTCCTTGTGCATGCGTTTTTGGTTGATTGTGGGTATCTTTCACATGCATTTTTCATGATCGCTATAGTTATCATCCATAAAAAAGTCTCATTCATCCATAATAAAGCTTCGTCGTCCTTCCCATGGTCTGAAGATCACCGAAATTTAGCATCCTTCGCTTTCATATCCATCTGACTGGGAGCAATTCCTTGACTTACATCTTCATGGTAAATAATACATGGTATCGACCCTTTAAAACTTTCAAAATCATAAAAATCATAAAATGTCTTGAAAAATCAAAATCCAAAAAAATCAAAATATTTCAAAATCCAAAAAAATCAGAACATTTCAAAATCCAAAAAAATCAGAAAGCTTCAAAAATCCCAAAAATAGAGTCTAAGTCTGAATCAGTTTTGTTAGAGTGGTCGAACTATGTTGCCTCTGTGTGTTTGCTACATAGGCAAGGGCTCATCTTAAATGAGCCCCCAAAGCATTAGGTCAGTCCCTTTAGGTTGTCCAAATAACATCATGACCCGGTATTTTGTCGAATAAGACAAAGTCAAGTCATGTCAAACTACGAGGTCTCTGTGCATTGCTACGTAGGCAAGGCCATCTATCGATGAGCCCCCGAGGCCCCCTAGGTCAAGTCCTTTAGGGTTCATCGAGTTGGGTCACATCCTTGATTTGAAAGAAATCATCATCCAAATCGCTTCAAGAAACAACAAACAAATTAAATCTTTCATCAATCAATTATCTTATCATCAACTCAATCAAGGCACTAGTCTTATATCAGAATAGGGCATTATGTCATTTGTCTCATTCAGTCTCATCTCTTGTCTTTTATCAGGATACGTCCTTCCTGGGATTAGACTTTGTCAACCTTGTCATTTACCTTAAGCAAGATGTGTCCTTGCAGTTAGTTGTCATGTCAACACTTGTCACTTGGTCAACTTTATCAGATGTGTCCTCTACCTAAACATGATGTGTCCTTCCTGTGGTTGGGTATCATCACATCGCTTGGTCATATTCATCAAATATTTGTCAAACAATCAAACAATCTTGTCAACTTTGTCAATCAATCTTTCCTTAATCAGGATGTGTCCTTCCTGAAATCGAGCATTATCATTATCAATCAACTTTGTCACACCACTCAATCTTATCAGCTTGGTCAATCAATCTTTCCTTCATCAGGATGTGTCCTTCCTGAGGCTAGGCATGGTCAATTAAATCACTTTATCGATCCTTATCAACCTATCAATCAACTCGATCATCTTGGTCAACCTAATCAACCAACCAAACAATCATCATTATCACTGGAAAACACTCTCTTGGCAAACACTTTGTTGGTATGGATTTTCTTATCTTTTTGATTGGTTTTGGGTCATGTTACTAGTCTCCTCAAGCATGTCCTATCAATGGATTTAGAGGGACGATGATGGATCATGGCCTCTTTTCTCTGTTTGCTGCCTGTGGTTTGTCTTGACAAAAAGACTAGGACAATCGCGTCCTTAGTATGAGTTGGGGCATTCCTTGTCTTTTTTGATTGTTTGTCTCTCCCAAATGGTCACCTTGCACACCTTGGATTATGTCATACCATGGTGTTTGTGGTCCATTTGTGACATTTTTGATGCCCAATGATGATAAATATAACAATGTAAGCGTGAAAGTTGGTTCCTTTATCATTTCATGTCTATCTTCTTTCCCCTTTTCACGCTAACATCCCATCTCCTTTATTTTTTTCCATGCTAACATCCATCTCCTTCATGCTAGCATTTCTTCCATCTTTCATCCTCTAGTCTTCTCTTCCATTTCGAAAGCACATTCATATTCTTTGAACCCGCATGTCCTCTCAAGGGGGCATACCGCGACCCTCTTGGTCACCCTTCCCCTTTTTCTTTACACTAGGGCATATTTCAGAATTAAATTTCTAACACAACGCGATGAACTGCATTATGTCAAAGAGGGGCAAAATGTAGACACCAAAAATGTTCGAAAGTCTACAAGCAACATTTTTCCTTAGTCATCATCCTCTAATAATTAAATAATTTTAATTATTTAATTATTCTTGATCATATTCCTTTATTAATTAAATGATTTTTTTTATTATTTAATTAATTCACTTTCTAATATTTATTCTATCCTGATCAATTAAAATAAATTTATTGCATCACTAATACCCCTTTCTTTAATAATTAGATAAATCATTATTTATTTAATTATTTATATTTCATCACATGTCCATAGTCAAATAATAATAATTATTTGACCTTTTATTCTTCTATAATTAAATAATTGATGAAATTATTTATTTATGTGTCTTTCTTCTCCTTTAAATAATTGATCCAAATCAATTATCCATATTCAATTTCTATTTCTTCCTTTAATTAAATTTATGAATTTAATTAAATCTCCTTTTTCATTTCCTCCAAATAAATAATTTAAAATAAATTATTTATTTGCCACTTGTCATCCTCTTCCATTTTCGAATAAATAATTTAAAATCCCTCTATTTTGGTCAAAGATCCCCTGTCATAGTCTGTATGTCCTGCATGTCTGTCATAGCCGTCAGACATCATAGCCGTCGGCGTCATATTTTTTCCATGCATGGCATATTCTAGTTGCATCAATTCTCAACCGTAGATCTTGGCATCATTCTAGAAACTCGATCTTGGCCATCCATTTCGTAACCTCCCTCTCATGAATCCTCATTCGTTGATCTTAGAATCTTTCTAGAAGATCAATCTTGTCCGTCCATTCGAATGGTTGTCTCTAAAAGCAACCCTTCCCCTCCATTTTCAATTGAATAGCTAATTATCTCCAACTTTCTTGCTTACTATTTGCAGGTATTTGCACAACTTCAACAACAAATTTGAGGGCAATATTGGCATAAGAAGAAATAGGAGAGACAAGAGAAAGAATCAACTTCAAAGGGGAGTGTTTATTTCATTTGCTTTCATTTTGATTGCTCTCTTTGTTTGTATTCTCTTGTTTAAATTGGGATAATAGTTTAGAAGTGTTGGCTGTCACTTAATCTATTCTAATTTTATTTTCCCTCTTGGTCACCCTTCCCCTTTCTCTTTACACTGGGGCATATTTCAGAATTAAATTTCTTTGACACAACGCGATAAACTGCATTATGTCAAAGAGGGGCAAAATGTAGACACTGAAAAATATCGTAAAGTCTACAAGCAACATTTTTCCTTAGTCATCATCCTCTAATAATTAAATAATTTTTATATTTAATTATTCTTGATCATATTCCTTTATTAATTAAATGATTTTTTAATTATTTAATTAATTCACTTTCTAATATTTATTCTATCATGATCAATTAAAATAAATTAATTGCGTCACTAATACCCCTATCTTCAATAATTAGATAAATCATTATTTATTTAATTATTTATATTTCATCACATGTCCATAGTCAGATAATTATTATTATTTGACCTTTTATTCTTCTATAATTAAATAATTGATGAAATTATTTATTTATGTGTCTTTTTTCTCCTTTAAATAATTGATCCAAATTAATTATCCATATTCAATTTCTATTTCTTCTTTTAATTAAATTTATGAATTTAATTAAATCTCCTTTTCCATTGCCTCCAAATAAATAATTTAAAATAAATTAGTTATTTGCCACTTGTCATCCTCTTCCATTTTCGAATAAATAATTTAAAATCCCTCTATTTTGGTCAAAGATTCCTTGTCATTATTTCATGTCATAGTCTGCATGTCCTGCATGTCTGTCATAGCCATCAAGCGTCATAGCCGTCGGCGTCATATCTTTTCCATGCATGGCATATTCTGGTTGCATCAATTCTCAACCGTAGATCTTGGCATCTTTCTAGAAACTCGATCTTGGCCATCCATTTCGTAACTTCCTTCTCATGAATCCTCATCCATTGATCTTAGAATCTTTCTAGAAGATCAATCTCGTCCATCCATTCGAATGGTTGTCTATAAAAGCAACCCTTCCCCTCCATTTTCAATTTAACAACTAATTATCTGCAACTTTCTTGCTTACTATTTGTAGGTATTTGCACAACTTCAACAACAAATCTGAGGGCAATATTGGCATAAGAAGAAATAGGAGAGACAAGAGAAAGAATCAACTTTTAAAGGGAGTGTTTTATTTCATTTGCTTTCATTTTGATTGCTCTATTTGTTTGTATTCTCTTGTTTAGATTGGGATAATAGTTTAGAAGTGTTGGCTGTCACTTAATCTATACTATTTGATTTTCTCCATTCTTACATTGGTGAACCTGACGTGAATCTCATAATATTGCAAAAAAAAAAAAATTGTTTGTTTTTTTGTTTGTTTGGTTGTTTTGCAGGTTATAGCCAAGAAGTTGCATAAAATCTCGTCATGTTATTTTGAGCACAAAAAAATGGGCACATAAATTCTTTAAAAATGATCATCTGAGTTTTGTAGCCCTCATTTTCAGCTTTTTGAAACTTCAAACGGTTTAAAATTTCATTAAGATTTGAAAAAGTTATGGCTATTTTAGTATTTGTTGGTTTTTTAATTTAGCTATTAAAACCCACGTCTTCTTTTGTCTATAACGTTTTTTTCATAGAGAATTTTGAAAAAATAATTTCTAGATTTTGAAGGGTTGAGTTTTAGCTTTCCATGGATATAAACCAATTGAAATTTTGTTAAGTTTCGAGAAAGTTATGGTTATTTTAATTCGCTGGTGTCATTTTCTTTTGAGTTACTAATCTCTTGTTTTTAGCATGTGGCACAGTTTGGAGGGAGTCTAAAAAAAAATGTTTCTTTAGAAACAAAAATCGAACTTTTCATTTATTTAGACATAATTAATTTTATTTGTTTTCAACAACTACAACAAATTGCATGCACACTCATTGGTTAAAATGAACATGCATTTCATTTCATGGGATTAAAATGAACACAAATTGCATGCACACTCATGGGTTAAAATGAACATGCATTTCATGTCATTGGCTTAAAATGAATTTTGTTTGTTTCACATCAAGTTAGATTTTTAAAATGAACAAAGTGTCTTGTGTGTCCTCCTCACATTATCATTCAGTAATTAAAATTAATAAGTGTCTTCAATTTTGTGTTACCCTTTGATGCAATAATCGAAGTATCCTCTCCCCTTGCGCATTTATACGATCTTGGGTGTAAGAGAAACGGTTATTGCCTCTAGAACTTGGGCCTTCCTTGGTGGGAAAAAGTACTCACCCCAAGGTGACTCAGACCAGCAATGAAGCTCTTTGGCCGAGCTACCCCCGACCGGTATATGAATGTGAATCCTACGGGAAAACCTAGGATTACGAGTGCGGATGTGTCATACGGACCAAGTAGTACTCCCCAAAACCCTGTTGAGCGTAACCTCTTTAGGCTGGAGTGCCTCCTAAATGGAGCTTAATCTTGTGCCCCATGTATGGCCACTCGAACGAGGGTACCGAACTAAAAACCTTTGTGTAGTTGCCAAAATCCTTCTATTTGCTAGTGCAACAATGGTCGTTGTGAAGGCATCCACATTCTCGCAGTTCTTAGTAGAGGTGATCAACCTGCCATGGGAGTTTTATTGAGGTTGGAAGCTTGGTTGGCCTGAGAAGTGAGTGCAATGTAAGGGGGAGCCCGTGCGGCCAAGCTTCTGGATTCACACGCTAAGAATAAGTGCGGTTGGGGAAACCCACGTGGAATCTAGCAAATATTGTCCTTGCTTAACTTAGGGTTGTGCTTGTCTTCATTGTGCATGTTTTCAAATTTTCAAAGACAAGATATTGTGTTTGCCAAGTGTTTTTTTTAAGACATTGAGACAAATAAACACCTTTCACAAATCTGGAAACACACACATTCAACTTGAAACAATTCCAAATTTTGTAGTCTAAAACCCAAAACCAAATTTGTCCAATTTGATATCGAACAACATCTATCGAAAACCAAAAAGAAATTAAAAAAAATTGCTCAAATATTCCATTAGTGATGTCTTTAGTTTGCATTCACCCATAGGTTCATCCTTTCATATCATATCCTTGGTAATAGGGTCATTATCATTCCACCATTCCTTAATCTTGGTCTTAGGTACATTGGCACTTTGCATCCTTATATCCTTGAAAATCTCAAAAAAAAATTAAAAATAGCATAGTTTCATATCCATTTTGCATTAGAACCTTGCATTGCCATCCAAAGGTCACAAATTTTTTTTAAGGTCCTCACTAAGTTTTTCTTATCCATCATTATCCAAATTCATGACCATGTCTTCACTTTACCTTGATCTTCTTCGTAGTCAAGTTGAATACCAATCAATCCTCAATCGTCAATACCAACCACTTACATACCCTTCTTACCAAAAATCCATAAGCTTCAATCCTTCATCCATCTACTCTCACTATCAAGAGTCACTTGACACAATCCGTACCATTAATCCCCCAAAAATGTCCATTAATCATCCTTATCCTAGCCTTGACAAGGGAAACCAACCTTTCACTAGTTCATTCCAATCCTCCACATCCTATCATAATCGATCATCCACTAGTCCATTCCAAACCTCCACATCTTATCCTAGTCCATCATCCACTAGCCCATTTCCATCCACTCCATCCCAAGCTACATTTGGTCATGAAAATACATTTGGTCAGAATCTCCAAAACCACATCACATTGCCTACACCTTGGGATACATGTCAAAATAAAAGTCCAAAGCATGACATCATAGCTTCACCTTCATGTCAAGATCAAAGTAGTTCATCCCATGACCCCATCCTTAAGTCCATCCAAGAAGTCCTTCTAGATAATCATGGCACCCAAAATGCACCTATTCTTGTTCAAGAGTCTATTCACAACCATGTTGTCCAAGATACACCTATTTTTGACCAAGATCCTACCATTGAACAAGAAATACAAAATAATCCTCTTATTAACCTTTATGCCATTCATGATCAAACATTTGAAGATGATCCCATCCAAACACAAAACACCTCCATTTTCCAAAATGAGACACTTGCCTCCTTTGGACACATAGATAATCAAATCAATGATATGGATAACATCAAAGAAGAGCGTAAAGCAACTACTATTGATCAAGTCAAAGGAAAACACAAAGAAGCTACTATGGATCAAGTCAAAGAAGAAGATACAAAATCTATGACAAATCAAATTGATATCTCAAATGATCGAGAAGAAACAAGCATGACGAATGATAAATCCAAAACATCCTATTAATTAGGAGCATCCACCTTTGTCAAAGCAGGATTTATTATAGATGAGGAGATTCCAAATAATAATTTCCACATACAAAATGATGGGTTAGCATCTTGTTTTCAAAATAAAAAATACCTCATCGGAAACAAAATTTGTCAGAGCATGCAGTATCAAGGAAGAGGACTAGGTCTACATGAGCAAGGAATTATAGAACCAATACAATTTTATGCAAATCCTAGACATCAAGGTCTTGGTTATTCTTCAATTAGAGAATCAAATGATGTTAGTGGTACCTCCTTGATATTGGGGGCAACTTTATCTGATATAAACATCAAAATGGGGGCCATGAGTAGTCCTTTTCATAACGTTGTTGCCAACACTCCTTCCATCCACACCATAAACCATCATTCCAATATGAATAAATCTTCCATTTGAAACCAACAAAAATAAAATTATTATAAATCCAAAATTCAAAATCAAATGTCAAAGACCATTGAATCAAACAAAAATTCAAGTGGACAAATGAAGTTAAAATGGATCCCAAAGAAAATATTTCAAATCCAAAAGTCAATCAAAATATGGAGCCACAAGAAAGGAGGACTCCCACATATAGTAAATGTCCACCTCCTTTAAAATGGTCATCAAGAAAGGCATAAAAAAATGTTGGTTCCAAACACTATCCTAATCAAAATTCCAAACTCCATCATCCACCATCCCAAGTTTGGAAAATAAAAATTGCTACATCCAAAACACCAAATATTCCATCCACACCTACCATCATCCATCATAATCTTGCATCTCGCCTAAAGTCTAAAAATCCTACTTCACAAATCCATCGCATCTTGGAAGCAACCCTTTATCATAAGGACTCCCATGGTACTCTATCACGATGTGTGTATTTTGATAAGGCCAACACTAGTATCAGAGAGGATCACAATGACATCGATCAATTGTATGCAAGTGCTATGATCTTGACAAGACAATTACTCCATAAAGGTCACTATTGGGATATCATGACACCAATATCTACATCAACACCATCAAAAGATTCAGAACAATCAACAGTCATCCAAAATATCAAATCGATATAAAAAGTCAAAAAATATGTCACCTTGATGAGAACATGGCAAGTAGGCATCTTGTGTGACATCATCAAAAGGAAAGAAAAAAAAAATAGTAAAGAGAAAAATTTCGTCCAATAGTGAAAACCATTTTTATGGCATTTTGGATAAGTACCATGATGAAAACCTGGCAAACAGGCGTCATGTGTAAGAGAAATTATCTACGTGGATTATTACACTTGGGGGCAAGTTGTCTCATCTCCCATGCCTTTCTCATGAAACTTCCACCTATCCATGTAAGCCCTATCATTTCCATCCATTCTCCCATCTACCGTGATCTTGATAAGAAATAGGGTACAAACATAAATCATGCTTTGGAAAAAATTTGGATATGTCTATCCCTTGGTCATACACTACCCATGAAATATCATGTCATTTCCTTCATAGAATTTATCCAAACCCATATATTGGAGAAAACAAATTGTTCCTATGCGAAATAGTCCTTGGAGATCATATCCTAATTCTTCCATCCAATAATCCTCATGTCTCTTATCCTTTGCCAAAAGCAATCCATTATCTTTTCATACCTATTGTTGGACTTGGTTTCCCTTGTTATTGGTTTAAGGATTATAACTCACTTATCCAAGTGCCCTCCATAATCCCATCTGGTCCTAGGGTTAGTCATTCCAAATGCAATGAGTCTAATCCATACAATCTTGCTATGCAACCTAGCACATCATCCAAAACATTCCTTGGCTTTGTTCCTAGCCCTGCTGCAAACCTTGATCCTTTAGTCACATAATCATCATCCTCATGTTGTTTCGGGATGTGTCCTTCCCCTATCAAACAACATTGTCATCATCATCATCACTATCAATTAGTTTTCAGCTTGACTAGGGGCAAGATCATGTTTGTCCTTGGATTCGTGTGCATGCCTTTTTGGTTGATTGTGGGTATCTTTCACATGCATTTTTCATGATCGCTATAGTTATCATCCATAATAAAGTCTCATTCATCCATAATAAAGCTTCGTCATCCTTCCCATGGTCTGAAGATCACCAAAATTTAGCATCCTTCGCTTTCATATCCACCTCTGACATGGGAGCAATTCCTTGACTTACATCTTCATGGTAAATAATACATGGTATCGACCCTTTAAAACTTTCAAAATCATAAATGAAAAAATCATCTTCAAAACATTTCAAAACCAAAAAAAAATCAAAATATTTCAAAATCCAAAAAAATCAAAACATTTCAAAATCCAAAAAAATCAAAAAGCTTCAAAAATCCCAAAAATAGAGTCTGAGTCTGAATCAGTTTTGTTAGAGTGGTCGAACTATGTTGCCTCTGCGCGTTTGCTACATAGGCAGGGCTCATCTTAAATGAGCCCCCGAGGCATTAGGTCAGTCCCTTTAGGTTGTCCAAATAACATCATGACCCGGTATTTTGTCGAATAAGACAAAGTCAAGTCATCTCTGTGCACTGCTACGTAGGCAAGGCCATCTATCGATGAGCCCCCGAGGCCCCCTAGGTCAAGTCCTTTAGGGTTCATCGAGTTGGGTCACGTCCTTGATCCGAAAGCAATCATCATTCAAACTACTTCAAGAAACAACAAACAAATTAAATCTTTCATCAATCAATTATCTTATCATCAACTCAATCAAGTCACTAGTCTTATATCGGAATGGGGCATCATGTCATTTGTCTCATTTGGTCTTATCTCTTGTCTTTTATCAGGATACATCCTTCCTGGGATTGGACTTTCTCAACCTTGTCATTTACCTTAAGTAGGATGTGTCCTTGCAGTTAGGTATCATGTCAAGACTTGTCACTTGGTCAACTTTATCAGATGTGTCCTCTACCTAAACAGGATGTGTCCTTCCTACTGTTGGGTATCATCACATCGCTTGGTCATATTCATCAAATCTTTGTCAAACAATCAAACAATCTTGTCAACTTTGTCAATCAATCTTTCCTTAATCAGGATGTGTCCTTCCTGAAATCGGGCATTATCATTATCAATCAACTTTGTCACACCACTCAATCTTATCAGCTTGGTCAATCAATCTTGCCTTCATCAGGATGTGTCCTTCCTGAGGCTAGGCATGGTCAATTAAATCACTTTATCGATCCTTATCAACCTATCAATCAACTCGGTCATCTTGGTCAACCTAATCAACCAACCAAACAATCATCATTATCACTGGAAAACACTCTCTTGGCAAACACTTTGTTGGTATGGATTTTCTTATCTTTTTGATTGGTTTTGGGTCATGTTACTAGTCTCCTCGAGGATGTCCTATCAATGGATTTAGAGGGACGATGATAGATCATGGCCTCTTTTCTCTGTTTGCTGCATGTGGTTTGTCTTGGCAAAAAGATTGGGACAATCGAGTCCCTAGTATGAGCTGGGGCATTCCTTGTCTTTTTTGATTGTTTGTTTCTCCCAAATGGTCACCTTCCACACCTTGGTTTATGTCATACCATGGTGTTTGTGGTCCATTTGTGACATTTTTGATGCCCAATGATGATAAATATAACAATGTAAGCATGAAAGTTGGTTCTCTTATCATTTCATGTCTATCTTCTTTCCCCTTTTCACACTAACATCCCATCTCCCTTATTTTTTCCATGCTAACATCCATCTCCTTCATGCTAACATTTCTTCCATCTTTCATCCTCTAGTCTTCTCTTCCATTTTGAGAGCACATTCATATTTTTTGAACCCGCATGTCCTCTCGAGGGGGCATACCGCGACCCTCTTGGTCACCCTTCCCCTTTTTCTTTACACTGGGGCATATTTTAGAATTAAATTTTTTTGACACAACGCGATAAACTGCATTATGTCAAAGAGGGGCAAAATGTAGACACTGAAAAATATCCTAAAGTCTACAAGCAACATTTTTCCTTAGTCATCATCCTCTAATAATTAAATAATTTTAATTATTTAATTATTCTTGATAATATTCCTTTATTAATTAAATTATTTTTTAATTATTTAATTAATTCACTTTCTAATATTTATTCTATCCTGATCAATTAAAATAAATTAATTGCGTCACTAATACCCCTATCTTCAATAATTAGATAAATCATTATTTATTTAATTATTTATATTTCATCACATGTCCATAGTCAGATAATTATTATTATTTGACCTTTTATTCTTCTATAATTAAATAATTGATGAAATTATTTATTTATGTGTCTTTCTTCTCCTTTAAATAATTGATCCAAATCAATTATCCATATTCAATTTATATTTCTTCCTTTAATTAAATTTATGAATTTAATTAAATCTCCTTTTTCATTTCCTCCAAATAAATAATTTAAAATAAATTATTTATTTGCCGCTTGTCATCCTCTTCCATTTTCGAATAAATAATTTAAAATTTATTTCTCTATTTTGGTCAAAGATCCCCTGTCATTATTTCATGTCATAGTTTGCATGTCCTGCATGTCTGTCATAGCCGTCAGGCATCATAGCCGTCGGCGTCATATCTTTTCCATGCATGGCATATTCTAGTTGCATCAATTCTCAACCATAGATCTTGGCATCTTTCTAGAAACTCGATCTTGGCCATCCATTTCATAACTTCCCTCTCATGAATCCTCATCCGTTGATCTTATAATCTTTCTAGAAGATCAATCTCGTCCATCCATTTGAATGGTTGTCTATAAAAGCAACCCTTCCCCTCCATTTTCAATTTGACAGTTAATTATCTCCAATTTTCTTGCTTACTATTTGCAGGTATTTGCACAACTTCAACAAAAAATCTGAGGGCAATATTGGCATAAGAAGAAATAGGAGAGACAAGAGAAATAATCAACTTCAAAGGGGAGTGTTTTATTTCATTTGCTTTCATTTTGATTGCTCTCTTTGTTTGTATTCTCTTGTTTAGATTGGGATAATAGTTTAGAAGTGTTGGCTATCACTGAATCTATTCTAATTTTATTTTCCCCATCTTACATTGGTGAACCCTCTTGGTCACCCTTGGTCACCACTTCCCCTTTCTCTTGGTCACCCTTCCCCTTTTGGTCACCCTTGGCAAATAAAATGAAATAATGACAGGGGATCTTTGACCAAAATAGAGGGAAAAATATTTTTAAATTATTTATTAGAAAATGGAAGAGGATGACAAGTGGCAAATAAATAATTTATTTTAAATTATTTATTTGGAGGAAATGAAAAAGTAGATTTAATTAAATTCATAAATTTAATTAAACGAAGAAATAGAAATTGAATATGGATAATTGATTTGGATCAAAGAAATTTAATTATGAAATATGCCCCAGTGTAAAAAGAAAGGGGAAGGGTGACCAAGAGGGTCGCGGTAATATGATCAAGAATAATTTTAATTAATTAAATAATTATTTGCCACTTGTCATCCTAAAATCTACAAGCAACATTTTTCCTTAGTCATCATCCTCTAATAATTAAATAATTTTAATTATTTAATTAATTCACTTTCTAATATTTATTCTATCCTGATCAATTAAAATAAATTTTTTGCGTCACTAATACCCCGTTCTTCAATAATTAGATAAATCATTATTTATTTAATTATTTATATTTCATTACATGTCCATAGTCAGATAATAATAATTATTTGACCTTTTATTCTTCTATATTAAATAATTGATGAAATTATTTATTTATGTGTCTTTCTTCTCCTTTAAATAATTGATCCAAATCAATTATCCATATTCAATTTCTATTTCTTGCTTTAATTAAATTTATGAATTTAATTAAATCTCCTTTTTCATTTCCTCCAAATAAATAATTTAAAATTTATTTTGCCACTTGTCATCCTCTTCCATTTTCGAATAAATTATTTAAAATAAATTATTTATTCCTCTATTTTGGTCAAAGATCCCTTGTCATTATTAAATAATTATTTGCCACTTGTCATCCTAAAGTCTACAAGCAACATTTTTCCTTAGTCATCATCCTCTAATAATTAAATAATTTTAATTATTTAATTATTCTTGATCATATTCCTTTATTTTCCCTCTTGGTCACCCTTCCCCTTTATTTAATTATCTCCAACTTTCTTTCTTATTATTTGCAGGTATTTGCACAACTTCAACAACAAATCTGAGGGCAATATTGGCATAAGAAGAAATAGGAGAGACAAGAGAAAGAATCAACTTCAAAGGGGAGTGTTTATTTCATTTGCTTTCATTTTGGTTGCTCTCTTTGTTTGTATTCTCTTGTTTAGATTGGGATAATAGTTTAGAAGTGTTGGCTGTCACTTAATCTATTCTAATTTTATTTTCTCTCTTGGTCACCCTTCCCCTTTCTCTTTACACTGGGGCATATTTCAGAATTAAATTTCTTTGACACAACGCGATAAACTGCATTATGTCAAAGAGGGGCAAAATGTAGACACTGAAAAATATCCTAAAGTCTACAAGCAACATTTTTTCTTAGTCATTATCCTCTAATAATTAAATAATTTTAGTTATTTAATTATTCTTGATCATATTCCTTTATTTTCCCTCTTGATCATAATTTTAATTAATTAAATATTTATTTGCCACTTGTCATCCTCTTCCATTTTCGAATAAATAATTTAAAATAAATAATTTATCTCTCTATTTTGGTCAAAGATCCCCTGTCATTATTTCATGTCATAGTCTGCATGTCCTGCATGTCTGTTATAGCCGTCAGGCATCATAGCCGTCGGCGTCATATCTTTTCCATACATGGCATATTCTGGTTGCATCAATTCTCAACCGTAGATCTTGGCATCTTTCTAGAAACTCGATCTTGGCCATCCATTTCGTAACCTCCCTCTCATGAATCCTCATTCATTGATCTTAGAATCTTTCTAGAAGATCAATCTCGTCCGTCCATTCGAATGGTTGTCTATAAAAGCAACCCTTCCCCTCCATTTTCAATTGAACAACTAATTATCTCCAAATTTCTTACTTACTATTTGCAGGTATTTGCACAACTTCAACAACAAATCTGAGGGCAATATTGGCATAAGAAGAAATAGGAGAGACAAGAGAAATAATCAACTTCAAAGGGGAGTGTTTATTTCATTTGCTTTCATTTTGATTGCTCTCTTTGTTTGTATTCTCTTATTTAGATTGGGATTATAGTTTAGAAGTGTTGGCTGTCACTTTATCTATTCTATTTGGTTTTCCCCATTCTTACATAAGGTATTTCTTATGAAACATTTATTTAATATGAAACTGGTAGAAGGTGGGTCAGTTGCTGATCATTTAAATGAGTTTAATAGGTTACCAATAAATCAACTTCTGTAAATGTAAATTTTGATGAAAAATTTAGGTCTCTTTTGATTTTGTGTTTTCTGCCTGAAAGCTAAAATAACTTGGTAATAGCGGTTAGTAATTCTATTTTTTGTTTGAACACACTAAAATTTGATGATGTTGTTGGTGTTTTTGAGCGAGAAAATTTGTAGGAAAATATCAGGTGGTTCATCCACATCAAGTGGTGTTTTGAATGCATAAATTAGGGGTAGAAAAAATTCGAGAGAGAATAATTCTAGAGGTCATGAGAAGTTATTAGTAAAATGAAAGGATGAGAGGTCCCAATCTAGAGAGAAGAAAGAAACTTGGTATTGTGGTAAGCCAGGTCATTTAAAGAAAGATTATTGGTCTCTAAAAAATAAAGGAGACAAAAAGGAAGGTGATAAAGATGCAAATAAGGTAATGAATCTGATGAGGATAATTTGATTATTTCCCTTGATAATGTTGACGATTCTTAGGTGTTAGATTCAGGGGCTTCATTTCATGTTATGCCCCATAGAATTTATTTTCTTGATTATGTCCAAGGGGATTTCAGACTAGTTTATTTGGGAGATAATAAAACTTGTTAGATTGTTGGAAAGGGAAGAATCAAGATTAAGTTGTAGAATGGAAATCATTGGCTACTACAAGAGGTAAGGCATGTTCCAAGGTTGAGTAGAAATTTAATTTCAGCAAGGAAACTAGATGATGAAGGTTTTGTTGTTACATTTAGTGATAAAAATTGGAAGGTTACAAAAGGTGCCTTAGTGGTAGAAAAAGGTTTAAAATTAGACGCCTTATATCTTTTTAGAGGTCATACAATTACTTCTACTTTAGCTATTGTAGATAAAAATCAACACAAGGAAGTTGCTGGAAAAAATAGCTACATCAGTTGTTGCAGGTTCAACAACAATTGCTACAAGTTTTGTAACAATTTCAAGAATAGTTGTTATAGGTCAATAGGTAGAAAATTAGATAGTTGTTGCAGGTGAAACAACATTGTGGCATAATAGACTTGGGAATATGAGTGAAAAAGGTATGAAAATACTTCATTCTAAGAAAGTTTTACTAGGTCTAAAATGTGGTAAATGGATTTATGTGAAAGTTGTGTGTATGGAAAATAAAAAAGTTAGTTTTCTCAAGGTTGGGAAGCAAAATAAAGATGAGAAGTTGGAGCTTGTGCATACAGATGTATGAGGACCAACTCAGGTACCTTTTCTCGATGTCTCTTGGTATTATGTCACATTCATTAATGATGCAACAAGGAAGGTATGAATTTATTTTCTTAAGAATAAATCTGATGTATTTGAAACTTTTAAAAAATAGAGAAGCTTGGTTGAGAATGATATAGGAAAAAAGTTGAAATGTCTCAAATATGATAATGGTGGTGAGTATTGTAACAAATATTTTAAAGATTATTATTCCTCTAATTATTTTTGTAGGCAAAAAATGGTTCGAAGGACTCCACAAGAAAATGGAGTGGTTGAGTGCATGAATAGGACAATAATGGAGTGTGCAAGGAGTATGAGATTTCATGTTGGGATGCCTTTAAACATGTCAGAAGAGGCTATTAATACCATTTTTTATTTAATTAATATAGGTCTCTCTAATCCATTGGGTTGTGGTATTCGAGAGGAAGCATGGACATGTAATAAGGTGAGTTATTCTTTTCTTAGAACCTTAGGTTGTGAAGCTTTTGCACATGTAGATTCTGAAAATAGAACCAAGTTGGAAGCTAAGTCAAAGAAATGTATATTTGTTAGATATGGTATTGATGAATTTGGTTATAGGCTTTGAGATTTTGAAAATAAAAAATATTATGAGAAGCAAGGATGTCATATTTAATGAGAAGGTGTTGTAAAAAGATCAGTTGCAGTAGCATGAGAAGAAAGAAAATGATTATGTAGTGCTCAATGGTATTCCAAACAACGGTGCTCTATTGGTTCCTCATGCTTTGCAACAACAACAATAAAAAATACCACAAACTCCAATGAATGTTAAATGATCTTCAAGGATAAGTAGACACTCGAAAAAAAAATCTCCCTCTTTGTATTCTATTTTATTAATTTATGCTGGTGAACTATAATGTTATGATGAAACTATGCAGGTGGATGCCAAGGTTTGGTGGGAGCATGGAATGGAAGAAGAAATGGACTTCTTGCTGAAAAATCAGACTTGGGAATTATTCAAGTTTCTTGCAGGTAAAAATGATTTACCAAATAAATGGGTTTATGGGTTGAAAGAGGAAGATGGAGGTTAGAAAATATTTAAAGTTAGGTTAGTTGTAGATGGATTTGCATAGAAAAAGGTCATTGATCTTGATGGAATATTTTCTCCGGCTTTTAAAATGACTTCTTTTCGTACTGTTTTATGTATTGTGGTTGCTAAAGATTTTTTTTTTGAATAGTTAGAAGTTAAAACTACTTTTCTCCATGGTGATTTGAAGGATGAAATATATATTGAAAAACACAAAGGATTTGAGGTCAAAGGTAAGGATAAATTGGTGTGTAGATTGATTTTTTTTTTTATATGGATCGAAGCAAGAACCTCAGAAATGGTATATTAAATTTGATAACTTTATGGCTGAGCATGGCTACAACCGGTGTAATTCAAACCATTGTGTTTATTTTAAGAGGTTAGATGATGATAGCTACATTATTTTATGTTTATATGTTGAGGATATGGTTGTAGCGGGGTCTAACATGGATCACATAAGGGAGATAAAATAGTAGTTTGTAAATTCATTTGCTATGAAGGATTTTGTGGTAGTAAAATAAATCCTTGGTATGAAGATTAATAGAGATAGAAAAATAGAAAATATTTTTTATCTCAAACTGATTATATTGATAAGATGTTGTAGAGATTTCATATGGAGAATGCAAAAGCTTTCAACACACCTTTTCCTAGTCATTTCAAATTGACTAAGGATATGTGTCGAAAGACACAAGAGGAGAAAGAAAAATGACTGAGGTACCATATGCTTCAGTTGTAGGTTGTTTAATGTACACCATGGTATGGATGAGACTAGATATTGTACATGTCATAGGATTTGTTAGCGGGCATATGAGTAATCCCTAAATGGAGCATTAGAATGTGGTAAAATGGATTTTCAAGTATTTGAGAGGTACATCCAATAAATGTTTATGTTTTGGGGGCTCTAATACTGGTTTAAGAGGCTATCTTGACTCAAATTTGGTAGGGGACATTGATACCAGGTGGATTACCATAGGTTATGTTTTTACAATTGGTGGGGCAATCATAAGTTAGATTTATTGGTTGCAAAAGGTGGTTTCTTTATCCACCATAGAGGAAAAATGTGTAGCTGCAATAGAGGAAAGAAAAGAGATGATACAGCTACAAAATTTCATGGAAGAGTTGGGAAAACAACAGGCTTAAATTTACTTGCTTACAGATAGTCAAAGTGTTGTACACCTTGCAAATAATTTTTCCTTGCACTCAAAAACAAAACACGTACAACTGAGATACCATTTTATTTGGTCGGTGTTGGAGGATGAAAAGGTAAGGCTAGAGAAGATTCATATGGATGAAAATATAGTGGATATGTTTACAAAAGGTAGTGAAAAGGGATAAGTTGAGCTCCTCTTCAGCTTCAGTTGGCCTTCATGTTTGAATTTAACTAAAATAGAACAATAGGGTCCAAGGTGCTTATTTCTATTGGGAGTTGTAGGGGTAACATTGTTATGATCAATATCCAAATGGGAGATGGTATGGAGTGGATTTTTATTTGTCTCCAAGTGGGAGATTGTTGTGTTATGGAGAAAAATCAGATTTGGACATAAAATCTTCATGTTATTTTTTATTAAATAACTTTCTACACTTGTATTTAAAATAATAGTTACAAACAATTATTAAATATTGGAAAGGATCAGTTATAGACATCTACATTTAGTTTTTGCAAACACCCAAAAGTTAACATGTTATTAGGTGTTGAGACAAAATCAATGGCCATGCTTCCTTGCAAATATTTCACTTAGAGTGTTGAGGGTTGGCTTAGGAGTTATCTGTGTTTTCAAAATCCTTGCAATTATCTAAAATATCTACATAACTATTATCATTAGTTTCAATTCCCAATCATTTTGGGTGGTGACTCTGAAGTCTCTGCACCAGTGTGCGTTATTTGAAGAAATCAAGAAAGTATTGAAGAGGAGGAATTGTGAAAGAAAGATGAGGAAAACCAGAGCTCAGATGAAGAAGCATCCAAAACAAAATTTGGAAGGTGAACTTCAAAAGACTCCCAAGCAGTCATAGATATAGAAGGAAACAAATTCAAGTAATTGTACTCCACATCCTATACCTAAAAATCAATTTCCTGCAAGAAATTGTAGTAGTCATGAAAGCCTGAAAAATTTGTTAGGGTTAGATTATGAGGATGAAGAAGATTGCATGAGTAAAAATCTTGTAAATATCCATAAGTATAGACCTAGACAGTCAAGAAGTAGAAGTAGGGGTTGGAATCATAATGTTGTTGCTCATAATATTCTCCCTCCTATGTCTAATGGATATTATCCTTTACCACCTGACTTGCTAATTGGATCTAATTATGATGCCCAAAACCTTATAGATCTGGCAGAATCCTTAGATTTAGAGATTAATCTCCTAGATCTTGAAGAATGTTTTTGAGATATTAATGCTCTCAGAAGAGAGTTTAAAATCCAGAATGAGATAAGAAGAAAAAAGGAAAAGGAGGAGGAGAGAATAAAAAATTCTATGATTGAAAGAGATGCATTACAAAGAAAGTTGGAGCAGAAGAAATTCCTTAACCAAGAAGAGTCTAAACCATAAACAAATCACTATAGGTCCTATTGTATCTAAAATCCTTGATAAGAAGATTGAATTTGATCCCATTAAATATACCAATACCGCCACTCGAACTAAGTCTGTAGTTACCAATACTATTGCTCCACACCCTGCAACTAGTGTCACCAACCAAATAGTTGATAAGGGTAAGCAGCCTATGAAAGATCTAGTTATAATTAAAAAATCCATATCTCAAAAGCCTCCTCTTCCCCCTAAATCATAATCTACTAAAGACCAATTAAGAAGGGAAAATGAGGATCTAAAAAAGGAATTAGAAAAGATGCAAATTATGGCTACTAATGTTGAGATGAAAATAAAGATTGATTTCTTGAAGACTTCATGCTTAGCATATGGTCCCATAGCATCCAACTCACAAGAACCTCCTCATTCCTCAATAAAGTCTACACCCACAATTGATGGGAAAACTTCTTGTCATGTAGATCAATCTACACCTAATTCCAAGTCTCTGAACACAAGTAACGTTGATTGTACCCACAATCAATTTACCAATAAAAACATGGATCATAAGAAAGGAGGAGGTGAAGCTAATAGAAGTAATGAGGATAGTGAAAATAAATTTTAGAAGTGACCTATACAATTGGAAAGGTATATGTAGTTATTCTT